>MU159298.1:77723-115293 GCA_015888305.1 Antheraea pernyi | reverse complement strand
GGGGGGTATGAAAGCACTGTTGCGTTAAACGTTCAACGCTCCTGGGGAGGGGGAATAGAAAGAGACAGAGCAAGGAAAATAATCAAACATTTCGTATCTTACTTTATTTATAATAATGCCATTGTAAATTTGGATATTTCTCCACTCGAAAATGATAATTAAAAGATGCGATCAATTGTGAATTGTAAGCAATGTTAATAAATAAAGTTAAAGACTTAAAGAAACAATATGATTTCACTAAAAATAAATTTCTACACCTTCCTATTTTCATTTCCACATTACGAAGTTTCACTTCTTCCGTGTGGGACTCCACGACATATTTTTTCAACCCCGATTAAGTGTCAACGACGTTCTCGTTTAAGATTTGTACAAGCATAAGTCTTGAGTGTTTAAGACACAAAAAAAAGCTTAAGAATTTGTACATTGAAACTAAACATTTAAATAAGAATGTTTATATATAATAAGTAATGTAACAATTATTATAAACCAATAGATAAAGAAACAGTAAATTCAGATGTAACATTTCTAGCATGAGTTTTATATAGAAGCTTCTTCTTACAATGTTATTAAATAGATCGGAGCATACAAACAAACACAGATAACTGCGAAATATGTGTACCATTTCGAAATTTCTAATAAATAAATTAGATATGAAATAATATTTTTTTTCATAGGCATAGGTAAGGTAAGAAGTGTTGTATATTTGATGATCCAAATTAAATAAACTTTAAGATAGTTAACACGCTAAACCTGGAAGGTTGGACTCACTCTCAAGTATTACTGTTGGAACATACCAACAGGTGCATACGAGCTAGGAAAAGTCTTAACGCCATGAAATGGTTTCGTCGTGATGTTTACCTTCAACAAAAGTACCAAGGATTCGAACATACGTCAATAAACTCGGTGTCCGAACAAGATATCAAATGAGCCATCATCGCGTTGCGGTGCGAATGCGGTTTACTTCATTCGATTGGATTCTTAATTTAATTCAACAAGTACAATGGTAACTAGCAAGACGGGCTTAGGAAAAGACTTACCAACACTAACAAAATCAGAGGAGTCGAATGTGCGTTGCCAGCCTGTGTTTGGGGGATAGCGAGGGAGAGAGGAGAGGAGTGGGAGGGGAGAGAGTAGAGGGAGGGGGGAAGAGACGTGAGGTGAGACTTCACGTTGGTTTTCTATGAGAGGGTGGTACTACCCCGGACGAGCCGACCCATTCATGCTAGTGATGAGCGGCACTGACGCGATCTCGGCTTAATGGTAGACTACTGTGCTACGATGCCTTATAGAATTGTTTAAAAGTTCAATATTATGTTTCAAAAGTACCTAAAAGGCTCATATACATATAAATGTAGATAGTTAATACCCATAGACAGAATTAATAATTATGGTCATAACACAAAACTCAGTGATGAGCGGCACTGACGCGATCTCGGCTTAATGGTAGACTACTGTGCTACGATGCCTTATAGAATTGTTTAAAAGTTCAATATTATGTTTCAAAAGTACCTAAAAGGCTCATATACATATAAATGTAGATAGTTAATACCCATAGACAGAATTAATAATTATGGTCATAACACAAAACTCAGTGATGAGCGGCACTGACGCGATCTCGGCTTAATGGTAGACTACTGTGCTACGATGCCTTATAGAATTGTTTAAAAGTTCAATATTATGTTTCAAAAGTACCTAAAAGGCTCATATACATATAAATGTAGATAGTTAATACCCATAGACAGAATTAATAATTATGGTCATAACACAAAACTCAGTGATGAGCGGCACTGACGCGATCTCGGCTTAATGGTAGACTACTGTGCTACGATGCCTTATAGAATTGTTTAAAAGTTCAATATTATGTTTCAAAAGTACCTAAAAGGCTCATATACATATAAATGTAGATAGTTAATACCCATAGACAGAATTAATAATTATGGTCATAACACAAAACTCAGTGATGAGCGGCACTGACGCGATCTCGGCTTAATGGTAGACTACTGTGCTACGATGCCTTATAGAATTGTTTAAAAGTTCAATATTATGTTTCAAAAGTACCTAAAAGGCTCATATACATATAAATGTAGATAGTTAATACCCATAGACAGAATTAATAATTATGGTCATAACACAAAACTCAGTGATGAGCGGCACTGACGCGATCTCGGCTTAATGGTAGACTACTGTGCTACGATGCCTTATAGAATTGTTTAAAAGTTCAATATTATGTTTCAAAAGTACCTAAAAGGCTCATATACATATAAATGTAGATAGTTAATACCCATAGACAGAATTAATAATTATGGTCATAACACAAAACTCAGTGATGAGCGGGACTGACGCGATCTCGACTTAATGGTAGACTACTGTGCTACGATGCCTTATAGAATTGTTTAAAAGTTCAATATTATGTTCCAAAAGTACCTAAAAGGCTCATATACATATAATGTAGGTAGTTAATATCCATAGACAGAATTAATAATTATGCTTATAACACAAAACTATAAGTACTAGTTGTAACTTAAACAAAAATATACCAACAAACTTAGGTAAATATTAATTGAAACGTGAGCCTAACAAGCCGTGTTATTATAAAAAAGTTAAATACGTATTGAACACCGTGCTTTAAAAAAGTTTGCGTACTTTCGTATTAAAAGAACCGCGCTCGCCGACCGCTGCCGTGGCAAGCTCGCGTTATCCTTTTTTTGATCTTAGACATGTGAAAAGTAGTTTGTATATTTTTTCCACTTTTGCGCAGTTTTCGTTACAAAAAAAAACTACAGGAATATACATCAAAAATGCCCTCCATAAACGACAAAGTATATATATTAATTTCATTAGATATATACAAATACAATAAGTACTAGTTGTAACTTAAACAAAAATACACCAACGAACTTAGGTAAATATTAATTAAAACGTGATTGTTAGGCATCCGTGTTATTATAAAAAACGTTAAATACGTATTGAACACCTTGCTTTAAAAAAAGTTTGCGTACTTTCGTATTAAAAGAACCGCGCTCGCCGACCGCTGCCGTGGCAAGCTCGCGTTATCCTTTTTCGCAAGTCTAACCTAACCTAACCAAACAGAGGTAAAAGAGCAAGATGTCGACCGTACGGCGAGCACGGCGCATTTAATACGGATGTATCCAAACTTTTTTAAAGCAAGTATTCAATACGTTTTTAACTTAATAACACGAATAGTGTTTACCTAATAATATAACACAGCTTAAACTATTTATTCCTATTATATGACAGAAAAAAAAAACAATAAAGATAGGAAATACCTAATTAACTTAATTAACGTAGAATATTACTTTTTAAATACTTAAATTTTAAATTCTTGAAATCTCTTATATGTAGATATTGTAACAATTGGACGCTTTGAAATATATGTGAAATACATTCCTTGTTTTATAACATTACTATTCATTTTTTTGTCCTTGTCAAGTAAACATTTTAAGCAACGATGGCCAAAAATGTTCCTAGGCCTAGCGCTAGAGGGGCTTTGCTTTTAATTGCCAATGCTGGAACGTACAGATTAGAGCTTGGTAACAGGTTTTCAATCGGGCCAAAGGATTTCGGGCCATAATAGAATTAACACATACATCAATCCACACAATGCCCAAGAACGATACTACCGACCTATCATCGCTTACCTTATATGCAACGTCGCATCGACAAAAATTATGACTGACTTATCGCAAAAATATGAAACATTAACCGCGTCAGGTATTTCTTTGATGTTACATAATAGCCATATATTGATAGAAGCGCCACAGGCTTTTAAAATCCAAATTGTTAGTGAAGAGATGGCCTTACATTAAAATTAGGTATTGCATATGGTTCACAATATTTCCCAGTAACAAGGAACCTCGTGGCGCAAAATTATGGCTTTATGGGTTTTGAATTCGTTATGTTGCGTTTTCACTCTTCACAAGCTGTAGTTTGTAAGTTTTTTGAGTTGGGATTTTGTTTAATTGTTAGTGCCTATAATGACGTTAGATTTGTTATTCAAGTGAGACTTCTTATGAGAGTGTTTTGCCATTCTGATCGGCAAACTTTTTGTGTGACAAAAAGTGGTGGGGGTAAACACTATGTCGAGTAGAGTGCTGAAAACACCGGTTCTTGTTCGTTCACCGAAGCTAAGCAATGTCGAGCGCGATCAATACTTGGATGGGTGACGTTGGCTTTTTATGGTATTTCTTAAATTAAACCGTTTCCGTTGTTTGACTTCTATAGTGTGTCTTTATGACACAGCCTTAGATTTCGAACTACCAGTCCCTTAAAAATAGACTTCCTGCATCCTATAATACATAATAAGGTGATAATAGAAAATTTAAATGTAAACCATTATCACCAATTTCAATTCTAAATCGAACATGTTCATCTTAACCACAACATATTTTTTTATGGTTTTGACTATTCATTAGGAGTAAACTCGTAACACTAGGCGCTAGGCGGTTTTTTATGTATCTCGCTGTATATCAAATTAATGTGTACTAATTAGTGTTTTGTAATTGAAGTTATCTTAGCGTATCATCTCGAAGGTCATCTGAACATGTACATTGTATATATTCGCAACTGTCTCGAAAACTGATTGGTAAATCTGCGTTATTGAATAAGATAGGCTTAAAAAATATTCTTGTGTAGGGTACCTACATGTTTTAACGTACAGAGTAATGGACTTGGCAAAATTTAAAAGTATAGTACATTTTATTAGGTTACATTAGTAGACTTCAAAATATTTATTTTTTCTTCATCTTGGCAAGGCGTGATTGACGCGTTTTGCCAGTGTCTGGCTTTAAAGTGTAGTAGGTGCTTTTTTAATGTCTCCCACCATGCTAAAATATTATATTATACCTATATATGAACACAACACTATATATTTTAAATGTAGTAATGTTTATATTGTTGAACGTGTTTATATAAGAACTTTCAAACAGCGATAAATTGATACCCAGTGAAACGATAGCCCGAGGTCAAATGTATAATATAAGATTATGCTTTTCTATTAGAGATCGAATATCAATAAATACAAAAATAATTAGAAATATAGTATTTAAATAACATTTTAGATTACCATAAAAAGCAGAGGCACAGTTCTCGTCAATGTTTTTGGCGGTTCTGAATATAGTCATCTATACTAATATTATAAAGAGGTAAAGTTTGTGAGTTTGTGACGTTGTAGGTAATCTCAGGAACTACTAAACCGATTTTGAAAATTCTTTTACCAACATAAAACCACGTTTTTGCGAGTGTCATGGGCTATATATCATCACGCTAACACCAATAGCAGCGGAGCAACAAAGAAAAATGTTTTAAAATCGGCGTATTTTTCCTTTTGAGAGCTTCCGCTGCGTCTTAGCCCAAAATAACTATTCCACGCGTACGAAGTCGCGGGCAGAAGTTATTAACTAATTATATTATCTATAATAATATTATAAAGAGGTAAAGTTTGCGAGGTTGTAGGGGGTAATATCTGGGGAGTCTGAGAAAAAATGGTCGAGCGAAAGCTTTTCTTACGAACGCTGCCTTAACGATGAGAAATATATGATTGAGTTCTTAAGAAAAGTTGTAGCTTGATAATGCCTATTACCTCCCAAGGAAGTGGGCACGGGTCGGCTAGTATAATCATAAGTTCGGGCCTGCGCATAATATAGTCAAGAATTGAATACAAAACAAAGTTAAAATCTTCTTCTATACATATAATAAGAATGTAAGTGTAACGTATCTGTTCTTTTTAGATTTTTGTGAAAAAAATTGTTGTATGTCTCTTGAAATAAATAATAAAATACATTTCAATCATTTTTAGAAATGTCTGTCTGTCTGTTTGTTTGAACACGCATCACTCCTAAAGTACTGCGTACACGATAAAACCTCGAGTAATCCTTGAGTACCATTTAGTCTTTGTTTCATTAAAATCGGGTCAATATCAAGAGTTATTGTAATTTGAATGACGACGTGACTTAAGAACGAGTGAAAAGTAGAGAATCAAATCTTAATACATTGAGATGATTTTTTAATCACTGTTTTTTTACATTAAGTTACACGCGGACGGAATTGCGGCCACAGCTAGTATCATTATAAGTATCTACGATTGGCATTTATTTATCCTTTAGTTGTTTCGATGTCATAAATACAATATAATACGTATGTATACCAATTTTGTGGTCTGCGTAACAATTTTCAGAGCGATCAAAAAGTGTGGTGAGGACTGCCAGTATAATCTAATCTACACTGCATCTCACATTTGTAATGCAAATATATTAAAATACAACTAATTTATTACTTTAGCATCTGGTAATTTATATAGTTTATGTTTTTTTTTTACGCCAATTTTGGACACACCAATAATATTGACTAATTACCACTCATTCATTAGCTTCTGAAATTTGTATAAAAAATGTCCTCTATCTAATTCCTATTTCATTTTATTGAAATATATTGCAATAAATAATTTATTCCATTTGAATTCTAAATGTAATCCAATAGTGAATACCACATACAAATATAGGTTAGTAAATCTTACATAAATAAAATTCGTACCTTGACCCAGATTCATATAGTGACCTTAATTAAATCGAACACAAAAGAGCTAACGGACTGTAAGCTGTTTATTTACAATTAATTGATACACTTTCGTTTTAAATCGTGACGGTATAAAAGAATCTTTAATCTTTTTTAGTTTATTCTTCGATGTTCTGTAAAACACATTTCTTATTGTAAATTGAATTCATGTTGACTGCATTTATTGTTCAAACTTGAAAACACAGTCAATCTTAGAAGCGTGACGACACCACTATAGTAACATGGGATATATTTCATTAGTATAGACTTTTATGTTGAAGTCAGCCAGAAAAAAATCGCGAGAAGGAACTAGTCATTAATAAAATTAAAAATACATACTTATACTTGCTTTGAATCTTTTTATTCGTATATAGAAGCATAAACCGGTAGTTGTGAACTACATTTAATCCACTTTATAATTTATTTTTAGGCATTACCTGCCGAACACACTTACGATAATAAACCTTGGCATTTAGTGTATCCGTTACCGAACTGCATGAGATGTTGTAAACTGTATCAATCAATTAAAATGGTGCAATGATCAGTGATGTTGTTTCTTACTTTATAATTGATATTAGTCGATAATTCGATACAACAGATCAGTAAGAAAAGTCTCCAATATACTTTCGGAAAACACATTGCCTAAAATGTATCTGTTTTTTCTTCAATAGATACGGTTTAACTTACGAGGAAGTTGAAAAAGGATTACCTTTGATTGACACTTCACGCACGCTCATCAGAGAAGTATGTCCTCCGGTGTTCTCACACGTGGAGTGCCGTGCTGGAAAATACCGTCGTTTCGATGGTCTTTGCAACAACTTGCAGCATCCTACGTGGGGCGCGACTATGGCACCATTCCAGAGGTAAGCGTTTTCAATAAAAATCTAAACACTTTTGACAAACATTAAATTTTTTCGAAAATATATGATTTTAAAAATAAAATTACCGATATGTGTCAATAATAAATTATGTCGTTGTATTATTTTAAAATTACTTTTAAATGTAATAAATTGTTGTCGGTTATTTTCCTATTTCGTAGCGTATCGCAATTTGTAACAATGACACTCTAATGGATTTCTTTCGTATGATGACTTTAAGCATGTGTAACTAAAGTGCTTTCCTTTTTACACCTATTGCTTGTTGTATAATACTTACTCGCATGTTGCGAAAACACAAGCCGACCATTGTCAGTGTCAATAGTAATAACGGATAATCAACACTAGAATAGTGATATCTTCAATAACCTTGATACCTTCTTGATTATTTAATGTATACCAGCATGATCTAAATACTAGAGACTGTAACAAACTGATCGTCCCATGTTTCAGACTTAGCAAAGCCAGTAATACATAGTTTATAAGGTAATTGTGTTAGGTTGTCCAACAATCCCGCCGCCTGCCACGAGTGCGGCGCTGTCGAAGATACCGCGCAGCACACTCTGTCTCAGTGTGCTGCGTGGGGGGTGCAGCGCCGCAGTCTGGCGGCGGTCGTGGGAACGGACTTATCGCTGCCGAGCGTGGTTTCGGCCATGCTCAGCAGCGAACAGGCTTGGCGAGCGATGGCCTCCTTCTGCGAGGACTTTGATGTTCTTTGTTTATTTCCAGTTCAGTTTCATCTTCAGCTTTCAATAATGAAAGAACAATTTTTGATCTAAAGTCAATTTGACTGGTGGTGGAGCCTGTTGCCAGTTGATACATTTTCCAGACATTGACAATTGCACTATCAATTGCGTTAGAGAATAATAGCTACCACCATTTCTTGCCTCTGATTCTTATTCTATAATTTGCAATGGCATTGTCATGTAAATCTAGGCCACCCATCCCTTGGTTGTACTGGTGGATAACATTTGGTTGAGAGACTATGTTGTATTTTTTTTCTTTCCAGCTATATCTCCTTACATTCATCAGTGGCTCAAGGGTACCAAAGTTGGTAATAACAGTCACAACCGAGTTATCGTGCCACCGAACAGCAAACACTTTATTTTTATTATGAAATCTAAAATCATATTGGGTTCTTTCATTAAATCTTTTATTGTTTGCAGTGGACAGGAACCCACTCGATTCTCCCTCACTGTCCCAGCTGCAAAAAACGCCTTACAACAAAATGAGAAGGTAGTGACTGGTGAAGAAACAACTTTTAATAAATTGGTGACAACCCTTTCACCTAATCCCAGTTTTTCACCAGTTTTTTGCGAAAACAGCGGCACAATAGAATACGTAGAAGTACTGTGCAAACTCTAAAACAGTGGATCCTGAAAAATCCCGAAAATGCATTCATCGGGAACAGTCTAAGTTGGCTAGTTTTCTGTTACCTAAGAATGGTTATATAGCAAGCAAACCATATATCTTAAAGAACTTCGTTTTTAGCCGGAACGGTAAGTGCCGCTCAAACAGAAAATATAAATAGCCTACCAAATCAAAAGCCTACAGAAAATTTATTATAACTGATACCCCTTTTCGTCTGCGATGTTTATTATCTTAACAATACATACCATTTATAAAAGAAAAACACGTTAAAATTGAAAAATATATTTTGCTCAAAAGCCTTTTGCTTAAACTTTATCTAATTTCCACCAGGTTGATAGGTCCTCTATTCTCGGACGGAATCAACGCGCCCCGTATCTCTCACACTGGTCATGATCTGCCGCTGTCTCGTGTGGTATCGCGTACGATGCACCCGGATGATGGGTTCCACGACCACGCCGGGACCGTCATGGTGATCGCATGGGGACAATTCATGGATCACGACTATACACTTACAGGAACACCTCTTGGTAAATTTTATTATATGTTATACAATAATTTGTTTTTCAATACTAATTTATTTATGTTTATACGACTGATTCATATTTTTGAAACGCTTATTTAGATCAGTCAAGGCATGTTTAAGCTCTTTTGTAAGTGTTGTCGATGATTTTTTAATTCTCACAGCTGGTAGGCAGACATAATACAAATAAATTTTAAATGTAAGTCTTTGTATTGTCAAAATAACGGCATTTAATTAAATGGAAATGAAGTGATATACGATACTTATACCAAAAAGTGAATTTTGGAAAATGTTGTCTGTCTGTGTGTTCCGAGTAATTTCCGGATCGGTTGCACTTACTTTGAGGGGACTTTCAATGGCAGATAGCTGATATTATAAAGAGTAATGTAGGCTTCTTTTATTTAAAGAAAATGTTCCGTTCAATTATAATAAAGTAAAGGATTCACAGAGCAAAAATTTTTTGCTAAACTTCACACGGACGTAAGTCCGTGTAACAGCTGAATTAATATAGAAAAGCATCTAACCTAATAAACATTACGTTCCATTGGGGAATGAAGAATAATATCATATTTAATCGACTATATGTACAAAAAATAATAATTACACAATAAACAAAAAATTAATATGCGTTATGTAGGTTTATGAGGAATTAAAGAATATGTACAACTCGATACCGCCCTTAATTCTAAAAGTTAGAATTACATATTTGTTACCATTCATTTTGCAGACCCCCTGAATCGTAACGATCCCGAAGAATGTTGCAAACGCCCGCCTCATTTGAAACACCCTTACTGCAATGAGATTCGTATTCCGGACGACGATTATTTCTATCGTCTATTCGGAGTTAAATGTATCGATTTCGTGCGAGCATTCCCTTCGCCGAGACCTGGTTGTCGATTGGGTAAGTAAATCTCACGTATATATACAGAATAAAGAAAGAAGAACATCTATTTTGCTTTTATAACCTCCATAACTTATGTAAAATAGTTATTACTTACGAGTGAGTAACACTTTACTTTCTAATGAAGTTAGTTAATAAGTTGTTCAACGACTATTTTCATATCACAAAAGTATCATAAAGTGATTAATTATTATGCAGTATGATATTATGGTACATACACAAAATTATACCTAATCATTTTTGTCAGATGATTTAGAAACAACACAAAACCACATTGTGGTTACTAACTGAATCAAATTATGGATATATGATACATATTTCTTACATTAAATACCATTTTTTTTTTCTCGAACTGACTATGCTATTGACCTGGCAAGGTCTTAACAGCTTCACCGGACTACTAAGGCGAGCGCTTAAGGCACTCAGCCGATTTTTGTTTTGGCAACCAGCTCAAGGGTGCGCGGCACACCTCGGCTTGGCTGTTGCCTGTTCATGCAATTCGCGACCTATCAAAGCTAACCTAAGTTAAAGCTAAACTATTCATACCAATAAGAGTTGCTGAAACATATATGTGTACCAAGCATACATATCTCAACAACTCCTATGTGTATTTTGTATCGGAAAAGATTCTAAACTATTACAGTTCGATACGGGAAAGAAAAGAAAAACCCATCCACTTTATGTGTAAGCGTGTATGCGTGCACGTGTGTGGAGGTGATATGTGTAATGTTGTCGCAGTGATGTAAGATTTTGTGTCACTGTATCGCGCGAGCAGCGTACTCAAGGGCTCCACGCCGAGGGAACGGACCTAGGTTAAATACCAGCATCTAACAAATGTACAGGTTTTGTCTGCATAATCACTTATTGTGAAATTATTTCTTAACACTTATTTTTAAAGTTTTTTACCTAACGACCGAAACATAGTAGTACACACTTATCTCATTTTTAAGAACGGCTAGAGTTTTTTCGTTCAAAAAACTAATGCGTAGATATTATGTTTGTTATCATGATTCAAACTGTTTAGATATGGCACATTCATCTAGAATTTTGAAATCGAAAATAAAAGCTTCGGAGCACTAGTCAAAGAAAAATTCGGCATGAAAATAGTTTTTATTTTGTATTATTACATGATAAGCTACAGTTATAGGTAATAAAACCAAACTAATATCAACAAATACATAATACTCAAACCATAAATCGCAATCGCAAAACGTCACGTCGAGGTCATAAGTGACACGAATCCTTAGGTTTTTCTACTACCAAAAATCACACAACGCAGATAAAGAAACATTTTCTTTAAAAAATAGTTGATTTAGCTTTATAATTAGTCGTACTAATTCAACGATAATTTCCTTTTCAAATTACATGAAAAAGTTATTCATTTTTATTTTACAACTAAACAAATATATATCTGACAAAAGACTCATCGGTATGTGTTTTGTGGGGAATTAAATTCTCATATTTCTTTCGAGTCTAGTGATTAAAGCTTTTCCCTAACAAACAAAATTGCATTTACTAAGAGCCCAATGTGAAATTGACACTTCATCGCTATTGTCTAAAATAATCATTTAGTTTACACATCAGATAACATCGTTTAAGCAAGGTGCGGCAATTATATTGTGCGCCAATTCGGGTAAAAGGCGAAAGTTTATCCGATGTCTACCGCTGTCTGTTGAATGCCACTGTTCCCTCGTTGCGTAACCAAGTAATATAAGTATTATGAGAGAGCACTTGTTAATTGACTTATCGATCAAAACCTGTCTTTTCGATGCTCAACATAAGTATTTTCGCAACAAAGATGTACACATAAATCTTGGTTTAAAGAAAAAAAGACATTATTGGTGAATTTATTTTAACAAATCATAAATATTTACATAAGATTTGGTGTTATTAATTTTAAAAAAATAGTGCGTGGAGTCGCCCCGCCCGGAAGAAGTGAAACTTCTTAATGTGGAAATGAAAATAGGAAGGGGTAGAAATTGATTTTTAGTGAAGTCATATTGTTTCTTTAAGACAAACTTTATTAACATTGCTTACCATTCACAATTGATCGCATCTTTTAATTATCATTTTGGAGAAATATCCAAATCTATAACATTTACAATGGGACTATGATAACTAAAGTAAGATACGAAATGTTTGATTATTTTTCTCGATCTGTCTCTTACTATACCCCCTCCCCAGGAGTGTTGAACGTTTAACGCAACAGTGCTTTCATAGCTCCTCCATGGTAGCGTAAAACGTTTAACGCAACCTTGTTGGAAGTCGCATTAGAAGTTTCGCTTCAATAATAAAATGCTAGCTAACCACAAAATATTTTATTATACATTACTCAAAATAGTTTTTTTGCAATACTTATAACACACATAACACCGTATTGACGTCAAATTACGTTGAGTTGGATATTATCAAATGACTGCTTTTAGCAACATCTGTTTTGTGTCTATACGAAAACAAAAGGCTATAAATAATATTTTAGATTACTACTATGAACAAACCGAGTTATCAAGTTCACTTAAACTAAATCAAGCACACAGTAACAGAACTAAGGTTGACCACTCCCTGTATGATTCTAATTGTATGACATTATCAGTATAATCATAAATAAACCCAAGGTTTTATCCAGTTTAGGCACAATTTATATGAAGTATGTAATGATTTTATTTTATTTTAATGATATAAGTTATTATAATGTAAACGAAATGTGTTTCTATTTACTTAATTGCTGTGAATGTCCGTGAACCACGGTATTGAGTAAGTAAAAATTAATTATTCTTTATGTGTCGGACATATTAACCGATTAATTCCCTGGCTCGTCTATTGAGATAATAATAAGGATTTTCGTACATTAATATCAGTTTTTAATCAAGTGCCTACATATTACTACTAGACTAGACAGTACAGTACACAATAAATAGAGATAAAATAGATGTGCCCACAACAGTGACAGAAACTAACCAATTAAAAATCGAGTTACATATCAGAGCGTTATTTAATAATTTTTGACGCATCACAAGGAAAATTTGAATCTTTATTTATGTTCTTATGTTTTCTCATAGGATCCAGGGTGCCTTTCAACACACTGACTGGAGCTCTCGACGGAAATACTGTTTACGGAGTTACAGATAAATTTGCAAGGTGGGGGGTTTTTGTACAAATACCATAAAATAAAAATATATGTTTTTTCGAACGGATTATGCTATTGGCCTGACGAGCCTTAACAGGCTTCATCGGATTACCGTAAAAAACGTAATAAGAAAACATTGATACTTTTATGACTTGAATTATTCTATATATAGATAGATGCGATACAAGCCGAACGCGTAGGTCGATCGCGCCTCTCAATCGCTTATCCCGTGCTTTTGCACGCTCGGCTCAGGCGGAACATGACAATGAGTCATGCGTTTTCGTGCGTGCAGCCGGCGTTCATCGATTTATAAGACGTTATCTCGTCAAAAAGGCATGCAGAAGATGCATTTTCTCTTAGAATATATGATGAGCAAAGTTGGCAAAATACTAGTGTGATTGGAGACCTTATCAATTGATGTATGTTAGAGTCCTACTATTTGCCTAAGTTATCGGTAAAGAAAAATATTGTTATGAAAGTATACTAGTAAGGATTTTTTAAAGCTGATGTCAGGTACTACCCCCAAGTGAACATATGTCGCTAAGGACCTTATAGGTGTATTAAAGGTTACATAGCACTTAAAATATAATTGTAGTCAAGCATTTAAACTATGAATTATGAAGTATATACATGAAAATAACAAGATTTTCTTACCTATTATTATATGATTGTAGAAAACTGAGAACTGGTTTTGGCGGTCTGCTTCGAATGAATCCAGTATTCAAAGAATACGGATTAAAAGATTTACTGCCACTAAAGCTGGACATACCAGATGAAGGATGTACGCGACCTAATAAACAAACAAAATTGCATTTACTAAGAGCCCAATGTGAAATTGACACTTCATCGCTATTGTCTAAAATAATCATTTAGTTTACACATCAGATAACATCGTTTAAGCAAGGTGCGGCAATTATATTGTGCGCCAATTCGGGTAAAAGGCGAAAGTTTATCCGATGTCTACCGCTGTCTGTTGAATGCCACTGTTCCCTCGTTGCGTAACCAAGTAATATAAGTATTATGAGAGAGCACTTGTTAATTGACTTATCGATCAAAACCTGTCTTTTCGATGCTCAACATAAGTATTTTCGCAACAAAGATGTACACATAAATCTTGGTTTAAAGAAAAAAAGACATTATTGGTGAATTTATTTTAACAAATCATAAATATTTACATAAGATTTGGTGTTATTAATTTTAAAAAAATAGTGCGTGGAGTCGCCCCGCCCGGAAGAAGTGAAACTTCTTAATGTGGAAATGAAAATAGGAAGGGGTAGAAATTGATTTTTAGTGAAGTCATATTGTTTCTTTAAGACAAACTTTATTAACATTGCTTACCATTCACAATTGATCGCATCTTTTAATTATCATTTTGGAGAAATATCCAAATCTATAACATTTACAATGGGACTATGATAACTAAAGTAAGATACGAAATGTTTGATTATTTTTCTCGATCTGTCTCTTACTATACCCCCTCCCCAGGAGTGTTGAACGTTTAACGCAACAGTGCTTTCATAGCTCCTCCATGGTAGCGTAAAACGTTTAACGCAACCTTGTTGGAAGTCGCATTAGAAGTTTCGCTTCAATAATAAAATGCTAGCTAACCACAAAATATTTTATTATACATTACTCAAAATAGTTTTTTTGCAATACTTATAACACACATAACACCGTATTGACGTCAAATTACGTTGAGTTGGATATTATCAAATGACTGCTTTTAGCAACATCTGTTTTGTGTCTATACGAAAACAAAAGGCTATAAATAATATTTTAGATTACTACTATGAACAAACCGAGTTATCAAGTTCACTTAAACTAAATCAAGCACACAGTAACAGAACTAAGGTTGACCACTCCCTGTATGATTCTAATTGTATGACATTATCAGTATAATCATAAATAAACCCAAGGTTTTATCCAGTTTAGGCACAATTTATATGAAGTATGTAATGATTTTATTTTATTTTAATGATATAACTTATTATAATGTAAACGAAATGTGTTTCTATTTACTTAATTGCTGTGAATGTCCGTGAACCACGGTATTGAGTAAGTAAAAATTAATTATTCTTTATGTGTCGGACATATTAACCGATTAATTCCCTGGCTCGTCTATTGAGATAATAATAAGGATTTTCGTACATTAATATCAGTTTTTAATCAAGTGCCTACATATTACTACTAGACTAGACAGTACAGTACACAATAAATAGAGATAAAATAGATGTGCCCACAACAGTGACAGAAACTAACCAATTAAAAATCGAGTTACATATCAGAGCGTTATTTAATAATTTTTGACGCATCACAAGGAAAATTTGAATCTTTATTTATGTTCTTATGTTTTCTCATAGGATCCAGGGTGCCTTTCAACACACTGACTGGAGCTCTCGACGGAAATACTGTTTACGGAGTTACAGATAAATTTGCAAGGTGGGGGGTTTTTGTACAAATACCATAAAATAAAAATATATGTTTTTTCGAACGGATTATGCTATTGGCCTGACGAGCCTTAACAGGCTTCATCGGATTACCGTAAAAAACGTAATAAGAAAACATTGATACTTTTATGACTTGAATTATTCTATATATAGATAGATGCGATACAAGCCGAACGCGTAGGTCGATCGCGCCTCTCAATCGCTTATCCCGTGCTTTTGCACGCTCGGCTCAGGCGGAACATGACAATGAGTCATGCGTTTTCGTGCGTGCAGCCGGCGTTCATCGATTTATAAGACGTTATCTCGTCAAAAAGGCATGCAGAAGATGCATTTTCTCTTAGAATATATGATGAGCAAAGTTGGCAAAATACTAGTGTGATTGGAGACCTTATCAATTGATGTATGTTAGAGTCCTACTATTTGCCTAAGTTATCGGTAAAGAAAAATATTGTTATGAAAGTATACTAGTAAGGATTTTTTAAAGCTGCCTACTATTAGCCTAAGTTTTCGGTAAAGAAAAATATGATTATAAGGAATTTTTAAAGTTCATGTCAGGTACTACCCCCAAGTGAACATATGTCGCTAAGGACCTTAAAGGTGTATTAAAGGTTACATAAATAATCCTTAATAATTAGCAGTAATTCATAACGTCGGAGTTATCTAAACTCATTTAGATGTATTTTTTGATAAAAATATATCCATACGTAAAATAAGAATGTAAATCGAGCATGTCTGCACTTTTGATATTTTTGTGAAAAAAATGTTGCAGTTATCTTGGAATAATAAGATACGTTTCTTTTTTTTTTATTGTATCACGGCAAAATGACTGCACTGTGCCTGATGGTAAGCACAGTACAATCCAAAAAGGTCGCCGCTGTCATGCCGGCCTGCGAACAGCTGGATATGCACAGGCTGATCCCGAAACGCGACCCACAGAAGCGAATCACTATGACGGGCTTTTTCGCCATATACATGGTGGTTGCGACCCAGTCAGGCTGTAGAACCCTACCACCCCGCAAACATCAATCATTTTTAGAAATGTCTGTCTGCCTATCTGTCTCTTTGTTGGTTGCTGAACTGCTAAATACTCGTCAAGAAAATCGTAAAGCATATCCTCGAGTAACTTTTAGTTTTCGTTTTATTAAAATCGGTTTACTCTTTCAAAAGTTATTGTAATTTTAATGACGACGTGACTTGAGTACGGAAGAAAAGTAGATAAGTAAATGGACTTAATACATTCAGATGATTTTATTAGTTGCTATTTTTTTACATTAGGTTCCACGCGGACGGAATCGCTGGCACAGCTAATTATTAATAAAACAGTATTTGATTTTATATCGGCTATCTTAGTTGTTTATTTTAAAGCTGATTCTGTAACAATTCTATTTTTATTATTAATTTAGGGTTATTGGAACGGTTACGATTCCGAAGTAAATCCGGATGTAATAGCATCATTCGCCTCGGCTGCCTATCGTTTTGGACATTCTCTACTTCCCACCGCTGTAGAGAGGTGGTCTAAAGCGCACAAATTCATAGGTAAGTGTAAAAGTGCGTTATGTAACTCGAGACCTAATTCGAAAACCTTTAACATTTAATACATGTTATTAGAAAGTTTAAGCTGAACATTACTTTCAAAGTGCAATGTTCTCACAGTCATTATTTAATTTAATATCGGTATATTTTCATTTACAGCATCAAAACGATTATCCGATTTAATTCGAAGACCATACGACTTGTACAGAGCTGGAGTTTTTGATGAATACGTTATGGGATTGATGAATCAAGTAGCACAAGCTATGGACGACTCTATTACACAAGAAGTTACTAATCATCTATTCAAAAAGGTCGGAGCTCCATCGCCGGTCGCCGCTGTCATGCCGGCCTGCGAACAGCTGGATATGCACAGGCTGATCCCGAAACGCGACCCGCAGAAGCGAATCACTATGACGGGCTTTTTCGCCATATACATGGTGGTTGCGACCCAGTCAGGCTGTAGAACCCTACCACCCCGCAAACATCAATCATTTTTAGAAATGTCTGTCTGCCTATCTGTCTCTTTGTTGGTTGCTAAACTGCTAAATACTCGTCAAGAAAATCGTAAAGCATATCCTCGAGTAACTTTTAGTTTTCGTTTTATTAAAATCGGTTTACTCTTTCAAAAGTTATTGTAATTTTAATGACGACGCGACTTAAGTAAGGGAGAAAAGTAGATAAGTAAATGGACTTAATACATTCAGATGATTTTATTAGTTACTATTTTTTTACATTAGGTTCCACGCGGACGGAATCGCTGGCACAGCTAATTATTAATAAAACAGTATTTGATTTTATATCGGCTATCTTAGTTGTTTATTTTAAAGCTGATTCTGTAACAATTCTATTTTTATTATTAATTTAGGGTTATTGGAACGGTTACGATTCCGAAGTAAATCCGGATGTAATAGCATCATTCGCCTCGGCTGCCTATCGTTTTGGACATTCTCTACTTCCCACCGCTGTAGAGAGGTGGTCTAAAGCGCACAAATTCATAGGTAAGTGTAAAAGTGCGTTATGTAACTCGAGACCTAATTCGAAAACCTTTAACATTTAATACATGTTATTAGAAAGTTTAAGCTGAACATTACTTTCAAAGTGCAATGTTCTCACAGTCATTATTTAATTTAATATCGGTATATTTTCATTTACAGCATCAAAACGATTATCCGATTTAATTCGAAGACCATACGACTTGTACAGAGCTGGAGTTTTTGATGAATACGTTATGGGATTGATGAATCAAGTAGCACAAGCTATGGACGACTCTATTACACAAGAAGTTACTAATCATCTATTCAAAAAGGTCGGAGCTCGCTTCGGCATGGATTTGGTGTCGTTCAACATGCAAAGAGGCCGTGAATTCGGAATACCGGGTTATATGGAATTCAGGAAATTCTGCGGACTTCCCGGTGCTGATTCTTTCCAAGACTTATTCGGTACAATGAGCAATCACACTGTCCGCAAATACGAGACAATTTTCGAACACCCTATCGATGTGGATCTATGGTCTGGTGGAGTCTCCGAAAGACCTTTACCGGGATCTATGTTGGGACCTACCTTTGCGTGTATCATCGCTACTCAATTCTCCTATTCCAGACGTGGTGATAGGTTTTGGTAAGTTAAAAAAATTACATGAACTTTTACAGTATTGGGATATTAATAATGTTATTTACCTTAATAATACAACTTTCTCGTGTTCTATTAGGTTTGAACTCCCGAATCAACCATCATCTTTCACGCCAGAGCAACTTGCAGAAATAAGAAAATCAAGACTTTCAAGAGTAATTTGTGACAACACTGACATAATTGACACTGTTCAGTTATATCCTATGGTTCTGCCTGATCACGAACTGTAAGTTCCTTTGATAAATAATAATTTATATGAACAAATTAACTTGAATAAATGATTTCTACTCATTAATTTTATTGACATTTTATTATAAACTGGTGCTTATTTTGCTGTCTAAAGGAACTACGTATTTTCATTGAATAGTCATTGTGAGTTGACTTATTTATAAGTGGTACTTTGAATTACGTTAGAAGCGTAATGACATATAATATAATACCTACTACCAGGAAATTCTCAGAGGTTTTCACATTTGACGAAATCTTAGATTATCTTAGACAAACAATAGACGCATCAGCTTTATTAATATGTACAATCTTACATAAATATTGACAACACTAAAATTCGATTGTCCTGTGGAGAACATATTATATATATAGTTACTTACTATATATACATATATAGTTACAGATATTTTAGATTACCTAATAAGTGGAGTATCAAACTATGTTACGCGTATTGAGAACCATTGAAAAATTTAATTTTAGATGGAAAAATTGGTCCTGGATCTTTCTTTATATAAATATTAGGGTGGACGTTACTTGTGAACTTCCGCCTGATATTGATTGGTCGCTGTTACATCTCACTGCAATACTGAACGTTAGTAACACGATACAAAATAAATTACAAATTTCGTTGGTCGACGGTTTATCCCTACGCTGGCGGATCCGCATGGTTCTAATTACTTTCTATTGTATTACTAACATTCTGTGCTGCAGTGAAACATAGCAGCCGCCAGTTCAGTGCAGGCAAAAGTGCAAAGTAACGTCCACCTAAATATTTGATGATGAATTTCTAGAAATATTTCACCAATCAATGGTAAAAATGGCTATGTGGTTAATTTATACGCGGTAGAAGTAGGAGCGAGAGGTAACCAGAAAAATCTCTTTATAACCTTCTGAAGGACCTTGGCCTGTCGAGAACTGCAGTAAGTTCTATTTTAGAACGAGTATCAAAGGCTGCACTAACAGGTTCCTACCAAATTTGGCTAGGCAGGGCGGGAAACTCGAGCAGTGATGGTGAGCGTTGATGCGCATCTCAAAGGGGACCTCCTTAAACCTACACCTGGGTCGCAAGACCTGGGAACTGCTCTGAGTTTCTCCCTCGGCCACACGATGGACCTGGCACCCGCACGGTGAATCCATGGAATGCTAAGAAGTTCGTCTCGTCTCATTAATTTTTACAATTTTACATTACAATAAATTACAGAAGTAATCGAGTACTTAGCAGATGTGCTACTCCTTTGCAGCCGGATCGATTTACCATAGAATTTGAAAAAAAAATTACATGTGCCGATATTAAGCAATGAAAATATTCTCGTTACAGAAATCCTCGTGTACCGTGCAGAAGTGGCATCATACCAGGAATGGACTTCAGTAAATGGGCTGACCCTACACCTTTCAATTCGCATACGAAACAATACGTGAGTAGCTTCACATACGACCCGTTCTTGGGTAAAAAGTAGTGAATCAACACCGGCACATGTATTGTACTGTATTGTACGTAGTCACCACTGTACTGTATTGTAGTAATTAGTGCATCACATATCGCATTCAAGCCAAATAAAAGTACATGTATTAGATATCTCATGTTTTTATTTAGCTTGAATGTTGAACACGCGACTGTTATGCCTATTGTCGTTTCGTAATTTTACTTATTTATAATGTACGTACCTTGGCATAATCTCGATAAGCATAATCATAACTCTCAATTATTCGGATAACAGAAGTGTCATGGAATTGCAACCATATTCTGTAGTCCGGTGAAGTTGTAAAGGCCTTACTAGGCCAATAGCGTAGTCAGTTAAAAAAAAAATCAATATTTTTCCTTTTCTTCATAATTTCCTTTATAATCAAGATAGAAAAGAAACTTAAAAAAATATATTTTGTTATACAATTATACATGCATTGAAATTGTTATTAACAGTGTCTATATAAAATTATTGCAACGTAAAAGAATTATCAAGTAAAATTTATAAAGATGTTATGTAATACCTTAAGAACTCTTCGAATGCCAAGTTACCTACAACACAGCCAATTAGATCAATGTAATAAGTTACGAATTAGTTTTTTGTAACACAGTAATTTTATATTGTATATATTATTTAGCTTACAAACACGTATTTAGAATAGTCGATAACTTTTGAATTACCAGCATTCGTGTTTTTAATTATACGTTAAAATCTACATATAATATAATAGTCATTAATATATCAGGTCTGTTTATCCAAAAGTTATCGAAATATTATTTCAAATAAATAAAAAACAGGATAACATTTTAATTATAAGAAGAGTTAATATTTATAATTAGAAAGTGTACAAAAATAATATTAGAAACAATGTTAGACATGATTAATAAGGAGACGCCTATTATACTTAAATGCCATATAAGTATTTAGGCTACCTTATATTTAGCCTACACATGTACCTAATTAACGTACTACATAATAGATTTTAATATTATGATACCGCTGAAGAATGGTATAATAAAGTTTATAATAGATATCATCTATATAACCAACCTATACAGTTAAAACAAAAAATTGGTACTGAATGATAAAAATATATCACCTCTCGTGTTAAGTATTTACTTTATTGCTTTATTAACACACTACGGGTGATTCTCAACCCGTTTGACGTAGAATTAATATTATATTTCCATATATACGTTCATAAAATGCATATAAATTAATATGATATGGATTTTCTAAATTCATTATACTTTTGCAAATATTACATTATTATCGCTCCAAAAAAGTCATGATGTTTCAAGTTATTTAAAAAAAAAACACATGTTAATAATATTTTGCTTGCACAAATATGTTAAAATTCATACATGTATTTGTTCACTTGTTATCTTAAGTTATAATAATTTGTAATTTACTATTTATTTGTAAATTTTAACTCGTGGAGGCAGTACACCACACGTACCTAATTGTTATTTTTTATAGTAATTTTATATCTTTAGTAATATATGTTTAGTAGTTATGCATGAATCATTTTATAGTAGTTGTAGCATTTGTGTAAATATTAAATAGAAATAATGTAATAAAATGTAGTATATATCTGAAACTTGTTTTATTCCACCTCCTATTATAAATATATTAAAATGTTGTTTGTATCATAGTATAAATTAAATGGGTCAATACATAAGTAGCTATGTATTATATGTACAAATAATGAAATAAATACATATGAAATGATAAACAGTATGGAAAAAGCTCTTGTATACCTAAAGAATTTCCATTTTCTGAAATATTTTTGAAATTGCAATACCAAATGATATCAATCTTGCCGAAAATAACTTTCCTTAAAATCTATTTAATTGACCAAATGAAGTGTTATATTACTAAATAAGCCAAACCCAATTGTAGCCATTTCTAATATTTTACGTTACTTTTCAAGTATTTTTCAAATTAGTCAAGTATTTTTCAAATTAGTCATGTATTTTTCAAATTTTGTACATGTCTGATATTTATTTGAAAGAAAAGGGTAAAATTTGAACTTTGTTCTCGGTGTATAAAAACAGGAATAAAAAAAAATAAGGACGTCATATGAATTATAATTAGATTTACATAATTTTGAATTGTATTGACTCAAATATTTACTTTTATCTAGTTTCTTTTGACTTTAATATTAATTGCAATTTTTAATTGTATTCTCACAGATCACAGACGCTTATTTACCTGAAAAGAACAATACTGACCAACCAGAAAAACAAGAAAATACAACAACAGAAAAAACAGTTTCTGCTAACCTCTGCTTAGGCTTGAATACTACCAATGGTATTTATGCTTGCAATCAAACCATAAAAGAAAATGCAACTTTGCTTATACCAAATTGTGATTCAGTTACAAATACGTCAAATGCAAATGGTTGCCCCAACAATACTTTAAGCGACAGTATAAAAACAAATGAAAATTGTAGTACCAATCAAGCATCAGACACCAACTGCGACCAGAAAGAAATAGTTAATAAAATCCCAAGTAAGGACACAATTTTAAAGTATGTATATAAAAAGAACGATCAATTAAATGTCCAACCAAAAACTGAAGGTCATGTAGCTAATAGTCTAAAAAGACGAAGACGTGCGGCTGTTTCACATAATAGAAACAAGAATAGAAATGACAAAACTCCTTTGGTAATTAATTATGAAACTAATCATAGTCCTCCAAATGTTGATAGAATTTTGCCAGCACGTATCACAGACAAGAGTATCAAAACTTCAAATTTAGCTGATTTCAACATAGAAACTCTACATGAAGGTAAACCTCGTAATGAAAAATTTGTTCATTCCCACGACAACATTAGAAGTTATCCACAAAATAGACGTCAACCTCATGCTCTTAGAAAAGGTACTAGAAATATTGAAAACTCAAGTGAAGAAATCAGTAATGAAGACCAAGAAAGTGAGGAATTCAATAAACCCAAAAATGTGGGTAGAGGAAATGTTAGAGACACAAATAGATACAGAAATCGAAAAACCGACACCAGTTACGAGTCCTCTGCAGAATCCCTTGAAGATGACACAAGCAGTAAAAATCATAAAAATGATCGTTATAGAAACGATAGTGGTTCATTAGAAAACGAAGAAAGCCTAGAAAAGGTAAATACCGTTACACAGCCTGTAATAAACAATGAAAGTCTAGAAAATTTAGATGAGAAAAGTAAAGGGTCAAATTTACCCATACAAGATGTTGATGATTTTAGTTATGAAAATATACAAGTAAATGAAAAAGGAGAAGTAGAAGTGGCTACAGATAAATCACATAATAATAACACAACGAATTTACCTTCTACATTAGACACCGATAATAAATTAGGAAAATATAATGAGCTACAATCATTGTCTCAGGAGAATACAGATACCAGTTCTAGTCTAGAGGGAAGCAATGAAAGTAATGAACCAATAAATATAAATGATGGAGAAATCAAACCCGTCGTGGAAATAAATAGTGAATCTGAAAGCAGGGAAAATAGTGACGAAAATGTAAAGGAGGCTATCACATCTGATATCAGTAATGAAGGAAAAACTTTAGACACTAACGTCGGTAGCGATTATAATGCAGATGCGGAAAAAAATGAGAAGATCGTAAAGCAAAAACATAAAGAAGAAGATGTCAAACAACAATTTGAAAGAATACCTCTTAATCATAACGAGGCCAAAGAGAAACAAGAAAATGGAAATAAACAAGGGAATACTGAAACCAAAAATGTAGATGATGATAGTAACGATGGTACGCTAGATACGTTCACGCCTAAGGATACTTATGATGACAAATTAAACATAAAATTCGATGATTTGACCATTAAATTGCCGGAAATAAAATTACCAGACGACATTTTAGCATATGCATATGAAGAACCTGTATATTCATATGGAAAAAGAAAAGATAATGATGAACAAAGGTATTACGATTATAATAGCAAGGATCGCGATGAAAAACAAAGATATGATGATAAAAATAACAAGAACCGCGGCGAAAAACAAAGATATTACGATAATAACAGCAAGGATCGTGATGACAAACAAAGATATTATGATAATAACAGCAAGGTTCGCGATGACAAGCCACAAAAGAAAAATAAAAAAAACAACAATTATAATGGTGATGAATACTACGGTTATTATGCAGATGAAGGTAAGAAACAAGATTATAAAGAAAAAAATAAACAAAACAAAGATGAAGATGATAATGATGACTATGATGCTGATGAAGATTTATACGAAAAATTCGTTCGTGAAAGGTTTGGTAAAAAAGATTCGTTTCAAAAACGTTCTGAAAGATTACAAAATATTAACACTAGACCGCAAGATCCACAATTATATAAAAACATTAAGAATATTCTTAAAAAAGCGGAAGAAGTTCAAAAGGAAGCTGAAAAGAGTGGAGATCCCAAGGCTGGTTATGCATGGACACTTGAATACGGAGAAAACGCATAGCCTCTATGTTAAGTTTACATATATAAGTTTTTACATGTTGATAACCAATTATTATTATTTTAAAAAGTACTTTTGAAAGTGTTGATCTAATTTAATTTAGTGTTATGTTTTTGTAAATAGTAAAATATACAATTCTATATGTTTTTTTATTTATTTTATTAACAATTGATATTTTTGAAGAGAAAATATGACGCCTAAGAAATGATATTTAAGCATTTGCCTTTTCACTTCTTATTAATGTTCGGTTCCTACTAGTTATCAGTCTACCGAACAGTTTTTAAATCCAGGTTATTTTTATCTGGAAATAACTACTACTATACCTATACGAGTGCATATATCAATGAAAGAAAACATCGCAATTTAAAAAATTAAAATTTGACTCGACCCTATTTCACTTTCGAGTTGAGTAAACTAACGATAAAAAATATCGTATTTGAGTATTTTCAGTAAAGGTTTTCTTATTTGGCAACATTTTACAAATAAAGTAACATATAACAGATATGTATAACCTATTACAATCCAACATTCTTTTATACATCAATAAATACATATAAATACGTCCTGTAATACTTAAATATACCTACCATTTATTATTGTAGTTTATAATTCGATTTTACAGTTCTATTCAATTATATAAGTCAGCTTTTTAGTTATAATATCATTGGTTTTATTCTGTATTATTATAGTTGTGCCATAATTACATATTGGGTCTTTATATAATTAATATTGTATAGGCACTTCATTAGTAGACACGCAAATCAGTAAAGACCCGGTTTCAGGAATGCAGTATACTACCCTCCCAATACATTATTGATAAGTCAGAACCTATGTTCCGTGGCATTATATCCCACCCACTTCAGTTGTGCACAACAGCACAATAACCAAACTATATTACGTAAACACCACTAATATTACAAAATATAGAGCCAAATAACACAAGATTATGAAAAATATATTAAATACAATACATGACATTCCAAGATACTACCAAAAACTTCAATACCACCTTTATATGTTTACGATAAAATTTAAATTTAAAATTCTAAATAAAATGAGTTCTCATCAACTTTCACACTATATAGCCCAGTACTAAAGTTAATAATGTTATAAGTATGGATCAAATAAAAGGGTTTGTAACTGAATAAGCTCATATGAATTTACTACAGCGAAAAAGATTATATAGCAAACAACAAACGTTGACTTCATTTTTTATATTTTATTTTTTCTTCTTTTGTTCTGCCTGATGCATAAATATTCTAATAAACAATTTTTCACAGTCATATTATATTTTATATTCGAATATTAGATTGATATTTTTCCCCATTTTATTCTATATTATACTAGCTTAGCTTCGTTGGGCGGTAATAGATATTATCAAGCTACAACTCTTTTCTAGAACTCAATCATATATCTCTCGTCATTAAGGCCGCGTTCGTAAGAAACGTTTTCGTTCGACCATTTTTTCTCCGACTCCCCAGATATTACCTACTACAACCTGACAAACTTTACCTCTTTATAATATTATAATAATAATATAATTTTTTAATAGCTTCTGCCCACGACTACGTACGCGTGGAATAGTTATTCTGAGTTTACACGTAGTGAAAGCTCTCAAAGGGAAAAAATCCCAGATTTTGAAACATTCTTCATTGATGCACCGCTCCTATTGGTCTTATCTTGATATATAGCCTATAATCTTCCTCGATAAATGAGCTATATAACAATGAACGAATTTTTCAAATCGGACCAGTAGTTTTTGAGATTACCCCCTACAACGTCACAAACTCACAAACTTTACTTCTTTATAATATTAGTATAGATAAATGGATTTAACCTTAATCGTAATTTATTATTATAGTGTGTTATCAGACAGTAATTAGTTATTTTCATAGAGACGGTTGAAATTACAAATAAATTTAGTGGTTTTTATTCTTGGTTTTTATATTCATAAATAGTCACAACTACGTCTATACCTACTGGCACAATAAGTATAATATATATACTGGTATAATATAAACAAGGAATTTATAAGTAAGCAACTACTTATAAATTCCTTGAATATAAACAATATATTTGACACAGCTGTCAATTAATTCGGATTGTAAATTTTAGCCATCGCAAAGATTCAAAATTCAAACGCTTTCACTCTTCTCTTCTCGTCTTTATTAAAGATCCTTTTTAACCGACTTCGAAAAAGGAGGAGGTTACTACGTTCGGTTGTATGTATTGTTTTTAATGTATGTTAATCGATATCTCTGTCAATTATGAACCGATTTTAATGATTCTTTTTTTAATTGAATTGGTCATATTCAGAGGTGGTCCCATATAAATTTGAAGAAAATATTCAATCCCTAAGGGGGTGAAATATCATTTATTTGATTTTCACCCACTTCGTCTCTACGTATTTTCGTGAAATTGGTACCGATTTCTTATACCCATTAGAAACCAGATATATTTATGGACACTAAAAATGGTATTTCTCCATTTTTACAAAAAAAATAAAACGCCTTCGATGTGAAAAACTAATAAGGCACTAAAAAGCGAAAAACAACTGAATTATTAAATTAACCAAATTAAATAAAAAATATTGATATTCGCGCTACCTAATAATATATTTGAAATCGATGCCAACCTTTTACGCTTTTTAGTGCCTTATTTTTTTTTTGTAAAAATGTTTTATTTAACTACATGTCAAAAGGCTTGCAATAGATAACAATATCAAACACATCGACTGCGCTAATTATTGAGATTGTATAAACTTAACAACTTAATTTTTTTTCTGTGAAAGACTTAGTCCATTTCTATACATTAAAAAAAAACAAGCATTTGTTTTATAATAACCACACGGCACGACGGTGTCACAATAATACAAATGAAAAGCGAACCAAATCATGAGACGTTGATTCAGGTCACATACTAGATTCTATAATAAAGAAAATCTTCGACGAAACGATTAAAAAGTGTTTTATTTTATTCACCATTTTGTGCAGAATGGACCGCTGTAAAACAACAATTTCGAAGTTTTTATTCAAACGCCTTACGAACTTAAGATTCGGTATTTTTCATGTTCGACTACTGACAACACTTACGTAGCTGTCAAATAATATAACCTTACAAAAGATAGAGCTTTTTACAAAAATTCGGCGAGGAATTAATTTATTTTACAGTTTATATAATTTGATAATTACTACATTAAGGTAACAACAGTATATTAATAAAATGGCTGAAGAAATACAAAAAAAATTTGAAAAGGAGCTAGAATTATACAATAGCGTTAGAAAAGAGCTTAAAAAAGCAGTCTCGCTAAAGCAACAGTTAGACGGCCAGTTAAATGAAAATATGGCTGTTAAAGAAGAACTTCTGTTACTAAAGAAAGATTCAGAAGTATACAAATTAATCGGACCAGTATTAGTAAAGCAAGAATTGGAGGATGCTAAACAAAATGTCATAAAGAGAATGGAATACATCAACAAAGAGATCAAAAGAACAGATGACCATATATCTGCACTAGTGAATAAACACGAGGCGCTTCAAGGCAGTATGAATAAGTTGAAAAATGACCTCGGTAAACTGACGCTAAAAGCATAAAATTAAACTTACAATGAAGAGCTATATAGATCTATTTTAACTAACATACTAAAGCCGAATGTAATGACTAGATTATATGCTATAATTTTAATTATTTCCTTCAATTTTACGAATGTTTTAATGCCGTTTGTTATTTTCTTCAACTAAAATAAATTAATAAATGTTTAATGCACTCTTATTCTATGCTGTTTGGATTATTTATAATATTATTAATTATCTTTATTGAACAGGAGTTAGCAACAATCAGAGATTTCTATCATTGTCAGAAATATTCACCAAAAGATACCGGCTCAGTTTTAGCCTACAATTATTATAAACAGTGTCTGGAATGTATGAGATTGTCACTTTTAATATTGTATAATCTCCTTCGAAAGCTATCTGCTTATTATTTAATTGATATGTGATGCATTAGCAAATTCTGTTACTGCCAATTTATACTCTGGTTCATTTCTGCAAGAAAGTTTATAGGTAGAACCGCGTTAAGTTGAAACCCAAGGGAAACAAAATATTTTAAGTTATAGAGTTTTTAATTTATGAAGGGTTTTTTGATGAGTCAATATAAAGTTCCTATTTTTACCCAAATGCACCAGAAGAAGTGGTAATATAAAATACATACACATTTTCCATTAAAATAAAAATCTATTTAAAGGTTAGTGTTTTTTTTTTTTGTTTTAAACGCTGTCATTGCATTTACATATTATTAGAGTTGCTGTGTAACATAGTTTTACTCAGAGTGGTCACAACCCCGAATTGAAATTATTGATGGGCCCAGCACCAATTCAGTTTTACGGTGGTGACTATCTTGTACATTTTGGTAACAGTCCTAACTGCCGCAAATACAGCTTATAGAGATTTCAAAGAAACAATAGGTGATTGTATACATACTTATTGTTTGTGTTAACAATTTAACTTGTAAACATGGCAGCAATAACTTTGAGAAACTGTTTTGTACAGTCTTTAGAAATGACTCATACAGCAGACAGTTTATGTTATAGAGCTCTTCGATACATTTCTTTAATGTAGCTAAAATTATTAGTTGAAGTTATAGAAGGTGCATATTTTAAGTAATTAGAGTTTTGACCTCGGAGGGGAAGGGAGCCGATTATTTTTTGAAATTATAGAGAATTTTGCTTTATCAAGGTTTGTGTTATCGAGGTTCTACTGTAGTACTTTTACATTACATAAGTTATATGTATTTTGTGTTTTTCATAAGATTTGTTGTAATGATGTTCTCCAATACCATGACATAAGCAATAATGGCCATTGAGTAGTAGCCATTGTGAAAAATGTTTTGTAATGCTTAAATGAAGTAATAATAAAACCATGAATTACATATTTATTTGTATTTAATATTACATTTAGTAAATACCAAAAATAATACATTTTAATGGCACTTCTAAGGAATGTCTGGCACCAATATTAGGAATATAATATTCTTAAGCTAATATATTATAAAATAAAGAAAAACAAACTAAAATCCATGTTTGTATAAATATTACAATAATGTATAACTGTAATTTCATAATTATATTTAATTGAATCAATGTACCACCAAAAATCATGATTCTTACGATGTATAAATATTTGTCTGTTCCTAGGACAAATTCTACATTCAATTTTGTAAATAGGTATAGGAAATGCAAAAGTATCATTATAAATGCATAGTTTCATACAAATGACATAATCTAAACTAGCTGTAATATAATCACAAAATATATTTTCACTTTAATTACTGTAATATAGGTAAAACTTGTATAAAAAACTAAAGTATTTATCCCATACAATAATATAAAAATATAAATATCTTATACTTACTAAATAATAATTTTGTCAATACATTTTGTCCCAATAAGGGCACTTAATATCACATATTAATATCCCTTGATGAATAATGAAATATAACACGTTCATTCATCCTAGCATAAAGTATAAAATGCTATATGCTAATAAAATGAAGATAATATATGAATCATTTATTTGGATTTTATAATTATTAATGAAAATAATTACTTGATTCTGCTTTGAACACATGGGACACTGCAAAATGGCATTTCTTGTTTTACAACAAAGCGACCACTTAATAAACTTTTACCACACATTCTACCAGAACAGATAAAACAATCAGCATGCCAGTGCATGTTGCCCCAAGAAACTCCCTGTTGCTCTGGGCCTATAACTCCCCCGCAAGCCCGACAACGTTCTGCATAGTACTGATCATAACAAGACAAGCATATCGGTAGACCAGTTTTGTCATCAGGCACATATTTTTTGCCACCTAATGGTGCATCACAGTGATAGCAGCAGAAATGCTGAACATGAAAAGCTCTGCCTTCTGCAGCAGTATAAGGCCGAGTAAAGATCAGCTCATCACAACCAGCACAGCGAGGTATCTCTAACACGTTAGCTAAATCCCTAGCACAATACAATTCCCCTTTATGGTAGAAATACACCAAATCAGCTAAAAGTTCACCACATTTGCTGCAAGTGAAGCATTGTGGGTGCCAAATAGCCTCTTGACCAGCTCTATCAGCCTTTACTGCAACTTCTCCAGCAAACATTGGCTTATCACAGCGTTGACAAGGCACTCCTTCATTGTAAAGTTTTCTGTTAAATTCCAATTCTGCAGGGTTAAGTGAGAATTCAGCTAATTGATCAACAATTGGTGTCAAATGGTCATCATAGACATTCGCGCTCTGAGGATCAACGATATACTCAGTATTGTCAAGTTTTTGGACATTGTCAGTTGGTTCGTTACCCCAATCACTAGCAGTGGGTTGCACTCCACCTGGGTAAGTGTTGTAATTTGGTAGTGGCGGTGGCGGTAGGTCATCTTCAGAATGGCTTCTTAGGTACTCCCTCAATGGAGCAGTTTGTTGTGGTTCAACTTGGTTAATTGGTTTTGTCGTTGTTGAATATTGAGGATTAATTTTTGTTGAACAAATTGTACCACTATGTTCTGGTGTTGTTACTTCGTGTTTCCAACTCCATATCTCGCCATTGGGAGCAAATATTGTTCCCTTTTGAATCCGACTATCTACAATCTTTGCATTACCCATAACATTATTGTTAGTAGTTGACCATAAGTCAGGCATAATTTGGGCACCCAAAGTCTTACTGCAAAATTCATTCGTTTCATCTCTAAACTGTGGATTACTGTTATATTCCTCACGGAACAGTTTTATTGGCTGAAGATAAACGTCATTTGCAACGGGTATATTCAAATCTTTAAGATTCTTAAATAGTTTATCATAGACAGGTCCATGTTCAACAGCACTCTTAATTCGATCAGATTCAATGCGCATTACATAGAGCTTATCTTTCACAACCCTACTGAAAATAGGACTGGATTTGTAATCTGGTAAATTAGCAGCACTGCTTACAACATTCCCCTGTAAATCTAAAACCAATTTTTTATCAGATGCATTCTTCGGCACTATATTGTATTTGACACCTCTGGAAATATTGGATATCTTCAATGGTAAGGCATAAGATTTAGGAGTAGAATGGGGTTTACTATTTTCTACAGAATAAACATCTCCATTCTGAAGAGGGCCAACTCTAACAACATTACCCATACCGACGACATGATCCTTAATGCGCGCGATGTATTCCTAAAATAAAAAAAAAATATCATTATTTTATTAAGTTATACACATATTCAAAATTGGTAAACATATATTGTGATATATTATTGCTTATTATAGAATACGATATCTTATTAAATGATAGTGTTTATCATTCAAATTGATTGTCTAATAGACACAGTAGAATTAAAACAGTTGTTAAGTAATAGTTCTTTCAATATTGGAATAGGATTGGAAATGACATTTTGTAAACAGAAAGCTTAGTTGTTGCGTTTAGATAGTGAAGAGAAATGAAATGATGGAAAATGATTATCACAAAATTCTACAAACAAATTTTTTAATTATTTATATTAACTTATTATTGATATGTATTTATACCCTTAGTTTGTTCTGACAGTAATTTGCAATCTTTATAAGTCCTTACTAACATTATAAATGTGAATGTGTTTTTACTTTTTTACATCTCAACTCCTCAACCGATCGCAATAAAATATTGCATACATATCGTCAAGGGTACAAAAATGACATAGGGTACCTTTCAACCAGAAAAGGTAGTGTTCCCGGTGGATAAGTAAGGTCTACATTAACATGAGAGAAGAGTGTTTTTGGCAGGATTTTGGAATGTTATATAGTGGTTTTAATATTTTATTCATAATCTTGTGTTATTTGGCTCTATATTTTGTAATATTGGTGGTGTTTTACGTAATATAGTTTGGTTATTGTGCACAACCGAAGTGGATGGGAAATAATATCACAGAGCATGAATTCTGAGATGCCACAAAAACTCCCTGAAAAATTCTAACAAGACGGCCAACCATCTTGTTAATTCATTGAATTATCGCAAGAAACTTGTAATATCATGACCTACTCGACAATGGCAGTAATAATCTAGTAGACGATTGGTTACCAAAACTACATAAATAAACACACTTTGTTCGCGATAAATTTCTATTATCCAATATTCAGACGAAGAATAGCTTGAATGAATAATCATTTCACAGTTACTTACCGTGTGTTCACTTTTCTCCTGATCTGATGCATGGTGTCTTGCAGCAGTAGCGACATCGTGAGGGGGCAATTGGGTACGCAACTGCGCTCGACGTCGACGTGCTGCTTCGGATCCCGATACTGGGGCCAATGATCCGAGACATGACATATACTCAGATACCTGTAATACATTTATTGCAAAGTATAGGTATATTGGAACTGATTGCCTGATGAAGTATCTGCTAATTCTGCACATGGTTTTAAAAATCGATTCAACAACTGGCTACAGACCAATATGTTTACATTAACTTTGTTCGCGATAAATTTCTATTATCCAATATTCAGACGAAGAATAGCTTGAATGAATAATCATTTCACAGTTACTTACCGTGTGTTCACTTTTCTCCTGATCTGATGCATGGTGTCTTGCAGCAGTAGCGACATCGTGAGGGGGCAATTGGGTACGCAACTGCGCTCGACGTCGACGTGCTGCTTCGGATCCCGATACTGGTGCCAATGATCCGAGACATGACATATACTCAGATACCTATAATACATTTATTACAGAGTATAGGTACATTGGAACAGATTGTCTGATGTAGTATTATCTGTTAATTCTGCACATAGTTTTAAAAATCGATTCAACAACTGGCTACAGACCAATATGTTTACATTAAGACATTAAGAAGTGGACATTTATTTATATTGATCAAATATCCAAAAATTTCGACATTGTGTGTGATATAAACATATCAGCAATTAGGCTGCACGTGTGTTAACAAATAAATATACTTTAACTGATTTCAAAATTGTGGTAGTCTAATGGTTTGAACGGATTCCAATGTCCACAAGTTCGCACCCCGCCATGTATGTAATTTTTGGGAATTTGCGTACATCGACTACTTCAAATTACGGCAGTCAAGGAAAATATCGTGAGGAAACCTGAACCAGAAAAATGTTCTTATAATACTACTATAAGTGAGAAAACTTGGAAAACTTAGTAGTTTCTCAGAGTTTGAAATCGCCAATATGTCTTGTGCTGGCATGGTGATTATGCGCATACCTTCCTTCGGGAAGAGCCCTATAGCACTGTAGTGGGTCTTTTACAGGCTGATAATGATGATGAGATTTCAAAAAGGTGAATGTTCTCTACTCTACTGTGTATTTTTTTAATATCAGTTACCCCAGAACTTTCTGATTAATAAACAGATTTGGAAAATTCTTTTTCGTCGGAAAGATTATTTAGAAAAGGATCCTTTTTAATTTCATTAGCATTAGACCTTGAGTTCCGCAGATACGGCAGGGAACTCCTCAACAAATAAACATATAAAAAATAAACATATGTCCTATTTTAATGTCATTCGCATTAGACCTTGGGTTCCGCAGATACGGCAGGGAACTCCTCAAAATCGAAAGGGAAACATATAATAATAGCAAAATTGGTTGGTTTATGACAATCTAAGATTAGGTAGTTACCTACCAGACAAAGGGGTACTAGTCCATTCTCCTAAAGTAGACTATTTTTTTAAAGTTGGTTTAATTTTTGTTAAAATTATCTTTTTTACACCTCCTATTTTACTACATAGGAGCAAATGTAAAAATCTTTTATATAAATAAAATAATGAGGAACACGCAAAAACCACAGGGTAGATATTTATATTTATTAGATATCAATCAGTTTTACTCCTAAAACAATTTATAATTACTAAACAAAAATATCACAATATCTTCCTTTGGTATAAGGTTATTAAAGTGTTAAGAAACTAGATTTTTATAAGCAATATACATTTAGCTATGTGTGTTTTCTTGTCGCATAGAACTAGGGCAAACATTGTAATACTTATTCTTTCTTCTGTACACAAAATATATCTTAAGATAATAAACGACACAGTCCAAGGTGCAGATGTGATCTAGTAATCAATAACAATTTTAATTTATTAAATTAACAATTTTTGCTCACACATCAGCAATAGCACCAGATGGAAGCTAAATCCAATCACATCCCTATTCTCTTGAATCATCTCAATATTTTTGTGAAAAATACAAAAAATACTTTAACATGCAGGCCAATCACATACTAAGATGCAAATATGTAGAATAACAACAATATACATTTTATGACAAAGTTGATATGCTGATGAAATATGGTAGAGAAGTATTCACACATAGATGTGCATTGTTAATCTAAACCTTCAATAATCTGAACATCATTACCCTTCGGGAAAAAAATTTTGAACTATAAAAGATCAACTTTTGAAGTATACAGGTTTTGTTGAATTCACCACATTATGGCAATAAAAGTGAAACTAGTATAGCAAGTATTTTCCATTCTAATGCAATATCTGATTTAATTTTAAGCTTAGAATGGGTTAATCAAGTTAAAACAGATCATGTACTATAACAGAACTTAAAATGTTAAGTAAAAACTAGCAGGCCCAGCAGACATTGTCCCAGACAATTGTAAACAAATTATATGCCTAAACCTTCTTCATGAATCACTTTATCTACTGGTGAAACCCGCATGAAGTTCCGTTCAGTAGTTTTTGAAGTTATCGCGAACAGGCAGATAAATGCAGTGGTGGACTTTGTTTTATAATATTTAGCTATGGAAGATTTATAATTTTAAATGTTTGAAAACATTAATAGGAGCCAATTTTATATTTTACAGATTAACTTTATCCCTCGATCTTTTTTTTTTCTCCACTGATTACGCATTTAACCTAGCAAAGTCTTAACAGCTTAACCGGACTATTAACGCAAGTACTTAAGGCACTCAGCCAATTTTGTCGGCACACCACTTCTTGGGCTGTTGCCCAACTCATGCAATTCGCAACCTATCAGAGCTAACGTAAGTTAAACAGTTAAAAAGTTAAGGGAGTAATTGGCTCTTGAGCATCGCTACTATAATAAACCAACACATTTTTGATGGTAGGTCCTACAAAAAGTCATAGCTAACCAGACAAAGCATTAAGAAATGTCATATAAACATGTACATTATTCAGTGTTATTTACATCATTAGTATGTATTTATATAGTTTAATATCAATATCACAAATACTTGTGTTAAGCAACACAATATTACGTGATTTCACACTGATAAGATAACAGAAAATTATAAATAAACTAGGCATTATTGTCATATACAACTTACCAACTCTGTTGAGGCATTTGGAGGCACCCAATCAAGTTTTACAGGTTTATCTGTCACTCCTCGGATTTTAATAAGTGGTACTGTAAAGTGAAAATAAACATTGTTATAAAATGTCTTTATCATTATATAGCCATTGAACATTATATATAAAAATCAATTACATATAGAAACATTTATAAGCCTACATCACCATTTCACTATTCACAAGTTGGAGAAATGAATTTAAAAAAATAGAACCTTTATCTATGGGATTATAGCACTGATGGGGGAGGGTCCTTGATTTGCTCATTTTTGATAACATAGGGATTGGGGGTCTGGATAGTGATTACGTTAGCAATATGTATTTACTGAATTAGAACAGATTTTAATACAATTATATAAATGTTCATAAAATTATGGGGGAGGGTTAAGAACACTGCTTACTTTTGCTGACAAGGGGGAGGGGCAGCCAAAAATTACAAAAAATCTGCTTACGTAATAATTGAATGGCCCCTATTGATAGCATCAATAAAGGTCAAAATTAATACTTACATGAACCTTTTTTGGGCTTTGCAGTACCCAACAATTCAAACTGAGCCCAACCAGATAGATCATCATCTTGAACATCATGTACATCTTTACTGCAGTGACAGGCTCTGCAAACCTTTCGCCAAAAGTGCAAATCCAAACCAGGACATGTTGAACCTGATAACAAAGCATGGAATCATAGTTGATTCATCAGTTCATACTAAATTGTGAATACTAAGAATTATACATTAGTAATTATGAGAAACTAGTTTTTATATATGATTTTATTTGATGGCATTGTTTTTCAGAATTATAAGATTATAAATATACATATATTAGCTTACATAATAAGACAAATCATTCTATAATTTGGAGTTTGTATCTATGATGAATTTTTACATACATATTTGCTTATCTCTAAACTGAGTTGAATTACTATTAATTAGTAGTATACTAAGGGCTTTTTTTTTCTTTTTTTTTTTCCTCAAACTGACTACGCTATTGACCCTGCAGGGTCTTTACAGCTTCACCGGACTACTAAGGCGAGCGCTTAAGGCACTCAGCCGATTTGGTTTTTAGGTAACATACACAAGGGCGCATGCGCACCTCGGCTTGGG
>MU159298.1:52979-69304 GCA_015888305.1 Antheraea pernyi | reverse complement strand
ATTTTTTTTTTTTTATTGCGTCAATGTTTTAATTTTACTTTTCTGTAATTCCAAACACATCTATAACCACTGTTACGTTTGTCAATTGTTTCTCGGTATCGTGTTCATTTTAATGAATGCATATTGAACGCACCTCTGTTTTGAAATTTATAATCTGTGATTTCTTAAAAAACATCCATCCATCTTTCAATGCGTTTTGGATCATAATTTTGGATCCCAATAACTTTTTTTCTGTAAAGATAACATTTCTTTCTTGTTTACCGTATTTTGTAAAAACTTTTCTTTGTGAAGTGAAGTGACAAAGTGTATTAATTTATAAATAAACTTACCACTAGAAAAAGGTGATATTTATAGTTTGTTTTACCATACGTCTGGTTTTGCCATGACTCATAATCTTTTATTTATCAATATTTTTTACCGTAGATGTCTTCGGGAAGACCAATCAAGTGTGTTGTTGTTGGGGATGGAACAGTAGGAAAAACTTGCATGTTAATATCATATACTACGGACAGTTTTCCTGGCGAATATGTGCCTACAGTGTAAGTTGTTACATGCTATAAAAATAATTCGATAATTACTTTTTTTGTCAATATTAATTTAGTTAAATGATGTCTACATTGCAGTTTCGACAATTATTCCGCTCCCATGGTGGTGGATGGAGTAGCAGTGTCACTGGGACTCTGGGATACAGCCGGACAAGAGGACTATGACAGACTTAGACCTCTTAGTTATCCTCAAACAGATGTTTTTCTTATATGCTTCAGTGTGACAAGGTGCGCATTTATTTTAACTGATATTATATACATCAAAAAGTATCACTATAGCTAATATTTTAAATATAAACTAACGTTTTATAAATTAATGCATATTGGATATCATGCTCAACTTTTCAACATTGTTTTAACACTAATAGTTGTTAACACACATGTTAATTGTTAACACACATGTTAATTGTTAACACACATGTTAATTGTTAACACCCATGTTAATTGTTGTCAATTACTCATGTGTTTTTTCATTGTATCTTTATTTATACCTTCATTTATTGCTAATCACAACATAAACTTTTGTATCTTACTTTCGAATTTGAGTGTTTTACTTTATGCATAAGGAGTTTTTTTAAATAATATATTTTGATATTTAAAATATTAGCTAAAACCAAGTTATTTCTAATTTGATTTCAATTAGAATTTAAGTTGTTAATTATGTATTGTTAATATGGAAATATGGTAAACCTCACAACAATTGGCATTCAATGCAGACTACTATTTATTACCAAGTACAATTAATTGAAATAACAAATTTTTTTTTTTTTACATTTTACATTGACTGTACAATAACTAATTATTAATATGATAACAGCTAGTGTATTTACGATGTATATTATTTATCATTATAAAAATATACATTAATTTTTAATCACAAATATACAGTCATAAGTATTATGGTACAACCATTAACTTTATAAATAGATATAATTATTCATACTTGCACTGGTATGATGATTAATAATAAAGTTTGTGCTGGATAGTTTGTTGTGTCAAGTTTTTCTTTTATAATTTCGAATTCTTTATCTTTTCCCATTAGAATTTGTGTTCTTAATTAAATAAAGATTTCATACAAAATATTAGCTTCTATAACAATCAAAATTTTTGGTGCTCCTTATGTGGAGTTCACTATAAAGAGGAAAGTCTTTCTTATGTAATTAAAAAGAATATTTTCTTAATAGTGCATTGGTATTTAAGAAGGACTGAGTCTCTTTATGAATTTATTCCTTATTCATAACTGTATGATAGTACTCAGAATGTCTTCCTAACAGTTGCTGTTTTTGGCATTCCATTTCTGACTCCTTGAATAACCTTTTCCAAATCTTCTCTAATATTTTCAGTATTTTTTTAATATGTGTTATTGGCTTTTCAATTCAGCATAGGTTGGGAATATAAACATGCAGACACAAAAAAGATAGCATACAAAAAGTACAATGATTCACAAATTAATATAATCATTATCATATTACAAAAATTTTAAAGCTTAATATGATTAATAATAAAGTTTGTGCTGGATAGTTTGTTGTGTCAAGTTTGTCTTCTATAATTTCGAATTCTTTTTTTTCCATTAGAATTTGTGTTCTTAATTAAATAAAGATTTCATACAAAATATTAGCTTCTATAACAATCAAAATTTTTGGTGCTCCTTATGTGGAGTTCACTATAAAGAGGAAAGTCTTTCTTATGTAATTAAAAAGAATATTTTCTTAATAGTGCATTGGTATTTAAGAAGGACTGAGTCTCTTTATGAATTTATTCCTTATTCATAACTGTATGATAGTACTCAGAATGTCTTCCTAACAGTTGCTGTTTTTGGCATTCCATTTCTGACTCCTTGAATAACCTTTTCCAAATCTTCTCTAATATTTTCAGTATTTTTTTAATATGTGTTATTGGCTTTTCAATTCAGCATAGGTTGGGAATATAAACATGCAGACACAAAAAAGATAGCATACAAAAAGTACAATGATTCACAAATTAATATAATCATTATCATATTACAAAAATTTTAAAGCTTAATATTTATTTCAACTAAATAATAGCCTATATGAAGAAGCACATTTATTTAATCACAAAAATGCCATATTATTCCTGATGTAATCTTGCAATATAAACCTGATCTAAATGAAACTCTAATTTTGATTTAAAAAAGTAACCAGTATTTTTTTTCCTTGAAAAATAAAAATGTTCACTCTTACACCTTAAACTAGGTGTCCCTAGGAACCTTTACAACATTTAGGCCTTAGGAATTCATAAAAAAATCCTTATAAATTCCTAAATGAATGCAAATATTACTATTAAAATAATACATAATACATCATATAAAACACAGTTGCTGTTTTTGGCATTCCATTTCTGACTGCTTGAATAACCGTCTCCGAATCTTCTCTAATATTTTCAGTATATTTTTAATATGTGTTATTGGCTTTGCAATTCAGCATAGGTTTGGGATATAAACACGCAGACACAAAAAAGATAGCATACAAAAAGTACAGTGATTCACAAATTAATATAATCATTATCACATTACAAATATGTGAGAGTATAATATTTATTTCAACTAAATAATAGCCTATTCATGAAGAAGCACATTTATTTAATCAGAAAAATACCATATTATTCCTGATGTAAACTTTCAATATAAATCACCTCTACATGAAACTTTGATTTAAAAATGTAACTAGTATCTTTTTCCTTGAAAAAAGAAAATGGTCACTCTTACACCTTAAACTTTGTGCCCCTAGGAACCTTTAGAATATTTAGGCCTTAGGAATATCCTTATCAATCCCTCAATAAATATTAATATTACTATTGGAATAATACATCTTATAAAATAAATAAATCAATAGATATAGCCATGTCACTTCAGAATGGCGAAAATCATGTTTAATCGTTTTTTTGTTGTGTTTGTAATTGTTATAACAACATCTGTATTAAAGAAAATGTTTGAGAAATCAAAAGGAAAAGTGAAAAAATATCTACAAATTTATATTCAGTAAATATTACATTTCACCACATAATCAAATTGTAAAGGGAAAATATGATCTAAACCTCTATGTTAATACACCTATTTGAAACCAGTGTTGACAGACAGTAAAATCTAAAAGTGCCAATAATTATGGTGATGTCAAGAATGGTAATGTTTACAGTATTAATCGTAATAAAAATAAAGTAAATAAAAATTGCAAATATAACTGAGTTTATATAATTAATTAATTAAAATGATTTAATCTTAACAATTTCCTTCTCTTCTTTTCAGTCCTTCTTCTTATGAAAATGTTACTTCCAAGTGGTATCCTGAAATAAAGCATCATTGTCCTGATGCTCCAATCATATTAGTTGGTAAGTTAATGGATAACAAAAAAAATGCATACTTTTACTTAATAATCATTTAAATAAAATTATATCTTACTAAAAGTTGAATTCTGAGCTTTGTATGTATGAAGTCTATTATACAAATATAAAAATCTAAAAAAATTAGGAAGAAAAGTAGTTTCCATCTTTTTTAAGGTTTTTGTTACCAATTGTTGTTAAAATTATTTTTATAACCTCAAAAACAATAATATTCTTACTGCATCGATTATAATGGTTTTTATGTTGACTAAATATTACATTTTAAATGAAATTTGATAATCATTGGTGTTATTCCCTTTTTTAGTAACTTAAAGCTGAAATATTAATATTATTAGTGTTGATGTCAGTTTTTATGACTTTAATACTAAACTAATAAAAATGTATGTCCTGTTTATCCTATAACAGTAAAAGGGAAAATATACTATGCTGGCTTGTGCCAGTGGCTTGACCTATTGAGTTATTGTATGTTTGATCTATCCTTAGGGAACAATACATTTTTGTTTGTGAATAAAAGGTACCCTACATCCTTTTCGGTACACCTAACAATGTTGATCAAAGATTTCACTATGATCAGTGGAAAAGTTAAAGAGCGAAAGATAAACAAACCAACTCACTTTAGCATTTATAGCATTAGTTTGGATAAAAGAAAACACATGCAGAGCGGCACAGCTGGAATGATTTATGATGTTGCATCATTAATACATGTATTGTGTGATTATGTAATAGTAAAAATCCTAAACAAATAAAGAAAGAGCTAGTGAGAACATATTAATTTAATATTTATACTTTAACAGGTACAAAAATTGACTTGAGAGATGATCGTGAAACCCTCAGTCTGCTCTCTGAACAAGGAATGTCTCCGTTGAAGAGAGAGCAAGGACAAAAGCTTGCTAATAAAATTAGGGCTGTGAAGTATATGGAGTGCTCTGCATTGACTCAGCGTGGTCTTAAACAGGTATATAGTTGTATCTTTGACCTCTAATTCATGCATAATCTATAAGTGCATATAATTAAAATTTAATTGTTAGTTTTTTGTGTGGGCTATTATCTGAAATCTTTAAACCTGTCCTGATGAGACTTGTATAAATAGATATTGGATTTTGTTATGTTATTATCTAGTCCACATACTAATACACTTTTCCACATAGGCTAAATAGTAATAATACAATTTAATATTGGAAAATATGCTGTAGAAAGCATTGTAAGTGATAAGTAGTATTGAAAAAGTTGGAATTAAAGAAAAAACAGCTCACAATGAATCCAGATAAAAGGTTCAGATTCCACGAAACAGTGAATCCTTTTTCACACAAATGAGTATGAAGTTATGGCGGTTATAGTATAATAAATTTTAGTACCTTTGCCCAACATAGTTAGCCTGATCGTTTTATGTACAATTCAAATTGTATTATGATATAAAAAAAATATATGTTAGGTTTTCTCGTCTTACTATTTCAAATATCTAAATCATCTAAACTGGAATAGCTGAAGAAGTCATGACTAATTTGTTCTAAATTCGCTCAACTGATAACAAAATAATATATTGTTAAGTTTTTCTGTCTTATTGTTTTAAATAAACTAATAAAAATTTATAAACGTAAGGGGAATAACTAAACAAAGACATATTTAATTTGCACTGAAGATGTTCAACCAATAGCCAAATAAGATTATTATGTAGATTTTTTTAACACAATACTTTATTACTTTCATGTCTGTGGTTGCAATATTTCTTTATAAGAGTATAGGTGGAAATGTGATGATTTGATTAATTATAAAAATTACCCTATTAAAATAACAATAGCTAATTATGAATGATTTTGGTTATATAATTACCAGGTATTCGATGAAGCTGTCCGTGCAGTACTAAGACCAGAACCACAGAAGAGACACCAGAGAAAATGTTTAATTATGTAATTTGACAAAATCCATGACATTTATAATCAAACAGGAATCTCTTAACGACAGTAATAATGTGTTTCTAAACCTACATTCTATATTGTATTATGAGATATGCATTTTCAAAATTAACATATTCACAACTTAAAATTTCAATAAACAACATTGTAAATGTGCCATATATTCTTCATTGCCGCATAATAATATTGATTTGGTGAAAAATACATGTATTTCTAGTTATATTTCTCTGCTTAAAATAAGCAAATGAAAATGCCAAAGATTTCGAGTAGGTGTAAGTTTCATTATTATTTTATAGTTTTGTATTTGTAAAGAAAAATAAATGTCCGAGGTTAGAAACAAATTGTTACTGTTATGATAAATGACTTTAATGTTATTTTTATATATGCAACTGAACCTCAAATATTCGAAGTTTTTAAATAGACTCTTATACAATATACGAGTAAGGACTGAAGTAGACGCTAGTATGGAACAAAACGACATACTCAAATTTACTCTTATCGTTTGAGAATAAACATTGTGTATTACTTTATTTTCGTGATTAGTAGAATATAAGCATTGTTCTTTGCTATGATATTATCAATTTATGCTGAAAATGTTTAATGTTAGGCTGACAATTTGAAAGAAGCAATAATTGAGTGTCGATACCACACCGAGTAGTGCTCTAAAATATTGGCAGCTCAAATGACCGTTGTAAGCTTAACGTTGTGGAAATTGTTTTAGCGTATGTCTAAGTTTCGTTCGATTACTAATAGTACTGATTTTCATTTAATTTCATTAGCATGTGAGTAAATCTAGTGTGTTTATAGTTATTCATTAGGGCAAAATATTTTTGTATTGTGAAATTTTAGGATAAGGATATAGTGCATTTAAATCGTATTTCTGCAACGAAATGAAGCACAATATACAATTTGTGGTAATGTTTGCTTTCCCTGCAACAACATCATGACGTGTTTATATTATTTGTCGTAGATTCACATATCATATTAACTCTCTTATAAACTTTCAAAGTTTTTAATCTTATTCACTGTGTAGTATTAAAAGGCTAACACGTAAAGGGTTTGTTTTAAATTACGTTGTTACTACTGTCTGGAACAGATTGTAACTTGTTACTTCTTACTGCAACAGTAAATGTATATTAGTATTCTTTAATACTTTATAAATGCCTTATGTAGAACTAAAATATATATTATTATTCGTTTCAGCAATACTGTACCTTTTTCTTCCTTACAGCTTCAAAGATACGAGATCAATCTAATATCACGCTGTCTTTATTTTTTAATTTACTTATACTTTCATTACCTACATTACTCAGATTCAAGTTTTAACTGAAAGACTTTAAAGATTAACTGTTTAGGGGTCATTCAAGTATTTGCTTGATTTGCTAATTTTTGATGACATGGGGGTGTTCGATGGTGATGGTGATCAGAGCAGATTTGAATATACTTATTATACATGTTTACGTAATTATGGGGGGAGGGTTAAGAGCATTACTTACTTTTGCTGAACAGGGGGAGGGGGCGGTCAGTAATTACAAAAATTCTGCTAATATAATACTCGAATGGCCCCTTACAACTAATGTTAAAGATTTGGATTGTATAAGTAACAGCTGTCAATCTGTTTCAGGCAGAAGTAACAAAGTAATATATAAGAAACATGATGGATTTTCGTAAAGTGACACTGTCATCAATCAAATATCTTATGGTACCCATTATCAAGGTCAATCTCGCACGCATATATTAATACTGTGTTACTTAATTGTAAATTTAACAATCTGTTAAATTTATTAGGAATTTGAAATATACCTAATAATTGCATCAGCGGCTTTTTAAGCCATCTAAATATATTTTTAAATCGTAAGATATATGTGTGAAAATACCAGACCAGTTTGCATTATGAGAACAAGGAGAATCCAATTTATTAGGAATTTATTACTTTTTCCACAGGAGAAAACAAAAGTATACCAGATAGAATTACTGGCAACATTGTTTTACACCAAAATACAGTCTTATGTAGTTGTAATCCCATTTAATATCACATCACATTTTTTGCTTTACGCATATCAAAATAATAACCAGTTCATTATAACAACATTTACATATAGAAGAAGTTACAATAAGAATAGTATTGTATTACATATTAATAAAATAGTTGCAATTACGTACTCAGCTTTAATAAAGACTGTATAACATCTGGGAATGTTACGAATTTTGAATATTCTCATTTTTAATAGTAAAGTAATACCGTATTTACATTATTATTTCATGATTATAGACTGCTTTGATTTATATGTAAAGCTTTGAAAGTAATTTATGTATATAACTATTTATATAAGAGCTAATTGCGCAATTAAGAATGAATCGTGTATTACTGCACTCCATAAATTATTGAACTTTAAGTCGTTTTTTTTTAAATTTAATTAAACAAATTAACCAGTTTCATATCCTTAATGTTAAAGCCTAACATGTTAAAACATTAATATAAAAGAAAACAGGATGTCTCGCAAAGACACACGATAGAAGTGAAATATCTTTAATACAGGAAACATTTTAATTTAAAAAATACAACAAAAAGCCAACGTCACGCGGCAATCATCCAGCTAAGTATTGACCGCACCTGACGTTGCTTAACTTCGGTAATCCAACCAACCAAATGTACATACAAAAATTCATGAAAATCGGTTAAGCCGTTTTGGAGGAGTTCAACCACTAACACCGTGACACGAGATTTAGATATAGCATACTATAATATAGTAGCATAGACACGACGTCGATTGCTCTGGACTGGAATTATACCAAGTTTTAGAGAAAGAAAACCATCCTGAAATTCTTCCGAAGGAGCCAAAAATTTTGATGAAGGAAAAGATCGTCATGAAACCTTGGCATGGTGTTACGCCTTTTGTAAACCCGCCTGACTAATTCCCACCCTCGAGTTGAAAATTGTCACTAACCATCTTTAGGTGTGTCTTAACGGTTGCATTTGAGAGCCGTCCCCCTCTATCTTTAGTGTTTACTCGTTATTACCGTGGATCAAGACCCATATTGTCGTTTAACATCAGGGTGAGATCCTGGTCAAACCTATCAATTATAATAATGTACCACCACTACAGATCTGGCTAATTTTTTCAAGTAAAAACTCTGTGGACAATGCTTTATTGTGCTTCCGTTCTTTTACAAAGTTGCCATGTTCTGCTATATCGTCACTTAAAATCAGGTGAAAATTTTGAAGAATATCTTTGGGAAAGGAACATATTAATCATAAAACCATAGAGTACTGAAGCTGCGAGAAGTCGTAAGTTATTTCATCATTAAATATATATAAATATCGGTGAATTCCAAAACCGAGAAGTTTGCAGTTCTTTATTTTCCAACTGATACCTACGTCTACGTCGTTTATTATTTTAGCAATCTATGTACAGAGGAAAAAACATGCGCACAACACAACAGATCTCCTTGGCAAGAAAACAGACAATGCTGAACACGTAGTGCCTATAAATATCGTAGTTTTTAAACTTTAATTATTATATACTAGCGTTCCCGGCGGACGTTTTCCTGCCCTGATTATAAAAAAAATCCAGACAAATGATATACCAAAATCTTCCTCATGGATCACTTTATCCACTGGTGAAAACCGCATGAAAATCCGTTCTGTAGTTTTTAAGTTACCTAGCACCAGCGTTCAGGTTTTCTTGTGATCTTCTTTCACCGTCTGTCAGTAATATTATTATATTCAAGTCAGCAAATATAAATTCTGAAGAACTCTTCGGTACAAGCCAAGGCTGGAGCTACAGATATCGGATTTGTCTTCCATTGACCTTGATATTTACATAGAATTTCACGCAGTACAAAACAAGAATTCTATTACCTGAAACTGTTGTAGCTCAAACCGGTATGTAGAGAGATATGCAGAAAATTTCACTAAATATCTTCTAAATTATACACCGTAATATAATTTTATTAAAAAAACATTAAACAGATAAACAATGTATTGCATATCACGTAGTGAATTATAGAATATTATACATAATTGTATGGGCATCGAGTTATGTAGTCTTACTCTAATAAATTTAGAATTTTTATTAAGTATTGTGCCAATATGAGGAAACAGCTTCACGTGCGACATAGCATGTATAGATATTTAACACTCAAAATTGGATATTATGATCAATACACAGAATTAGTTGTGTACAGGTATCGAACCCTCAGCCTTTTAGATCAATAATAGAGGTTATTACCACTGCACCGCGAGAAATGCCTTAGTAAAACCGATCATCGTTATAAGTAATATCTGTTTATTTTAAAACGTGTATTTTTGAAATGGTTTTCGAAAACAATATAAAACTGTTTATATAAAACTTTTGCAATAGGTGTAGGCCGGCATTTGGATCCACGTCATTGTTTCTAATTGACCAACGGCGGGAAGTATTTAATAATGGCTAAAGAATGTAGCACATGCATGTTGTTACGCTAAATTTAGATTGAAATCTTTAAAGAAATTAGACTTTATCACGAACGATGCTACGCTATGTGATATCGGTAATTTGGCACAGACTTCCAAATTTTTACTACAAATTTACCGTATGCCAGTCACAGTCCATTACTAAAACCTATTTGGGATTCGAATTTAGATTATTTCTGATTCATATTTTACCACTACGAAATCTACATACATTGCATGTTTATTATATTGCCTTTGAGGGGGCATAAGCTTTTAATCACAAAATTTTGCACCGTCTCTAGTCTATTTAGCGTCCGACTGTTTACCCTGGCTTGTTAGTAATTGTTACAAATCCCGCGGATAGAGTAAAAAGCAAAAAAAAATGCAAACTAAGCATATCTTGCATTATGGTAACTAAACAGCTGATGTACCCGTATATGTAAATATCTAACACTCAGGCACAGAACTTTCAATTATACTCATTGCAAAATGCTTTGATCTTCGAAAATATAATCCGGAAATATTGCACAAGAGACATAGACTTTTACTTAAAGTATGCCCTTCTGGAAAGTGTTCTTTTTGGACGCTATTTTATCTAAATTTAATCGCATATTGTATTGTATGACATTATAATACATAACCTAGGCTCATATTATTTTTTTACAATCTCCATGCTGACTAAATAAGCCTCTGACCGAACATGGATCGTCGCACGAAGACCCAAGTCCTAGTTCCCGTTGAACCAAAGCTATGCATCCTAGTTAGAAAGTACCTTGATCAAATAATAGACTATCTTTGATTCGAAAGATAAATTAGGTCTATATAATAGAAATTATAAACACCGTTTGTAATTATATAATTAATTTATTTCATTCCATGTTTACATGTCATTGAAACAATTATAAATACCTACACACAAACTAATATTTAACTGAGGATTTGTATAACCTGAGCACTTTTAAGTTAAAGTAACAAGAAACTACAGACAGTTGATTGTACAAAGGATTTGTCATAATGATTGATTTAATTCTTACAGTGTATCATTTATCATACCTATAATAACCATTATGACTAGAAAATATTATGTATCTGTGAATACAAAACAAAAAATAATATATAGTAAAAAAGTAGCATGTGAAAAAGTTCATATTAATTTTTAATTATAAACGATCTTAAATTTTTAGAACATCCATACCTACACATAAATTATATAAATAAATCTACATTAACCAGACAATAAATGCAATATATAGGAAAATACTAAACACAATTACTTAACTATAATAGAGAGTGATTTATACCTATCAATTAACATACACATTAAAAAATATAACAAGTCACTGTTATTAGTTATTATAGTATTCCAAAATTATTAAAAATATATTTTCAAACTTACTTAATTCAATACTGTAAAACTATTGTTTGAGATCTTGTAGACTCGAACATTTTAATATTAGTAAAAAAATTAACAAATGTCACTTTAAAATATGTATTAAAATAAATCTCAAATGAAAATATTGCTTGAATTTTTTTTCATAACAAGAAATGAAAACATTAAAAATATTTCAGTTACATGAAATACTTGTGAATTATTGTTCTTCTTTGTCAATATTACAAATGGGACTTTAAATACAAAATACCAAAAAGGATTGTGATTTGTCCCAATTTTTGTTAGATTTACATAAAATAGTAATGGAACATTGTACAATTATGACTGTTATATGAAATACTTGTGGATTTTTGTTCTTATTTGTCAATATTACAAATGTGACTTTAAATACAAAATACCAAAAAGGATTGTGATTTGTCCCAATTTTTGTTAGATTTACATAAAATAGTAACGGAACATTGTACAATTATGAAGTTATATGAAATACTTGTGGATTTTTGTTCTTATTTGTCAAAATTACAAATGGGACTTTAAATACAAAATACCAAAAAGGATTCGGATTTGTCCCAATTTTTGTGAGATTTATATAAGATGGTAACATAACATTTTACAATTATGATATATAATTTTTGCCAATGAATATAATTGTAGTGAACATACATTTATAATACTTATTCAATAAAAAATATTGGGACAAAGGTTTTCACTGAATGCAATTACAGATTTATCACATTTAAATATGGTAGTAAACTGTGTATATTGTTGTTTTTGCTTTTCTTCAAAATAATAATAATGTTTACAGTTCTTGGCATAGAAACCAATAAATTCTTAGTAATTAACTAGAGCCACAATTATGCAAATCTTCATAATGTGCCAAGAACATCTATTGTTAAAATATTTATCATTTTCACAGAATTAGAATATAATATAGAATATATAATAATCAGTTAATAAAAAAAAGTCATAAGATACTATTTGAGGTCTTATAAAATTAATTTTAAATCAAGGTATGATTAATTAATTACATTTATAAGTTTTAGCAAATATGGATATATTTTTTGTTTCACAACAATTTTTTGAGTATACAATTTCTGATAAAGCTTGCAGTTAAAAGCATTTTAAATTTATGTGCCATCACTGCCAGGTAAGTAATCATCTTCCTGATATCACATAGCCCTATATGGACCCTGAGATTTTAAATACTGAATCACCAGTGACGGACCAGAAGAAACAACTTCTGGTGGAATTGCAGTTAGAGGGCAATTTTCAATACTCATTATTTGTAAGCTAACACACAATGCTAGTTCGAATGGTAAATTACATAAATTTGGATTATCATTCAAATACAAAGACTCCAAGTTTTCCAACGTTCCTATTTCTTCTGGAAGATATTGCAAGTTATTTTCACCAACACTTAAAAATGTGAGGTTCGTCAAATGACCAATAGACCGAGGCAGTGTTGTCAGTTGGTTTGACTGTACAATCAATTTCTGCAAATCATGCAAAAATCCTATTTCATTTGGCAGAACTTCAAGTTTATTTTCTTCTAAATCTAAAACTCTCAGTTTCCTCAAACTGCCTATGTTAGGAGGAATTCTTTTTAAAAGATTATTAGATAGTGTCAAAACCTCAAGATTCTGCAAACACTGTATATCATCTGGTAGTTTGGTCAGTTGGTTTGTACCTAAATTGAGTTCAACCATATTTCTCCAAGTACCAATATCTAGTGGTAAAGATGTTAGCAAATTTTCTTTCATTATTAATTTGGTTAAATTTTTTGCCCTTGAAAATATTCCGTATGGAATTTTATCAATTTGATTATGTTCCAAATTGATAGAGAATACATTTGTAAATTGAGCGGGACCACCTGAAGGGTAACTCATGAATGAGTTACGTGACAATGTGATGCTTGTGAGTTCATTCAAACTTGCTAATAGACCATCTGGTAGTTGTGATATTGAGTTCCCTTCAACATTAAACTCATCCATATGCTTACAATTGCTTAGTGTGGATGGTACAGCAGTGAGCCTATTGTATCTCAGACCCAAGCGTGTTAATGCCTGTAGGTTTCCAATACTACCTGGTATATCTAACAGCTCATTATGTTGTAGATCTAATGTTGATAAATTAACACAGTTTCCAATTTCGTGAGGTAAATGTTCTAAATGGTTATGTGAAACATCAAATGTCACCAGATTTACTAAATTGCCAATACCAGATGACAACTCTTTTATTTTATTCTCTCTCAAACTTAACATGGTAAGGTTAGTGAGGTTTGCTATTCCGTCACCAACAAACTTAATTCTGTTAAATCGGAGGAATAGCGTTGTAAGTGATGTTAGTCTATATACTACTTCTGGAATATCACTAAGTTTATTGTGTCGCAGATCTAACACTTTCAAGCATCTCAAATTGGCGAGAGAATCTGGCAGACTTGTCAGTGAATTTTCATTAAGCGCAAGTGTTTGCAAATTTGACAAACATCCAAATTCAGATGGCAGTGCCACTAATTTGTTTCCATACAAATAAAACTCCACTAAATGAGTTAAATCCCTGACATTTGGTGGGAGAGATGTAATGGACGACTTACTCAAATCGAGTCTTTTAACACCTTCTTCGCGACACCTCATAAATTCTTTTATGACATCTAAATCAGCTTGTATTGGTTTGTTTTTCTTGGCAGTCGGTTTCGGTTTGTTCGACTCCGGATGTTTGACTGTGACGACCTTAGGGCGCACTCCCTCGCTGGTCGTCAATGAGGCAGTAGATAGTTTCTTTTCTCTCATGCTGTGATATTTCTCTCTAGGGCTCACGGTACTGACGCAATCTAATGTTTCAGAATTTTCTCTCGACGAGTTATCGAGATTCATCCCGTTTTCTCTAAGCAGCAAAGATTTTACGTTTTCTCTATTTATAATAAAATATAATTATTTATTTGAAACGCACTTGGCAAAGTGTTGTCATTTCATCACATTGAAAACATAAATCAATATCTATACCTATTCAAAGCCAGTGTAAAATGACTATTTCGTTTAGTCGCTGACAAAAACGGTGTGATAACAGAAAGTATTTCACAGTAGTCCGACACAAAATATTCAAAGTGAATCACACGAAATCGTGGAATTAATGAATGCACATATAAATAGGAAAATAAATCAGAAAATCCTCCAACTTCTAATTCTAAAATGGATTGACAGCAGTGTTACCAGTTTACACTTTATATTTAGCCGTTTATAATCTATGGCGTTGAATTAATATTACAAAAAGTTATTAATTATATAGCTACCTACTTTAGATTAAAGGTAAGAGTTATTGCTATTTTTACTTAGCACACTAAATACGAAATGCTAATTTTATTTCACACACGCTAAATATTGTTATAATTGTAATGACCTACAAAGACATGAATTTCATTTTAATAGGACGACATGGAATAATAAACTGTTACGTGTGTAATGTGAAAATTAACGATTGGTGGTATGATATACAAAATATTTTAATTCAATAAACAAAACTTGAATAATCCATGAGAATTATTCTAGACTGCTTAGGTACAGACTTCATAAAACTTAGATAAACTTTGTGACTTTTTGTCTTAGAAGTATTTTAGATTAAGCAGTTTTACTACCGTCACCAGATCTTACAAAACTGTACTAAATTGTATTATTTATTGCTATAAAAACTTTTACAAGATCGTTGTTTTATGCTTTGTCTTGGATGCAATTTTTTATGATCATCGATTGAATATTTAAGACGTAACAAACACACAAACTCATATTCAAATTTATAATATTATTTATAACATTATGTATTCTTAGCCAGTATAAATTAGCGTTGCCACTTTAAGTACTTTTTCAGTATAAGTAGTTACATTATGAATACAGTCAATGATACAAGTTTAGTTTAGAAAAAAAAAACGTAACTGCTTATAATTACTAATGAATAACGTTATAAGTTTTAAAAAGCCTATAAAAATAAAAACAGTAACATAAATTAAATTACACAGAACGAAAACAGTGATTCTGGTAAACTTAGCATAATAGTATATTTTTTTAAGCAATTAAACTAACTACTTTTAGTATAAAACGAACTTTACTACAGAAATTAGATATTTCTTATGAAATAATTTATTTGCTTTATTTTTATTTCATTCGTATTTAAATAACAGAACATATTTTTTCTTTGCATACTTCTATGTTCCTAATTACTTTTATAAAGTGTTGAATTGCCATATCTATTTTTGCTTTACCACACCCAACATTATATTTTTTGCATAATTTAGGTACCATTTAGTCATTCTTTTCTTGGTAGCACTGAACGCACTGACAAATATAGTAACTCCAATAGACATCATATTTTTAATATCTGGTAGCTCCACAATCTACGTAAACAGAGAAGTAAAGTTAGTTCAGTTTTTAGTTAAGAAAAAATAACATTTGGTAGTAAAATATGCACCTTTTTTTTTAACGTGGAGAGAAAATCCATCATGGACTTTCAGGCCCCCGGGGGAGGGCCTGAGCTGAGTCGACTGCCACCTGCGTGCTATGACACAGCTGTTGGTGCCTTTCGGCGACTTTAACCGACTAAAACTCCACAACAACCTACGCCACACTATAGGGGGTGTCACGGGGTGCGTGAGTAGGCTCCGCAACACCCTCCAGCGGCAGGCGTTTCCCACGCCACAC
>MU159298.1:30428-43720 GCA_015888305.1 Antheraea pernyi | reverse complement strand
TCCAATTGTTAGTTCAGGCTACGAATTTGCTGTTTGTTTCAAAGAGTATAATAAAACATTTCCACAATGGATAAAAGTAAAGAGAAAGAGGAGCAAAGTATCATGGATAAATCTATGCGATCAGTCTTCGGTGAGTTTATATTTATCCGTACTTGAAACTAATAGAAAAATATAAAAACACTAACATACTGTGTATACAATTTTAGTTGGTAATATACCGTACGAAGCGACTGAAGAAAAACTGAAGGACATATTCAGTGAAGTCGGGCCGGTGTTGACGTTCAAACTTGTTTTCGACCGGGAGACGGGTAAACCCAAGGGCTATGGGTTCTGCGAGTACAAAGATCAGGAAACTGCGTTGAGCGCCATGAGAAATCTCAATGGATATGAAATCGGCGGACGATCGCTTAGGGTGGATAATGCTTGTACTGAAAAATCACGAATGGAGATGCAGGCGTTGATGCAAGGTCCCCAGGTAATCAGATACTTTACCAAAAATGAGGATTGTTTATATTGTTACTAAAGTGCTGTTATGAATATTTAACTATTGACCTAGCAAGGTCTTAACAACTTCACCGGACAACTAAGGCGAGCACTTAAGGCACTCTGCCAATATTTTTTTTCATTTAACTATAGTGTTACCTGATTTTAAGCAATGGTGTTGCCTAAGGTGATGACATGCTTATACTAGAAATGTTTGTTTCTCAAGTACAGCTGCTGAAATACACTAAAATTGTTAGCAACATATTTTTAATTTGGGGTTGTTAGCTAGTGAAAGCTTAAGAAAGGCACAACAATTATGCGATGGTTTAATTTGAATGTTTGCTTAACTGAAAACTAAGGTTTATTGTATGGATTCAAATCAATGTTGCACAACATATTTTTAATTTGGGGTTGTTAGCTAGTGAAAGCTTAAGAAAGGCACAACAATTATGCGATGGTTTAATTTGAATGTTTGCTTAACTGAAAACTAAGGTTTATTGTATGGATTCAAATCAATGTTGCACATTGTGGTGTCTGAACATGTTACCACTGAGACAACAAAACTGACTAGCTATATTCATTTTCACATCAAAAAAGTCTAAGCAACATTTACAAATTTTACCATTTATATTAATTAATTTCTAAGAATTTACTCAAACAAAGTGTGTAGGTAAGTAAACTTTTTTGTTATTGATGACATACTATTGTAAAAAAAAATGTGATTATGTTTTGTTTTTTCATAAAATTCAAATGACTGTGAATTTGTTTGAATTTAAAGTGCGTTTTAATTGCTAGTTTAGTCTTGATTTTATAATTTTACCAACCATTTAAATAAAGTTAGCGACAAAATTGAATTGTCATTTGATGGCAGATGAAATGCAAAGAGCTGTAGGGATGTTGCAAGCGGGAAGTAATCAATCTCAGGTATCTCGACATTTTGGCATTCATAGAAGTGTTATTTGTCATCTTTGGCAGCGCTACAATAATACAGGAGAACCCGCTGAACAGCATCCAGGCCGTAAAAGGATTATGTTTTGTTTTTTTCATAAAATTCAAATGACTGTGAATTTGTTTGAATTTAAGTGCGTTTTAATTGCTACGTTTAGTCTTGATTTTATAATTTTACCAACCATTTAAATAAAGTTAGCGACAAAATTGAATTGTTAGATATTCTTTACGTCATGAAGCGACGTCATTTGAATGAAACATTTGATGACGCAGATGAAATTCAAAGAGCTGTAGGGATGTTGCAAGCGGGAAGTAATCAATCACAGGTATCTGTGTGGTGTTGATTCAACAATTTCAAGTGGTGTTGATGTAAGTCCTCAAACTGTGCGATATCGACTGCATGAGTACGGCCTACGAGCTCGACGCCCAATCAGGTGCCCACCGATACGTCACGGGAATCGCGCTCGTCGATATGAATGGTGTAGAGAACGCATAACATGGACCTAGGAACAATGGGATAAAATTATGTTTTCCGATGAGTCGCGATTCGGGTTTAAGCCTGAGACAAGAAGGGTGCGAGTGTATCGTCGGCCCCGAAATACTGAAAGGTTCAGGAAGTTCATCCATACAGCAGCTCAACAGTTATGTTATGGGTGGGTATTATGAAGAATAGGCGAGCTGAGCTCGTTTTTGTAAATGGAAACATGAATGCTGAAAATTACATTGAGGATATTCTCAGACCTTATGTCTACCCATTTGCACAAACTTTTGGCTCCGATTTTAGGTTAATGCATGACAATGCGCATTCACATACAGCTCGGCGAACCAGTGAATACTTTGCAACGGAGAACATCCGGGTAATGCCCTGGCCTGCACAATCGCCAGATCTCAACCCCATCAAGCACGCATGTGAAGGCTTAAATAGTAATCTATCTGTAAACTTGAATTCTGACTACTCAGCATTTAATAGGATTTGCAGAATAAAGCTATGGTTCTATTGTTTTTTTTTTCATTTAACTGTAATATTACCTGATTTTAAGCAATGGTGTTGCCTAAGGTGATGTCATGCTTATACTTGAAATGTTTGTTTCTCATGTACAGATGCTGAAATACACTAAAATTTTTAGCAATATATTTTTAATTTGGGGTTGGTAGCTAATGAAAGCTTAAGAAAGGCACAACAATTACGTGATGGTTTAATTTGAATGTTTGCTTATTTCTGTTATTAAAAGAACTTATAAAGACAACAGCTGTTATTTTTACATCATAGAACCCTAAAGATATTATTTAAAAAATAAAATACAACATTATAATGTGAAGAACCATCCTAAAATTTAAATTAGTACATGTTGCTTAGACTTTTTTGATGAGTGTAATATGTAATGTAAGTAAATAAGCATTTACTGGCCTCTAGTAATATATTAAATGACATTATTATAAAACTGTAGATTATCACAAAGCTAAGGCATAGTATAATTTAATAGTTAAGTTTTAATATTTCTAATTTACAGGTGGAAAATCCATATGGTGATCCAGTAGAACCAGAGAAGGCTCCTGAGGCAATTAGCAAAGCAGTTGCCACATTACCACCAGAACAGATGTTTGAATTGATGAAACAAATGAAATTGTGTATACAGGTAAGTTTTTAAACTTACAGCAAAATAGAATAAGGCATTTAAAACATCATTGAAAAAAATATTTCTTCATTATTGTAAAAAATAATATATTAAAAAATATAATTGTTTTAAGTCAAATTAAACTTTTATAATAAAAATGTTAAGAAAAAAATTGAGTCCTCAACTGCAATTGATGTGGAAAGATTGAATGAATAATATTAATTTAAACCTTTGATTCTACAATGTCTTGAGGTATGGCCTTGTAGTGTTGTCTCATCAGCAGTTTTGATATCTAAGAAAGGGTAAAGTAGATTTTTTTTTATAGTAGCACGGCAAAATGACTGCTCTGAGCCTGATGGTAAGGACAGTACAATCCAAAAACAATGGTGATCACCGAGTGACACACTATGCAGAGACGGTCGTCTCTGTCATGCAGGTTCGCGAATGATTGTGATATACTGAATTGAAGAAAAGTCTAAAGGAAAAAAGTAGTAGTAGATAACTGTCTATTTAGTGTGTATGTATGAAGTCAGTCAATATTGTAAGAAAATAGTGATAATTGAGAAAATCACTTGCACCAATATCAATGCATAAAATGTTTAATCAACCTGAAAAAAATGAATTTAAAAATGTGACTTTTTTTTATGTGTCTATCCTAATGTGATAATGATATTTAAATGTACACAATTTTGTTATTTTAAGATATTTTTCATATCTTCTGTATAAATAAAATGACAAAGGTCAGCTTTGTGTCCTGCAAAAAGTACTAGATGGATTTCAATCAAAGTTAGTTTAGTTTTACTTGTTATACAGGTCTTAAGCCCTTATTTAAAAAGGAATTGTCATTGATAGCTTAATTTAATATAGTTATAAGGCTGTTTGATTTCTATAAGCACTACACATTCAGCAATGTGTGATTTTAAGCCCCTACAGAAGTAGGCTTGTCCCCGTGTTGCTTATGTTTTTGGTTCTACATAAAATATATTCTTGAGATATTAAGAGTGCAAAGTTGCTGGTGTCGGATGGTTATTGAATAAATTTTAAACTAAAGCAATCCATACCTTAATCCTATATCACTATCATTACATAGTATAAAACAAAGTCCTCTACAGCGTCTGTCTGTCTGTTCGCGATAAACTTAAAAACTACTGAACGGATTTTCATGCAGTTTTCACCAGTGGATAGAGGGATTCATAAGGAAGGTTTTGGTATATAATTTGTCTACGATTTTTTTTATAATTAGGGTGGGGCAACGTCTCCTGGGCCGGCTAGTGTCTTATAAAATCTAGTCCTCTGATATGTCTGTTTTTTTTTTTTTTTTTATGTCATAGGTGGCAAACGAACAGGTGGGTCACCTGCTGTTAAGTGATCACCACCATCCATGGACACTAACAACCCCAGAGGAGTCGCAAGTGCATTGCCATCTTTCGGAGGGAAGGGTTAGGGGAGGGAAAGGGAGAGGAAAGGGGAGGGGAGATGGGTCTCCGGCGCTCTCACTGACCGAACGAAACGCAACAATGCAAGCACTGTTACTTCACGTCGGTTTTCTATGAGAGGGTGGTACTACCCCGGGCGAGCCGACCCATTCATACTGAAACCAATAATAGTTTTTCAGCGTGGCTCTACCACCATTAAAATAAATGTTCGCAATAAACTCAAAAACTACTGAATGAATTTTCATATGGTCTTCATCAGTAGATAAAGTGATTCAGGAGTGATGTTTGGATATATTATTTGTCAAGGTTTTTTATTATCAGGGCAGGACAATATCCGCCGGGCATGCTAGTTTAGACATTATTGATCTGGCCTAGTAACGTAAGTTCACCTTGTCACCTATCTAAAATATATATGAATATACCATTATAGAGAATTAATTTGAAACACATTTTTTTCGTTTACAGAATAATCCTAATGAAGCTAGGAACATGCTTTTACAAAATCCACAATTAGCCTATGCTTTGCTACAGGCTCAGGTGATAATGAGAATTGTTGATCCAGCGACTGCAGTGGTAAGTTTTTTCTACTATAGCATTAAATAATAAATACATTATTAAATTAGGCTCCGAGAAGGTACGTATGAATGTCAAAACTACCACCAGTTCGAAAATCAATCCAGTCATTGAGAGAAATTGACAAGAGACTTGAAGTGGTTTATCTTTTTATCACACATATTTTATAGCTATATTATATATTTATGATCACTTTTAGCAGATATACAGGGGCGGAAGGGTGTTATTTCCATATACCATCTTTCATAGTTTTGACGTTCATAAGCGCCTAAATTAAGTTATTTCCATATACCATCTTTCATAGTTTTGACGTTCATAAGCGCCTTATTTGATTCACATATTGAACCACCCATATTGAGGTATAATAAAACTTTTGACATCAAAATCACCTTGCAATGGCACCCATACTTACTGGGAAGTCGGTAATGTGCTGTGGGACTTTGTTATAGAACCTAGTATAGTGTTAGTACTATTACCTAAAAAACTTACTGGTCTTAACCCTCAACTGCATACGGAACCATATATGGTTCGCCAGATTTAATTTAAAAAAATCGCGTATTAATGCATAAGCAATTACTAAATTAGTTGTTTACATTTTCTTTCGTTCATTGGTAATACGGAGACATTATTCTTAGTACGGTATACGGTCTTATTCCTATTTGGCTGTAACCACACATTTCTAAGCGCGGGTGTGAACTCCGACACAGTGCCTGTAAATACCTATTTCAAAAAAGTTTTACTTAAATTACTTATGTTACTTAAATAATTTATTTAAATAATTCATTAATTTTTTTTTATTATTTCATAACTGGCATACGAACTTGTGGGTCACCTGATGTTAAGTAATCACCACCATCCATAGACACGTGCAACACCAAGGGAGTTGCAAGTGCGTTGCCAGCGTGTTTTGTGGGTGAGGGGGAGTGTACGCGCTCTCACTGATTGAACGAAACGCAACAATGCAAGAACTCACTTCACGTCGGTTTTCTGTGGTAGTATCCGGGGTGAGCTGACCCATTCATGCTGAAACCAGTAATAGCTTTAGCGTGGCTCTACCAGCTACAAACATGTAACAGGTTAATAAATTACTTGATTACAAATTAAAATATGGTGCTGTTATTATTCTATTTTCAGAATACTTTATTAGTTTGTAACTTTTTTACTAATTTGGATCATTTTGGGGGGCTTTTTCTATGAAACCATATGAGGCATATAGAATCAAAGACAGCTAAGTGCCACAAGTTCTAAAAATGAACAGAGTATGGAGCCATCTAGTCTATTATTGGTTACAAATCACCATTTAATTCCTACAAGAAATAAAATACAGCTAAAGCCTTTTATTTTCGTTTTAAAATTGATTTTGGGATCAAATACATTTAAATACAGCCAAGTCATCGAATAAGAAGTAAAGTAAGAATAAAATACAGTTAAGGAATTATCGCATTTTTTAATTTCTTGAACTTCTCTTTTAGAGCTGATGGCCATAGGCAGGCAAAATCAATGCCTATGCCACTCCCTAAAATTGAAACTTTGAATATAAGTAAAACTCCAACTCTGAGAATAGACAAACATTTTTTCATTTCCTGCAAATTTCGTCTCTATGCACTTAGCTGTTTTTGATTTTATACGCCTCATATATAGTATTGTAAGCATTCTAACCTAACCTAACAACCATCTATTGTGGGAACTACATATAGTTTCGAATCCACTTTTGTGTTGTCCTTGATGATATAATTGGTTCCTACACGCTTTTATGGCTCTATTGAGCATGTTAATCCTATACTTGGTGATACCTTATTAAGCGCTGATGAATTAGCTTCAGGCCTTAACAATGACTACGTTTCTCCTAGACGTCCTAGACAACGTCACAGAAGATCCCTTATATTTCCGAAACAGACAGTAATTGCTCTGAAAATAGCAACTTAAAAAAAAATTAAGCCCAGACAAATCAAGTGGGAACCGAAAACGTTACAGGCTTTTGATTCAAATCATTTAAAATTTACATGAGTCACAGAGTCACCAGATTTTATTACAAATTATAACAAATCAATCCTATTCGAAATCTATACGAGTACAAGACAATGTAGAAAACTTTTGTAGGTAATGAACAAATGCTTAAAGAACGATGATACTTCAGAAAAGAAAAGCAATACAAAAACTGTCCTGAAGTTATTGAAATATATAAGGTCTGTACGTATAAGGTCTATATAGAATTCGCTGGAGGTCCAAAAAATGGAGCATGTGAATATTTTTTTCATATGGTGAACAAGTAACAAGTATTGTAAATGCTTGGATTCTTTGGTACAGAAAAAATCTAGACATTTGTATATGTGTATCTGATTTAAAATTATTGGAATCCTTATTTTATTATTAAAAAATAAAAGTTCTAATTGTTTCTTTATTTCATACGAAGTCCATATACGTCTGTAGTAATTTTGATTTAAAGTAGTTTGGATGCCTACAAACCCATATATGAGTTAATTTTTTTTTTCAGTAACTACAAGTCCTTTTTTAAATTTCGTTTTTGATACCAATTGAATCCTTAAATAAAGCCTAAATAATCAACAATTTTTTTTAATCACTTCCTTCCTAAATCATAATGTAGAGGGTTAAGAAGATTAAAATACGGGATGGCGAGTTTATGGTTGTTTTGCGTATTAAAATCATGTTTGACTAGAAAACTTTTATGTTGGCTTTTATAACCCCATGATGAAAGTCAGTGATATATAAAAAAAATTATTTCCAGACTATGCTACATCCGTCTAATCCTCTGCCACCAGTTTTACAGCCAGGTGATAAACCACCACCCAGCTCATACATTCCTACAAATCAACCACCGCCACAACAACAATGTAAGTCTTTTCAACTCTGTCTGTATAGATTTCTGTTACTTTTTTTATATGTTGGTCATAAAATTTTAAAATTGAACATACATACATTTAAACATATAATAATGTAAAATTCAAATTAGCAGCATACTTTTATATTAAGTTTAAAAAATTATTGAGTTTATTTACATCTTAGATACATATATTACAGAGTGTCTAAAAATATTGGCGAGGATTGTATATTATTGTTGAATGAGTAACATATACATAACAATACAATCTGACAATTTTGGTGTAAATTACCCATCAATCGTAGATTAGATCAGTAGTTGTAACTTTGTTCTGTGTTACAATTATTATTTGTCACTCGTATTTTTGATCAATTATTTGTATATTACACAAATGACATATATGGAGGAATTAACGAAGACATTTTCAGTCGAAATTTCTAAAAGTTCTATTTATATTATCATCACAATTTTATCTCATTTACAGCTCAGCCTCCGCCATCGCTACTACCTAATCCGGTTCCACCACCGAATCAATATACTTGTGAGTATACTTACAGTTTCAATAAAAATATGAATATGACACTAATAACACATACATGATCTTGTCTTAGATTATTCCTAATAATAACCGGATAAGTAACCGTTCCAATAGTTTTGAATCTATAAGAAATATGTGTTCTAAAAAGGTAAAACTTGTTTGTTTGTAAGAGTTTTTCTAGGTCTTTCATTGATAGAAGGTTACGTTCTTCATGAGTGACATATAATATTATTAATTTTCGTTATGGTTGACTGAAGTGGTCGTTCAGTGGTTAAAATTCGACCAAAATTTGTTGGTTATTTCATTTTAAGTACTATTAAGATTAATTCCAAAGAGTTTATAAATATTGTTGACTAGCTGCTGATATCTAACTGATTCATCATGTATTAAATAAACTTCCAATAAAAAAATGGCTAGGGATCAAAGGAATCCAAAAATGAGTACCCTAGAAGAAGAAAATTGCGCAGCCAATGACTATAATCCTATACTTATACTAGCGAACCTGGCGGACGTTGTCTTGCCTTGATAATAAAAAAAATCCCAAAAGTCAACCGCAACACCACCTACAGGGTCCAATTGTGAATCTAAACCATTCTCGGAGCCACTGGAACACGCACACAAAGTTTTATTAAAATCGGTCCAGCCGTTTAGGAGGAGTTCAGTAACATACACACGCACAGAAGAAATTTATATATAAAGATGTTCAGTAGTTTTAATGTGATTAATATTCAAAGGTTAAATGTATTTTCATTATATAAATATATTACAGAAAGACAACGTAGACCAAGTTTTAGCTAGTCTAAATGTATAAAAATCCACTGTCATGATGTTTGTCCACAATGAACTCCGTAACTACTCAACCGATCTTTATGAAAGTTGGTGTTTATTTATAATTTGGTCCAACTTAAGAGATAGAATAATTTATATTTCGATTGATGGCCTCAATATGTCTTAATTACAAATTAAATCATTGTCAATGTTGATTATTGTTATTAATTGTAAGTGTCGTCGGTTTCGAACAGATGGCGCTTCAAATTAGATTGTTGACAGCAAGCTGTAGGACCAACTGTTAAAGATATCTCATAGATGGCGCCGCGTTTTAATTTAGAATGTATTTTTCAACTCAGTTTCAACAGTTTATTTTGAATACGACATGTAAATACTGAGTCACAGCAACTAGTGGCCGGGTCAGCTAGTCTTCTATACATACAATAAGAATGAAAATCTAACATGTCTGGACTTTAGATTTTTGTGAAAAAAAGTGTTGCCGGTTTCCAAAAATAAGTAATAAAATACATTTCAATCATTTGTACAAATGTTTGTCTATCTGACGGTCTGTTTGTTTGTTTGGACACGCATGATAAAGCACTGCATTCACGCCTAGGGAATCATAAAGCATATTCTAGAGTAATATTTAGTCTTTTGTTTCATTAAAATCTGTTTATTGTATCAAAAGTTACTGTAAAAATAATGACGATGCGACTTAGGTACCAAAGAAAAGTGGAAAAGTAAATGGACTTAATACATTCATATGATTTTATTAATAATTTTTTTTTTAAATAAGGTCCCACGCGGACCTAATCTGGGGAACAGCTAGTAATAAATTAAAATAATTTTAGCGACTCGTCAATCAATGGACGTGGATTTGCGTGGTGGAAATCGTGGACCAGTACCCGTACCGGTTGTGGGTCCAGCGAACCCGATACCAGCATTGCTAGACCAGGACATGCGCAGCTTGCCGCCTGTGGTACCTCATCCTGTGCCTCCACCAGTGCATCATCAGCAGGACCCGTAAGTGAAAATAAAAAAAAGCAACTTTACCCTTTTAAAAATTAATAGGATACTTGATTTTGTGTCGGTGAGATGATAATTTTATAACTGGTGAATTCATATCAAAACTGTTTTATTCAATTTTGGGCCTTGAGAGGCACTTATGACCGTTAAAAGTAGTACAGGCTCGGGAAACAACTAAATCTTTTGTCTGCATGAAATTTAGCAAGATTTCAACTCATTCTTTGATTTTTAATAAGATAAATAATTATCAGCCTATTGTTTACAATTCGGCATTATAATTATTAATAACATTAATGATATAGAGGTTTTCCTAAAAAAGATCTTAGATGTTACACTAATCACGTATAGAGTCAATGCAGTCAGGAATGGCAATAAACACTCTGAAGGCACTGTAACTATTTATCCGGGCAGAGCTTCGCCTTACAGTAACTTCCACGTAGGAGTGCGTGCAGGAACAGACAAGCGTTTATTTTTTGTATAGTCACACAATCTTAATTATAATAATGGCAATGTATATTAAATATAATGTAAATGTAAATCTTAATAATAATATTTTAAGTTTTTGTTTCGTTAGTTCCTTATACAGTGTAAGTGAGCACTGAGGTAGTTATATGGTGGGTTAAGGTTCCAAATGTGTTGCTGATGACAAACCTCATTTGGCACGCTTTTTGTATTTATATATCTAATGTACACGTTAACATGTACTTTTTGTGGCGTGCGCGTCGTACTTACAATTGTATTTAAAGAGCGTTTCTGTAATTGTACATAGTCTCACAATTCTATAATTCTTTAATACGATTTAAAAAAAAACGCGTGCGGAGTTGCGGGTACAGCTAGTATATAATAAAAAAATAATTATTATAATTGTTTTTAGCAGATGAACCATCATTAACATATTGATCCATTCTATAATAAGCCTTTTGATTTCAAAACCCGCTTGACGTGGTGCTTGTACTTACAATCCGGCAAATTGTTAATGTTCTTTGGGGTTCGTTGTAATAACATTACCTAAAAAAATATTGGTGTTACTGAGCCTGAAAGATGAGATGACCAATTTGTCATTGTTTATAGTATTTAAATCAAGTCGAATTTCTAATAATTTTGCTGATATATATAACATTGTCAAGAATGTATAGAAAAGGCAGAGTTAAGTTAGTGAATTTGTGAAACTTAACATTTAATGATTTGCAAGGCTCCGTAATATAAATTGCTCGAACTACACCATTTTGTAGTAGTAGTTCCGAGTCTTATTTGTAATTTTATTAACTAAGAACAAAAATTCACAAATATTTCATATAACCATGTAATTTCTATATAAAATGTTATATTCCAAATCTTTATACGTATAGTAATATTTTATACGTAACTGAATTTCTGCTATTTTTGTCAAGTACAACTCCCTATAAGGAGGCGCAAGAAACGTAAGTTGACAAATAAATAGCAATTTATTATTAGAATAATTATATTAAGAAACGTCAACTTTAACTTAAAAATATTATAAATATTGAGTAGCCCCGGATCTATGATTTTTTCCTAACTTAAACAGAAACCATACCAGATGCCATTTCCGTTTAATGTATTAGATTTGTAAATGCAATGGGAATTCCCTGGTATAGACATCGCATAGACACACTAAGCAAATGTTAACAATTTAAATAATAATCAAACAAACAAACAATACTAAGATGAAACACATGGATAGGCAATAAATTTTTGTAGCTATAAATTAGAAAAAAAAATGTAGTACGCTCTGGTTTGCCCAAAGATCCGGGGCTAATGTTGAATAATTGTTCGAATTCATGTTTATTATTTATATTAACTGATTGAAAACTAATAATAATTTCAAAAGTAACAATAATTTTTATTTGATTTTAAATATTACAATGATTATTAAAAGTAAATCATTTCCGAATCATATTAAAAACTGTTTAATTATTAACTAAACTATATGGTATATTATTTTAAATTTTCATATTCTATTTAAACAGTGTATTTCCTCGAGATCCACGTCTCGCTAGTGGTCAACCATTTAATGTTGACCCCCGTATGCGTTCCAACGACCCGCGCTCACAGGCCAAACCGCCGCCGCAACGTAAGTTCCTTTATCATTTATTATTTTACAAAACAGCGATTATAGTCTACGTTCGAGTGTAATGGCACAAAATAGACCACATTACCTAAGGCAATGTCTATCAACTCGTCATCATAATTTAAATTTAATTTTAATTTTTATCCAATAAGCAAGCCACTTACGACACTAAAACGATATATATATTTTGTAATTTGGTTTTTATTGACACAGAATTTGGTTCCTAGTTTATTTTTGTGTTCTACATATAATATTTCTTTTGTTAAATAAAGGCTTTTATTATTATTAAAAACTTATCATCAACTCAATGTTGATTTAAATGTATCACCATCCTTTACGACACCAGCAGTATTCTTATTCAACGCGGGAACATCTTGACCCAAATAATGTAGTTTTACGTTCAGCGCCATCTATTTATATTACTTGTTGAATTTCTGTTCTTATTCAAACGCCTAGATGGCGTTAAAAAATCTATTATCAATTGTATTTCGAATTAATATTTTTTATTCTTTGCTATAAAATCTTTAATGTTTTTCTCTTATTTATTAAGCTTAAACGTTAATTATCCATACTAATGTTATAAATGCGATTGCTACTCTGTCTGTCTGTAACATTTTTACATCGCTTACAGCACTCGACCAATTTTGTTGAAATTTGATAGAAAGATAGATTGGATTTCTGAAAAATCTTCTTTTTAATTATCATAAAGTAATTAATTGTTCAGAATAACGATTACTACAATAATAGAACCTTTCTATTTAAAGAACAGAAGCAGTTTTTACGAAAATAAACTAATTGAGTGAATCATAAAATAAATATAGCAAAGGCTTTATCTTCCAATACACGGATATTTGCTTTGTTTTCTAAGCACTTCCAAATACTTTATGTACTGGTTTTTTATAAGTTTTTGTGATACTAATGTAGTTTTATCAATGGAAATATGTATTTTACAGAAGCAATGCCACCTGGAATGCCG
>MU159298.1:0-29832 GCA_015888305.1 Antheraea pernyi | reverse complement strand
AATGCCGAGTGCCGCTCAAGCTCGTACTATACAGGGTATTCCTTCCGGAGCTTCCGATCAAGAAAAGGTAATCATTGTAGTTCTTTCTATGTTTAGTAAATATTCATGGTTATAAAAATACATCGCAGTCTTTTCATGTCAGTCATTTATACTTTCCACAGTTTTAATATTATTATTTTACTTCTATTTTATATATCACTAGTTGTTCGTCCGCGTGAAACCTTACGTAAAAAAACAGCGATTAAAAAAACCATCTGAATGTATTAAGTCCATTTACTTATTTACTTTTCTCTCGTACTTACGCCGCGTCGTCTTTAATATTACAATAATTTTTTTTTTATGTCGTTGGTGGCAAATGAACAGGTAGGTCACCTGATGTTAAGTGATCACCACCGTCCATAGACACTTGACACACCACGGGAGTCGCAAGTGCGTTGCCAGCCTGTGTTTATGGGAGGAAGGGAAGGTGAAGGGGAAGTCTAAGGGGAGGGGCGGTGGGTATCCGACGCTCTCACTGACCGAACGAAACAGCAAGCACTGTTACTTCACGTCTACTACTTAATAGCTTCAGCGTGGCTCTACCACCTACAAAAGGTACTGAACTGCTTTTAATGAAACTGAGACTCAACTCGAGGATATATGTTTTATGATTTTCCTAGGGAGGTTTTATTGTCAACGCAGTACTTTAGTAGTGATGGCAAACAGACAGACAGACAGACAGACATTTCTAATAATGATTGAAATGTATTTTATTACTTATTCCAAGGCACATGCTACGATTTTTTTTTTCACAAAAATCTAAGAAGGGTCATACACGTTAGATGTATGTTTTCTCTCAAATTTTCTAATATAAAGCGTTCCACGCTCGTTCGCGTTTCTTCAATTTTGGTATCTGATTTAGTGTGCCTCAAAATAGCTTAACTGGTCGATTTTGAGATTTCTACGTTCGAGTGTAATGGCACAAAATAGACCACATTACCTAAGGCAATGTCTCTCAACTCGTCATCATAATTTAAATTTAATTTTAATTTTTATCCAATAAGCAAGCCACTTACGACACTAAAACGATATATATATTTTGTAATTTGGTTTTTATTGACACAGAATTTGGTTCCTAGTTTATTTTTGTGTTCTACATATAATATTTCTTTTGTTAAATAAAGGCTTTTATTATTATTAAAAACTTATCATCAACTCAATGTTGATTTAAATGTATCACCATCCTTTACGACACCAGCAGTATTCTTATTCAACGCGGGAACATCTTGACCCAAATAATGTAGTTTTACGTTCAGCGCCATCTATTTATATTACTTGTTGAATTTCTGTTCTTATTCAAACGCCTAGATGGCGTTAAAAAATCTATTATCAATTGTATTTCGAATTAATATTTTTTATTCTTTGCTATAAAATCTTTAATGTTTTTCTCTTATTTATTAAGCTTAAACGTTAATTATCCATACTAATGTTATAAATGCGATTGCTACTCTGTCTGTCTGTAACATTTTTACATCGCTTACAGCACTCGACCAATTTTGTTGAAATTTGATAGAAAGATAGATTGGATTTCTGAAAAATCTTCTTTTTAATTATCATAAAGTAATTAATTGTTCAGAATAACGATTACTACAATAATAGAACCTTTCTATTTAAAGAACAGAAGCAGTTTTTACGAAAATAAACTAATTGAGTGAATCATAAAATAAATATAGCAAAGGCTTTATCTTCCAATACACGGATATTTGCTTTGTTTTCTAAGCACTTCCAAATACTTTATGTACTGGTTTTTTATAAGTTTTTGTGATACTAATGTAGTTTTATCAATGGAAATATGTATTTTACAGAAGCAATGCCACCTGGAATGCCGTATACTTTCCACAGTTTTAATATTATTATTTTACTTCTATTTTATATATCACTAGTTGTTCGTCCGCGTGAAACCTTACGTAAAAAAACAGCGATTAAAAAAACCATCTGAATGTATTAAGTCCATTTACTTATTTACTTTTCTCTCGTACTTACGCCGCGTCGTCTTTAATATTACAATAATTTTTTTTTTATGTCGTTGGTGGCAAATGAACAGGTAGGTCACCTGATGTTAAGTGATCACCACCGTCCATAGACACTTGACACACCACGGGAGTCGCAAGTGCGTTGCCAGCCTGTGTTTATGGGAGGAAGGGAAGGTGAAGGGGAAGTCTAAGGGGAGGGGCGGTGGGTATCCGACGCTCTCACTGACCGAACGAAACAGCAAGCACTGTTACTTCACGTCTACTACTTAATAGCTTCAGCGTGGCTCTACCACCTACAAAAGGTACTGAACTGCTTTTAATGAAACTGAGACTCAACTCGAGGATATATGTTTTATGATTTTTCCTAGGGAGGTTTTATTGTCAACGCAATACTTTAGTAGTGATGGCAAACAGACAGACAGACAGACAGACATTTCTAATAATGATTGAAATGTATTTTATTACTTATTCCAAGGCACATGCTACGATTTTTTTTTTCACAAAAATCTAAGAAGGGTCATACACGTTAGATGTATGTTTTCTCTCAAATTTTCTAATATAAAGCGTTCCACGCTCGTTCGCGTTTCTTCAATTTTGGTATCTGATTTAGTGTGCCTCAAAATAGCTTAACTGGTCGATTTTGAGATTTTTTTTGATTACTCGTTCAAAAGATATCGATTTTTTTTTAAGTCGCTAATTTTTTAAACGGTCTAAATTTGATCTTTTTTTACATGGCTTTTTAAAAACAAATAACTGAAAGATAATAATTTTTTATAAAGATTCTTGAATTTCAAAATTTTAAATACTGTTTAAAAAATGTTTATTTCCTTCGATTTTTTTATCTTTCTAAACTTCCACCGATCCCTCAATTTTTAAGCCCGGTCAAGTCAGTAAAATCTAAAGTGACTGTACTTTTTAGATTTTTGTAAAAAAAAAATTATGTTGCAGGAATAAGTAATAAAATACATTTCAATCAATTTTAGAAATGTCTGTCTGTCTATCTGTATGTCTGTTTGTTTGTTTGTTTGAACACGCATCACTGCTAAAATTCTGCGTCCATAATTAAACCGCTTCAATAAAATCATAAGTATACCTTCGAGTAACATTTAGTCTTTGGTTAATTAAAATCGGTTCACTCTATCAAAAGTTATTGTACTTTTAATGACGACGTGACTTAAGTACGAGTGATAAGTAGATAATTAAATGAACTTATTTTAATACATACAATCAGATGCCTTTACATACAGACATCATTACATATTATAAAACAAAGTCCTCTGCCATGTCTGTCTGTCTATCTGTTCGCGATAAACTCAAAAACTACTGAACGGATTTTCATGCGGTTTTCACCAGTAATTCATGAGGAAAATTTAGGTATATAATTTTTCGAGATTTTTTTATTATCAGGGCGGGACAACGTCCGCCGTTCCCGCCAGTATATGATATTACACTAATCACGCATAGTGTCGATGCAGTCAGGAATGGCAATAAAAATTCCGTAGATACTGTCACTATTTATTTGGGCAGAGCTTCGCCTTACAATACTTGGTATATAAGAAGTGCCTAGATATCACTGACATCTTACCTTTTAAAGGCCCATCTATATAAGTCAAAGCGATTACTATTTATACATAATTCCGTAAAATAATTTAAGTAACACAAAAATAATAAAGTATGAATAAATTAATGTTATTTAAGCTATACAACAATTTTATATAATCATCCTTATTTATGTATCTCTAATATGGTTAGTAATCTATTTCGATATGTAAATCAGCGACATCTTGCCTTTCATGGCCGAACTATGAAGTCAAAGAATATACTATTATTAATAATGATCAAACTAATGATTCTATATAACGATATCCATTCTTATTTAAGTCCTATTAAAATCTATATAATATTAATAATTCTTATTTATGTATCTGTAATATGGTGGCACTAGTATCAATGTGTATCTCTAATATGTTGGCGCTAGTGTCTATGTATATTTATAATATGGTGGCGCTAATATCAATGTTCCGGTCGTGTTGTAGTCACAGAGTACGTTATATAAAGTTGTAGTCTCGTCTCTTGAATGTGATGCAGCGGCACCGGAGGTGGATGATAACAATGAATAAAATATAAAAGTCACTAACTACAGGGCAAACTAAGATCTTGCAAAAAAAAAACATCCTGAAATCGTTGATTACTAATAAAAAATCTTGAATATTGTTTCCCCACAGGCTGCATTGATAATGCAAGTACTGCAGTTGTCGGACGAACAAATTGCGTTGTTGCCGCCGGAACAACGAGCCAGTATCCTCATGCTGAAGGAGCAAATCGCCAAGAGTACTCAACAACGTTAATTTTTAACTCTAATAAATACTGTTTGTCCGAAATTGTCTTTTATTTCGTTGAAATAGTCGAAATGATACTTCTTACAATAAAAAAAAATACGTGCGTGTATCAGTGTACACACGTAAGAAGTGAAACTTCTTTATGACATCGTTTTTCGAAAAATGATCTACTATATTTATAACTTTACAGAAATTGGTTAAATAAAGCTAAATTAGATAAAGTTTAAACGAAAGGCTTTTATTATTATAAACATAAACAAATAATTCAATTATTTTACCTTATTGTTACTAAGAATATAATAGCATTTCATCAATTATATTTCATTAATTATAATAGAATTATTACTATTATTGTTATCGTTATTATATATTTTTGAAATCAATGGCTTATGATAACTGAAATATGAAATATATGGTTTACATTTCATGGAATCTGATCATTGTGAGCGCACCGTTAGAAATAAACATGGCGCGTAACGGAAAAATGTACAGAAATTAAGATGGCGCGTAACCGAAAAACGTTACATACTCTAAAATTCCTCCCTACGTCGATAAAGAAGTTTCACTTCAAAAATTCAATAATTTTACAAGTCAAGGATAAATACAAAAATGATATTTACAATAAATTCTCATTAATCATGTGGGATAGGTTTTATGATTATGCCACGAATAGGATATGCAATTTTCTATAATAATCTGGGGATATGTTCTAAGGTTAGAAAAAAAACATTACTATTTTTTACTATTGTTTTATTAGATTTTGTGGAGGGTTCTAAGAATTTTTTTTTAATAGCTCATTTAATTTCTGATGCAAGCTGCTAGCTTACGAGGAGACCCAAAACCAACGCATCCTTAAATTCCAATTTATTTATCTTTAAACAAATTTTAGCGTAATCAAGTAAACATATTTTGAAACCAAACAATTAAATTCATGTTATAGAATTTAATATAAAAGCTCACGCACGTATCGTCGCGGTTTCCATTACAGGCCCTAGCGAGACTCGGTATTTTTATAACTCTATAGTTGTGCGGCGGCGGTTTTTATCAACATTAGGGTTACACAATGAACTTTGTTTCTTTATAAATTCATTAAATATAACACTGCTGATTTTGAATCCGTGAATAAAACATTTTTCAACCGCGGATACAAACAGAGATCACAATTTTTTACTCGAACTGTGAATAAGGAGAGTTTACTTTACTATAGTATCTAATCACAGATTGCGTTCATTTTCCGAATACCTGAGCCTGTATTGACGGTTAATATTTATAAAAAACACTATCACTGAAATATCATTATACGTTCATTCCATAACACATGAATACGATAATATAATTTCATTTTACAATGGTCGTTTGTAAGGACTAACCTACCGTGGAATCATACAATGAAATATGAACTTTATTTCGAAATATTCAGAAAACAAATCTAAGTAAAGCTAAAATCTGAATTATTATCTAATTCGTCTAAAGACCATGACCGTCAATGACCATGATTCGTTTGACCTAAAAATAACAAGCCTTGTGCATTAATTCAAACTACTCAAAAGTTCGGGGGTAAAATACATATACATTAATTTACGCGACACACGCGATTAATTTTAACTTAATAAATTTTTAACTCTTTAACTGTGATAAAGAACAAAATACAATTCACTTTAAACTTTCCGTCAACAGCGCGGCGCGGTGGGTAGACCGCCGTAATGATGTAGTCCGGTGAAGCTGTTAAGACTGCTAGGTCAATAGCGTACTCATGCGAGAAAAAAAAACACCGTAATGATATAACATACGTATAGACTTTTGCTATATCATACAGTTTGATTCCTTTGCTTGATTTCGTAGTCCGGTGAAGCTGTAAAGACCTTGCCAGGTCAATAGCATAGTCAGTTCGAAAAAAAAAAATGCTTTATCTAATTGATCTCATAAAATCGAAATATCACATTTTTCTATTTTTAAGTTTTGTCTTAATTGATTTATATATTGATGTTATATATGTTACATCGAAAATGTAAAGTCAAAAGTATCTATGTAACGTTTTGATAACTCTACACAATCAAGATATAGTGTAGCTTAGTTATAAATACACTACGCTCTCAGTGAAGCACTGAGTGCTTTAGGGAACTGTTTCTGATTGAGGTTTATTAAAAAGTTAGAGGGTATATCTTGTACCGTTCTATTTATTACATTAATTTTAATTACATAAAGAAAATTACATGGTGAGTGTTTTTCTCACGATATTGGTTTAGTTAAATCAGGCTACGTTACCATAACATACGTTATATAGACATTTACGAATTAATATCAAGCGTTAGAAAATAAAAAAACTATTTTCACTAAGTGTATTTAAATGTACATTGTTAAGTATAATTGATTACGACGTCTAGCATATTGAAATAAGATAACGTTATCTATAATAAGTGGCAAATTTAGGGGTCAAAACAGTTATTTTATCTCGTACGTGACTCGGTTATCGTTACATTATTGAAAAATTTTGCTCATTACGTTGGCTTTTTAATTCGCTACTTCTTTTTTCCAAAATATATTTCATAATTGTACACAAACTTAACATCCAAGGAAGCCCGTATTTAAATATTTATCTTGAAGAGCATACCTTGTGCCATTGATTTTGTAGTATCCGAACTAAAAAGTGCATAAAGTATTCAATCCTTGAAGAGTTAACAATTATCTAGGTATATTTACCGAATGCTGTGAAACTGTTTGGCTTGCCTATTACGTTTCGTCTACGTCTCGTCGTATCTAAACTTGCATTCTAGTTGTCAGGTAAATCTGACGTTGCCTAAAGCAATTTTGCCCTTATATCTCTACAGAAAAGGTTGGTTTTTGTTCGAAATAAAAATCGTTTAATCATTGCCAGCGGTAATGTACACAATGTATACACAGTTCATATATTAATAATATAGCATTGTTTTAAGCAAATTTTTTATTGTCTAATCCAAGGAAGCCCGTATTTAAATATTTATCTTGAAGAGCATACCTTGTGCCATTGATTTTGTAGTATCCGAACTAAAAAGTGCATAAAGTATTCAATCCTTGAAGAGTTAACAATTATCTAGGTATATTTACCGAATGCTGTGAAACTGTTTGTCTTGCCTATTACGTTTCGTCTACGTCTCGTCGTATCTAAACTTGCATTCGAGTTGTCAGGTAAATCTGACATGTTCTAAAGCAATTTTGCCCTTATAAATCTACAGAAAAGGTTGGTTTTTGTTTGAAATAAATATCGTTTAATCATTGCATGTATACATAGTTCATACATTAATAATATAGTATTGTTTCAAGCAAATTTTTTATTGTCCTTTTAAAGTTGAATAATTCGGCGTGTAGCCAATGTGTTTAATAGATTTATTTTAGATCTTTGTGCACTTTGTTGAAAATAATATCATAACGTCAAATGGTTGATAGCATACACAACGTGCAAAGTTTGTTTTCAATTTTCATTCGCGTGCAGATAATTTTCGCTGCTGGACGTGCGTGGATTTTGTGTAAGTTTATTTTTTGCCGCCTCATTACTATTCAATGTCGCCGTTTTAGAGCTTGTGTTTTAAAAGTTTATGGGCGACATATTGTTAGTAAAATAGTATTTTATTCAAAACTTTGTGTTTACTATATTGTTCACGTGTGTTTATTTGTCCACCTAATATTTATCTATTATAACGCCATGTCTTTACTGATATGAACACCACATTTCTCCACCTTTGCAAATATTTTTTGCTTCATTTTCTATACAAATGTTAATGCAAACTTACTGCTTTTTTTATTTTTTAACGGTCATTATTTATTTGCATAGGTCAATCTTGTTGATTTCAGCTTCGACTTCCATGTTCATTATATCCTTATATAGCAGTATACCTGTATATTTTTATGTACAAATTTATATTACTTTCCTTTAAATTTGTATATGTATACATATGGAAACGACAAAGCTCGTTTTGCAAAAATGGCAAATATCCAACACGTTAGTACGTGTCCATTGCAGTTTGAGCCAGTATACCTATACATATATATTTTCTAAGTACAGTATACCTGACCATCAATTTAAGGAAATTCAAAGAAGGTCAATGTTAAACTTATTTATTAAAAAAAATATCACGTTGCAAGAATATTTTAAAGTAATGAAATTTATATTTTATGTGTAATATATATGTGCATATAATGTTCCTATAGTATAAACGTCGTAACATAGCGGAAGTATAATCATATATTTATTAATTTGTGCTAATGGATACGCTTGACCTTAATCACTTTTATTGCAAATTTATAATTGATACAAAAATGAGAGTTTGTTCAGCAAATAATTACATGTTAATAAGAAACAAATAACTTTGTATGAGCACGATATCACTTTGCACCTTGCATAATTATTACGTGTTAATTTTGTTGTTATTTATTTGTTCTTCGAAATTATCATTGCATTAGTCTCAATCTTATCGTAAATTAATTATAAAGTTAGTTATTAATCCAGAATTCGTTCACTTGAAAATGATGTTTTGTTTCAAGATAACTATGTACATCTTTTATTGTGAGCTATATAGTTCAATGATCTGTAGTTTACGACTTTGATTTTATGTTTTTTTTTATAAAATGTTACCATTACTGATGATGCCCCATGGCAATGCGTAATGACATGTAGACTAGATATTCTGAAAAAAACTCAATCATCAGTGAAAAACTCGTCAAAATCGATTCATCCGTTTCATAGATTAGTCCGAAAAAACAACAAGTGTTGTAATTTTAATTATATTTGTAGGTATAGAAGATTTCATTCACACATATTTTTGCAATGAACGTTTTTAAACAAACGAAGTTTAGCTTTCCTTTTTGATTATATTTATTACGTAATATTTTATTATATATTTTCGCGAATTTATCAATATGTACGTGATAATTGAGTGCCATGTTGGTAGGAGACTTATGTTAATTTTTTTTTTTCGAACCGACTTCGCTATTGACCAAGCAAGGTCTTAAAAACTTCACCGGACTACTATGTTCATATTTATCTTAATGTTAGATATCTGGTTATGTATGTAAATGACCGCTTACAAGATTGTTAATTTTAATCGTTCATATAAGTTGTTTTTAGACGTAGTGATTTTGACTATGTTTATTTTTTTACGAATACGTAGGTACGTCGAAAATGGTAATACATTAAGCTATAGTTTTGTTAAAATGTTTTCCTTTACTATTTTTTTTTGTTTATTGTATGTAGTAAGTACCTACTGTACGCCACTTTCTTCAATATAGCATCCGAGTATGTTACTACAGAGTTCTAATTGCTTCGAAACAATACTTACAGTCCCTTATTACACTTGTGTATTTCCCGACCAGTTTAATTCTGCATAAGGAGGATAATACGTCGATGTAGATTAACCAGTTTTTTGCGTACCTAGCCATCTTGTTATCAAATTAACTTTTCCTCATAGGTTAAACTACAATGAATTTGGGAATATTGTTTATTTCCTTATGCGTGATTAACGTCTATGCCGACGGCAAAGGGAAAGGCGATCATTATGTGAAGCACAGGGAATCATCTCACCGACTCACGGCTAACGATATATCCAACCCACATCGGAAGCATCTAACTGATCCTCCGGACCATGATAAATTGGTTGCAATGGCGAGATACGTTCTACACAATTCAGGTATGTTTATTTAATTTTATAATCTATATACTTAGGTAGATACAAAACAGTTAAATACATTTCCTTTCTCTGCATTTTTAACGATTTTATTTATTTATTTTTTGTAATAAATATTGACTAGCTTTAATGCTATCAGTAAAAAATTTGAAAAAAAGTCGTCCTTTTTCCTGAATATGGAAACTTGGAAAATAAATAATTATAGTCGGATATCAATCACTAGACGATCACTAGTATGTATTAATTGATAATTTTATGTTTAAACTAAAGTAAATAGTGTAAACATAATTTTTAATTATAACAAGCATATAGTTCACGTGATGTTAAGTGGTCTTTGCAACTCATAGCTATACATAAATCTGACGTCGAAAGACCAGCATTCTTGGCTCGCCTTAGTAGTCCGGTGAAGCTGAAAGTGAAGCTGTTAAGACCTTGCTTGGTCAGTAGCGTAGTCAGTTCGGAAAAAAAAGAGCAACATTCTTGCGGTTAGTCACAAAAAGTTTTTACATATCAGGACCTACTTGAAACGTCTTTTGTTTTGTGTGTTACCAACCACAACCTTCTAACTGGAACATATTAGCCCGAACACTACTATTTTACAGTATAAAAAGATATTGCAATGATGCTTCCGTAGTCCAATATTGCACAGGCTTATAACTTTGTCGTTTGTAAAATATATAGAGACTAGTAAATACCGATGCTCCGAATGCATGTATCAGGCAACAGCCAAAGCCGTGCCGTGCACCCTTGAGCTAGTTGTCAAAATAAAATCGGCTGAGTGCCTTAAGCGCTCGCCTTAGTAGTCCGGTGAAGCTGTTAAAACCTTGCATGGTCAATAGCGTAGTCAGTTCGAAAAAAAAAACCGATGCTCTGAATATGGAATGGTATTCCTATAATAGGTATATTATAGAAATTTAAAAAATTAGAAAATTAAATAGAAATATACCAAAATAACATCGATATATTGAGAGAAACCGTATTGTTTAGTATTACTTTTATTGAGGTTGTGTAAAGGCTTACACTTTTGTTGTGTTGTTTCTTTAGATTATTTAATTTCCGATCCATAGCTTCTGGCTCACAAAGGTGACAAACTAGAAAGACCTTAGAGGTTATTTTTTCAGTTTGAACTTCACGGACAAAGCAATTTCAAAACCAGGCAATTAAATTTATATGTGAAAGAGTTGATTATAAAGACTCACGCACGTATCATCACGATTATTAATTGTTATCTATTATAAGCATTTGTATTTTATGTATTATAAATATTTATTACCCACTGCTAATTTTGGACCCGTGAATAATGAAATTTGAAATGAAAAATGAAATAAAATTATCACAATTTATTTACCCGTGAATATTAAGACCTTGTATAAGGGAACCACGGATAAATAGAGTTGATTGTATAACATCAATGTATTTATATAAAGTATTAAGTTGCAATATGTAATTATCACTGGCATAAACAGTTATCATATCGAAAATGAGCTTGTTTTAGTTTTACCTAAATCATTTCTAAAACATGTGACGAATGTTAGGTATTTCTTGTCTATGAAAATTATTTCTGATCGTAAAATTATTTATTGCCTTTACATGGAACCTATTATATTATTTAACATTTAATTTGCTTTTCAATATTTAATGTTAAGAAAGTAATTACTCAATATTTATATCTTACCATTTCTAGCTAAAGATTGAATAAAAACGGTTAAATTTTAATAATTATCATTCATTACATAGTATAAAACAAAGTCCCCTAGACCGCGTCTGTCTGTCTGTTCGCGATAAACTCAAAAACTACTGAACGGATTTTCATGCGATTTTCGCCAGTGAATAAAGTGATTCATGGGGAAGGTTTTGGTGTATAATTTGTCAAAGATTTTTATAATAATCAGTGGTACAACGTCTGCCGGGCTCGCTAGTACTCTATATTTTCAACGTAGCTACAATTTTCATTGTTTAATTTTTACAGATGTAAGCTTCTAATTTCACTTGATATACCAGTAGAAGAATGTATTGCCATAAATGTAACTAACATATTAAATTATTTTAATTATTTTACACATACTATATCTACGAGATGGTGATGTTATGAAGTTATCGTAAAAGTTTATAATAACATTAGTTAATATTATTACGATGATTACTTATAACCTAGAAACGAATTAAGAAACTTGAAAACATAATAATTTTATTTAAAAAATAAATCTTCAATTATCCTACCTACATAGGTACTCCAAGTAGTCATAAAATTTTGGTACGGCGAAGTCCTTGAGAACTTGTTGGCTTTGCAAGGTGACTGTAAACTCTCTATTGCAAGTATTGACATATGTAGTTATAACTTGTTTCTTAAATTTTATCCTTATACGAGTTATATTTTATCTTATATTAATTTGCAAATAATTGAATTACTTATATCGTACACTTGCAATGGTTAAAATAATATCAAGATAAGATCTATCTATTATAAAATGAGAATAGTTGAAACCGATCTCGATAATAAAACTTTCTTTACTATAAATAAATCTGAATTCAATCATACTTATATATTTCTTTCATGACTCGTGAACCGAAATGAACTGTTACTTACATATTTAACCAATTGCACAGAATTTTGTGAAACTTAATACATATATGAATATTAAAATAAAAATAAATTTAACATTTTTGTTTTATTCTCAATTAACAACTGAATCAATATCACGATTGAAGATTGCATAGTAATCTAGTCAATAATACTTTCAATAAGAAACGTATCTTTGCTGTATAGTTCATTAAATAAAGCAACTTTAGTCGACCGAAATAATGGACGTTATTCTATTCAAAACAATACCCATTGATGCTGCATCTGTCGTAAGGTAAAAAATTTGGTCGATAAGCAACAAATAGATAAAGCAGATTTAACCGATGTCACATTGCGTTTGTTTTGTCGTCTATTTGTGAAATGAATATTGTTTTTCTCGTTGGTCGTTCACACTATATCAGTGTTTTCATTATAGTATGAATACATTCATTTCTTTATTTACCTGCAGCCCATTGTTTAAGGAGGTATTGACCGTGATGTTTTATGACAGTATTTCTAGGTACATAAAATTACGATAAACACAGGCCCATTGGGTTTCTAAACATTGCGCGCTGTCACAAACAGAGTGAAAATTATAGATGACGTTTTTCATATCAATAATTAAAAAAAAATGAATCGATAATTTTAAAAAAACTATAAATTTCGATAACTGCGCTTTGGACATGGTCAAATAATAGTTACGAACGATCCATGTGACTTTGTAAGTACTTAGAAATAAAATCTACTAATTCAGTGAATCCAGTTCGGAGGGGAGGTATTGGAAACAAATATTTACTGGGAGTTTTATACATAAATACTATGCTCCAAACATATATCTTTTCTATAAATTTGTAGTTTTTTTTAAATTCTAAATATTAACGATCACTGTGAATTAGAGTTCGTATAATTTCAATGTAATCAAGTGTTTGTAACAAGGTTATTAACTAAATATGAACTCTAACCTTTTCCCGGAATTTTGTATTTCTCGGTAATTAGTAATCTCCCGCGATTATATTTACAATATAAAAATTAACAACAATCAAATATAGCCTATAGTACTCGGGAATAATGTTATTTTCAATTAGTGAAACCATTTTTGTAACTTGATGAGTGGTTTCGTTGATCATTTCCAGGAATCATGTAAACTTTATCTCTTTATAATAATTTAGTCTGAAATAAGCTAATAAGTTTCAATAAACATAAGATATGTAGAACTTAATAATGATTATTTTGTTTTGATTTGTATGCGTAATGCCTGAGCAAATATTTCTTTGTTAGCGAAATCCGATATGTGACTGCAACTATTGTTTTCGAATACGTTGAAAACAAATATTATCTTTCTACTTATGAAACCAATTTAAATTTTTGTTTTTTTTTGTAGACTGGGCTTCACTGGCAACGATATCAGTTCTACCGGCCATTGAAGGTTTTCCTTTCTCTAATGTAAAATCAGTTGTGGATGGGTCGCTTGCGAACTCCACTGGTGTTCCATATTTCTATATGTCGCCGTTGGACTTCAGTGCGCGTGATTTAGCCGTAAGTGCTTATGGAGTCTACACCTGTTCTAGACTTGAATTAGACAATAATAACTCCCAGGCATAAGTTTATTTAATTGTACTCATGGCATGGCATTAAGCTCGCCAGTGTACAAATCAAAAGTGCAATCAAGAATTCATTCATTAATTCATACAATAAATATGAAGAGGCACCAAGTTGAGAATATCCGGCCGATATTCCACTTCTATTGTTAATTATTTGTCCCTTTCAACTTTAAGGCAGAAATAGATGCATGATATTCCACAGTTGATTTGTCAATGTTCTATTATAAAGTTGCCAATTTCACTTCTATTTTATTCCTTTATTCTTTCAACTTTGAAATATTTGAATATCTATATGATTAGAATATAATCTGTTTTAGAAAAATACTAGGGCCACAGTGCTTGTTTCTCTTGAAGAGTCAAGATATTGCGAAAAAATGAAATACGACGCGGAAGATCCTCGTTGCACCAGATTAATGCTCTCAGGGAAGATGAAAAAGGCAAGTCTCTTCTTAATTGACCAATTTATTTCTCAAATATTTTCGGACGATTGAAATAAATTAAGCGAAACTCCTTTAAAGGTATATGAAATGTTTATTAAGTGCATTTAATCTCTAATGTGAATTGTGTTTTGAAGAAATTTAGCGTATAATTTTATTTTATATTATGTCAAAAGGAGGCAAACAAACAGGTGTGTCACCTGATGTTAAGTGTCCACCACCGTCCATAAACACTAGCAATACCAAGGGAGTCGCAAGTGCGTTGCCAGCCTGTGTATAGGGGAGGGGAAGGGAAAGGAGGTGGGCCTCCTTCATTCAATTGGATTCATAAAGTCGAAATAGTATATTAAAAACAACACATATATATTTCAATAACATCTGAGTTATTGTTTTCTAAGTTTTATTCTAGTAAACACATGACTTTAACTTGACATTACACAAGATTATAATATGTATCACCATGACATCATAACTGATCTCTGTATGCGTATGTAGAGACGACGTTGACTTTTTTTCCATTGTGGAAAATGTTTTATATTTTTCAAGTTTATTAATCTTTTCAAACAAATTATTTGAATTTTGATTACAGTAAGGTTTTAATAAATAGGTTTTGTTTGTTTTAGGTTTGTTACTTTAATATTTCAATCTACTTTACCAGGTGACTGTTTAAAGGTTAACGCCTTCGATCAACAATAACTAGATAAAGGGTCACGTACAAATCGAAGCTAAAAGCCGTCCACGTAAATATATACATACTTATGTGTAGCTATTTGTTTATTAAGAAAAAGAGGAAAACAGTGTTAAAACTGTTTTAAGTTCAACCTAATTACAACCATAACACCTTGTAATAAGTCACAAATGTTCAAAATATTATCTAATACCTACGATAAAACGAGCAAAGTAATAAATTACCCCTCACAAATGAAAAGATAACATGAACAACATTTAGTGTGAATTCAACCTTAACACGTAATGAATAAAGTACGTTTTCCCGTTATTGTGCGTGTATGTGTCAGGTGAGGCCAAACATTTGTATCACAGGTTTAAAATCGGTAAATTTGTTTAAAATTTGATATTATTAGTTAGTTTAAAGCTTAAAATATAACTTATTCAACATGTATTTAGCGAAAGTAAGATACTCCGGCCGTTAAATTGCTTTTTCGGGTATTATTTTTGCATCTTTTGAATACGCTGCGGCATGTGAAACGGGCTTACATTGGCTGTATTTCAAACTAAACAAAATAAGGGCACACATTTCAAGTGAGCTCTTATTTACCGAGACGTATTTTTCGCTCCGACCCGTTATCTAATTATTGTTGATCGAAGGTTAACGTCGTTCAATCGTGTGGTAGTTCATGGTCACATATAATAATACCAAAACAAATATTAATAAATAACAAAGAGAACCTTTATTTAAAGTGAAATATGGCACTATTAATATCTGTGAATTACGTTTTAAAACCGCAGACGAAAAATATCAATGTTTAAAAATAGAAGAAGAGATTACAATTTATGCCGTTGAATGAAAAGACGTTGCGCTCATACTGAAAATATAATAAGACGATATAAAGTTTAAAGACCGTGTTGATTTGAATTTCTGGAAAATTCTACATATATTGTTTATTTGCTTTTTTCGATTTCAGATTAAGGGTGACACTCCGGAATACACATTCGCGAAGGCAGCTTTGTTTGAACGGCATCCCGCGATGTCTCAATGGCCTACAGGTTTGTACAATTCAACATTCTTGATATATCGTATTAAGTCTAAGTATCGTATAAGTAAATTATAATTTAAAAAAAAATTAACATTTTCGCTATTCTGATATGTAAGAGGGGTTAATACTTTCAATAAATAATACGATTTATGTTGTTCTTATATTAATTTGCAAATAATTGAATTACTTATATCGTACACTTGCAATGATTAAAATAATATCAATATAAGTATCTATTATAAAATGAGAATAGTTAAAACCGATCTCGATAATAAAACTTTCTTTGCTATAAATAAATCGGAATGCAATCATACTTATATATTTCTTTCATGACTCGTGAACCGAAATTAACTGTTACTTACATATTTAACCAATTGCACAGAATTTTGTGAAACAATTAATACATATATGAATATTAAAATTAAAATAAATTTAACATTTTTGTTTTGTTCTCAATTAACAACTGAATCAATATCACAATTGAAGATTGCATAGCAATCTAGTCAATAATACTTTCAATAAGAAACGTATCTTTGCTGTATAGTTCATTAAATAAAGCAACTTTACTCGATCGAAATAATGGACGTTATTCTATTTAAACAATACCCATTGATGCTGCATTTGTCGTAAGTAAAAAAAATTGTTCGATAAGCAACAAATAGATAAAGCAGATTTAACCGATGTCACATTGCGTTTGTTTTGTCGTCTATTTGTGAAATGAATATTGTTTTTCTCGTTGGTCGTTCACACTATATCAGTGTTTTCATTATAGTATGAATACATTCATTTCTTTATTTACCTGCAGCCCATTGTTTAAGGAGGTATTGACCGTGATGTTTTATGACAGTATTTCTAGGTACATAAAATTACGATAAACACAGGCCCATTGGGTTTCTAAACATTGCGCGCTGTCACAAACAGAGTGAAAATTATAGATGACGTTTTTCATATCAATAATTTAAAAAAATGATTCGATAATTTAAAAAAAAAACTATAAATTTTCGTTAACTGAGCCTTAGACATTGTCAAATAATAATTACGAACGATCCATGTGGCTTTATAAAAACTTACAAAATCGTCTTATTCAGTGAATCCGTTTCGGAAGAGAGGAATTACGAACAAATGATCACCGGGAGTTTTATATATAAATACTATGCTCCAAAGATATATCTTTGCTATAAATTTGTAGTTTTTTTTTAAATTCTAAATATTAACGATCACTGTGAATTAGAGTTCGTATAATTTCAATGTAATCAAGTGTTTGTAACAAGGTTATTAACTAAATATGAACTCTAACCTTTTCCCGGAATTTTGTATTTCTCGGTAATTAGTAATCTCCCGCGATTATATTTACAATATAAAAATTAACAACAATCAAATATAGCCTATAGTACTCGGGTATAATGTTATTTTCAATTAGTGAAACCATTTTTGTAACTTGATGAGTGGTTTCGTTGATCATTTCCAGGAATCATGTAAACTTTATCTCTTTATAATAATTTAGTCTGAAATAAGGTAATAAGTTTCAATAAACATAAGATATGTAGAACTTAATAATGATTATTTTGTTTTGATTTGTATGCGTAATGCCTGAGCAAATATCTCTTTGTTAGCGAAATCCGATATGTGACTGCAGCTATTGTTTTCGAATACGTTGAAAACAGATATTATCTTTCCACTTATGAAACCATTTCAAATTTTTATAGAGGATTTTTGTTTTTTTTTTTTGTAGACTGGGCTTCACTGGCAACGATATCAGTTCTACCGGCCATTGAAGGTTTTCCTTTCTCTAATGTAAAATCAGTTGTGGATGGGTCGCTTGCGAACTCCACTGGTGTTCCATATTTCTATATGTCGCCGGTGGACTTCAGTGCGCGTGATTTAGCCGTAAGTGCTTATGGAGTCTACACCTGTTCTAGATTTCAATTAGACAATCATAACTCCCAGGCATAATTTTATTTAATTGTACTAAATTACAATAAATATGAAGAGGCCCCAAGTTGAGAATATCCGGCCGATATTCCACTTCTATTGTTAATTAGTCCCTTTCAACTTTAAAGCAGAAATAGATGCATGATATTCCACAGTTGATTTGTCAATGTTGTATTATAAAGTTTCCAATTTCACTTCTATTTTATTCCTTTATTCTTTCAACTTTGAAATATTTGAATATCTATATGATTAGAATATAATCTGTTTTAGAAAAATACTAGGGCCACAGTGCTTGTTTCTCTTGAAGAGTCAAGATATTGCGAAAAAATGAAATACGACGCGGAAGATCCTCGTTGCACCAGATTAATGCTCTCAGGGAAGATGAAAAAGGCAAGTCTCTTCTTAATTGACCAATTTATTTCTCAAATAGTTTCGGCCGATTGGAATAAATTAAGCGAAACTGCTGTAAGGTATATGAAATGTCTATTAAGAAAATTTAATCTCTATTGTGAATTGTGTTTTGAAGAAATTTATCGTATAATTTTTTATGTCAAAAGGTGGCAAACGAATAGGTGGGTCACCTGATGTTAAGTGACCACCACCGTCCATAAACACTAGCAATATCAAGGGAGTCGTAAGTGCGTTGCCAGCCTATGTATGGGGGAGAGGTAGAGAAAGGAGAAAATGGAAAGGAGGTGGGCCTCCTTCATTCAACTGGTTTCATAAAGTCGAAATAGTAAATTAAAAACAACACATACATTTCAATAACATCCGAGTTATTGTTTTCTAAGTTTTATTCTAGTAAACACAGGACTTTAACTTGACATTACACAAGATTATAATGTGTATCATCATGACTGATCTCTGTAAGCGTATGTAGAGACGATGTAGACTTTTTTTCCATTATGGAAAATGTTTGATATTTATTAATCTTTTCAAACAACTTATTTGAATTATGATTACAGTAAGGTTTTAATAGGATTTGTTACTTTAATATTTCAACCTACTTTACCAGGTGACTGTTTAAAGGTTAACACATGATCACATTTAACAAATAAAATAATAATATCAAAACAAATACTAATAAAAAACAAAGAGAACCTTAGTTAAAGTTTGTTCTAAAACTTTTAAAATTATGGGAACGATATTTTTAAATGTAAAAAATCACTCCTAGGTTCAATGAACAGAATTGAAGGGGAACTTTTCAACGCTAATCATTCTTTTTATGTTAGTCATTCATTCAACGCTGTTTATTGTCGGAATGCCGCACGGTCGAACAATGGGAAGCGGGGAAATATTAAGCACCTATTTCTTTAATTGACTAGGATCCAGAAGTGGGTAATGATTGTCCTGTATAAATATTGCCGGTGTCTAACCTAACACCCAGTAAGTATATGTAGAAAGTGACTTATTTAAGGTGAAATGTGGCAGTATTAATATCTGTGAATTGCGTTTTAAAACGGCAGACGTAAAATATCGATGTTTAAAAATAGAAGAAGAGATTACGATTTATGATTCAAGGAAAGACGTTGCGCTGATACTGAAAATATAATAAGACGATACTAAGTTTAAAGACCGTGTTTGATTTGAGTTTCTGGAAAATTCTACATATATTGTTTATTTGCTTTTTTCGATTTCAGATTAAGGGTGACACTCCGGAATACACATTCGCGAGGGCAGCTTTGTTTGAAAGGCATCCCGCGATGGCTGAATGGCCTACAGGTTTGTACAATTCAACATTATTGATATATCCTATTAAGTAATGTATATTACAGATTTTTATAAAGATATCAATAATCAGATTACTTAACTCCTGGGCTGTCCAGATCTATAAGGGCTTAAGTTCCATACAAATAAACACATTTTAGGGGTTGTCAATTAATTAGGTATGTGACGTGGTTTTCAGGAATTTTTGCCCGACTAATATTACGTGATATTTGCCGAAACCCGCTCTCGGCTTGACTCCCTCGCTCCTTAAAACCCTTACGTAATTAATGGACGCTTCTTTATGATGCGATGATGAACAGTCTGTTGGCAGCACAAGTTAAAAAAAAAGTATTTATAACAAAATTTGAAAAACCTAATATCAAATTATCTTCTAAATAAGAATGTAAATCCAACGTGTCTGTACTTTTTAGATGATTGTGAATTTTTTTTACAGATTGTGTCTAGAACTAAGAAATAACATACATTTTAATCATTTTTAGAAATGTCTGTCTGTTTGTTTAAAGACGCATTACTGTTAAAGTACAGCGTTCACGATAAAACGTCGCCAAAAAAATCATAAAGCATATCTTTGAGTAACATTTTGTCTTAGTTTAATTGAAATCGGTTCACTCTATCAAAAGTTATTGTAATTTTAATGACGACGCGACTTAGTACGAGTGATAAGTAGATAAGTAAATGGACTTAATTCATTCAGATGAATTTATTAGTCACCGTTTTTTTATATTAGGTTCCACGTGGACACAGCTAATGTAATATAATTTTTTTTAAAAAATACTAGGTTATTAAAAATATTCGCTATTTTGAAATTTAAAAGAGATTAATACTTTCAATAAATAATACGATTTATGTTGTTTCAGATCACGACTGGTTCATAGCTAAACTTAAGATTGCCCAAATAGCAATGGTTGATTGGTTTGGTGGTGCCAAGTATATCCCTGTGCGAGATTATCTCGCATATAACTACACGGGAACGGAAATGCTTCAATACCACAATAATGTTGTTAAAAAACACCTTGTTTGAACTTCAATTAAATTGATAAATATAGACAGCTCAATATTCAGTTTAAGTTCAATTACTCTTATATTTTTATAGAAAGTATGTATCTTACGGTGCTAAGAAAGACGATCCGTGTTTCCGATTGGCTAATTTCGTCAACTACAGGATCACAACCAGTAAACTATTTTCACGGGTTAAATAACGAATGTATTCCATATTCTTAGTAATTCAAAATCATTGTAGTAGTTTTATAGTTATTTTTGTGATACAATTATTCAATTTTTTTAACAATAAATAAGTATATTTTATTTATTTAAAATTATTTACAAAATAACTCATCTGGAATGGTTTTACATGTTAACAACCTTTAATACCTTATGATGATCCTAACTGCTATGTAAATTAATTACATTTTGTATAATAAAAACAAACAAAAAAGGTTAATCTTATTTTCCAGGCTAATAATGATTACTCACATAAAATATTATTTAGATTTCTTTCACTATGCACGTATACTTATCACTAATAGGTACATACTCCTTGAATTAATGGAAGAGTTTCATAGTGTACAAGTTTATTTCCTTATTAAAGTTAATATGTGATTCTATATATATATATATAAAGGTACTCGAGTATAAAATATACATTATTTTTATAAATTCATCAGGAAAGTCATACATTGCGTGACGTCACAGCTTCCGAAATATAATTCTAAAATTTACACTTTGGCATATTCGTAGTAAAGAAAGATAATATTTACATTACATACAATCAACGCCATGACACAAGCATAAACATTTTAACTGGAATATTAAAAAATTATGATGAAAATTTTTATTGAAATAAAAACTTTTAGCTAAGTTTTGATTTGATACTCGATTAATTGGAAAAACAACATTAAAAAGAGACAAACATAGGATTTAACGGGCGATAGAATGAGATAGAATACATTATAGTTTATATGAATATTTTATCATTTTCAAAGGTGTTACTCGAGTTTCACGCCTGATTTTTTAATGACTAAATGGAAATAAAATAAGACATTTTTTTGTAAATACAATAAACATACATTTAAAAATTACTATAAAAAAGTGTCCCAAATCCCTAGTACATACATATTAAATAGTTTTTATTTTAATGAAAACAGTGTTTAAGGCATTTGTGCACAATTAATACTTAATTTTATTAATAAGCTTAAATGGTAACATATGTTACTGCTACCGATCTCAATAAATTATAAGGTACTCGTTTTACTATAACATTTTGAAAGTAAAAATAAATAGACATTAGTAATTATTGTTTTCACTGTACTATCTGTTAACGTTTAGTAATCAGTAACCACATGGCCTTAATTTGATATCACACACAGATCATATGCGTCATAGTTATCTAAGTTATTTCTTTATAAATTATTGCGCCATACAATATAATCGCATTTATACAGCCCACATCAATATCGTTTCCAGATGTTACGATTTTTTCTAACTTATTTGACAATTATCTATATTTTTACCAAATTAAATAATGTTGGTGGTCGCTCAGTGGACGAAATTTCGACCATAGTTCAAAAATTTCGACCATAGTTCAAAAAAATTCTATCATAGTTCATTATTTTTTTAACAAACCTCGAAATGTAAGTTATTGATTTTTTACGGAATAAAATAATACTCATGCTGACAAAAAAAGTAACACACAAAAATTGCCAAAACTTATATTCGGTCCCGGTTCTTTATATGTCTTGATTTTATTATGAGTACACCAAATTATATTAGATAACTAGCCGTGCGCGCGATTTCGTCCAAGTGAAATCTTATATAAAAAACAGCGCTTAATAAAGTTATCTCAATGTATTAAGTACATTTCCTTATCTACTTTTGTCTCGTACTGAAGTCGTATCGTCATTAAAAGCACAAAACTTTTGATAGACCGAACCGATTTTAATGAAACGATGACTCTCAGAGAAAACCGACGTGAAGTTAAGTGATTGCATTGTTGCGTTTCGTTCGGTCAGTGAGAGCGCCGGAGACCCACCTACCCTCCCCTTCCCCTTCCTTTTTCCCTTCCTCCCCCATGGACGGTGGTGATCACTTAACATCAGGTGACCCATCTGTTCGTTTGCCTCCTATAATATAAAAAAAATACTCGAAGATATGCCTTACAATTGCATTTGCATATTCCCACAAACAGACAGACAGACATTTCTAAAAATGATAGAAATGTATTTTATTACTTATACCTAGACAGACCTGTAACAATTTTTTTTCACGAAAATCAAGTGCAGACACTTTATACTTACATTCTTATTATATCTATAGAAGATATAAATGATATGTTGGCGATGACGGTAGTCCCGCTATGAAATTGAAGAAAACAAAAATGTGCGTGTAATTATTATTCTTTAGAGCTTTGGTTTAAAAAACACACCATAAAAAGGTAACCGAAATATTCGGTAGTTTAAAGAAACACAACCTTATTACAATACACTTTAAATATAAAATTATAATAACTGCACTTTTCCATTACAATGAGCGCACGATGCAACAGGTAGTGATGTGGTACCGCTGTTTGTATACGCGTGGTGGACCAACGCATTGACAGGCACTTCGTTACCTCTCTGAACTTCTAAAGGCATTGAGATTACCTGGAAACGATTAAAAGAATACTTTTTATGACAACTTTTCGATCATAATCAACACATTTGCCTGTAAGAGATACACTGCAAGGTCATCATACCCTCTTCCCGAATAAAAGTATGGGTATAATTACCACCTGTGTGTCGTATTGGCGATTTTAAATTGACACATCCACAGTTCTATAATTTCACACATTCAGTGGTACTATAAGAACGTTTAGATTCAGGTTCCCTCACAATATTTTCCTTTACCGTCAGGCGATGGTGTTACCAATTTTTAATTGAGTAAATACACGAATTCCAAATTATTCGTTGGTACATTACGAGGTTTGAATCTCCGGACTGAATTACATTCTACTGGTCAAACTATTAAATCACAACTTTCTATATCTTATTATAAATTATCCATGTGCAGCCATTAAATTAATCGATTATAAAATACTAGCTTTTGCTTGCGGCTTCGCTCATTTTCTCCTGATAACATGTATGCAAAAGTTCATGATTTTCGGTTCAGTATTTAAGGTGTGAAAGCGTAACAAACACACATTATATTAATAATATTAGTTAGGATGTTGAAATAATAAAATTACAGCGACTTGGTTTTTGAAATAAAAAATATAGATTCTAGCTTTATCTACTTTTACATAAAGAAATGAATAACACTGGTAAATAAGCTATCTTTGGCTTGAGATTAACTCAAGGTGACTTTTAAAAGGCAAGTAAGTGTTTCTCTTTAGTAAGGGGACTTATTTTAAGAGTTAAGTAGAGAACTTTGGGGAATTACTGGACATTTATCAGAATTTCACATAGCTTAATTAATATGGCAATAATTAGGTCCTTGTTTCAGTATCGTGATTTATTGTATAAGTAATGCTTTTTATCTTTATGACTCGAACAGAGCTACGAATAAGTTCACTCTTACGAATCGTGGAAAATATTCCTTATTTATTAACTTAGTAATTCGCTATTAACTGCTATAATTTTCTTTTAAAAATTAAAAACATGAATAATAGGATGTTTCGTATACGGGTCTTATTTTCTTAATACAATGCGAACCCCCACATATGTACCTGAATCCATAGAGTCATTTATAGGATATTAATATATCCCTGAATGTTTCAATTATAAATGAATATCACGTATTATGTTGCATTAGTACTTCTATTTTGTTTTATTATTGATCAGTTATTTATCAACACTCTTTTCAATCTACTAGTGGGCGCCTAGTGGTCGACATTCGACCATAGTTCATTGATTTTTTTAAGTTGGAATTTTATTAGTGTTACATTGTTGAATGTAGAATGAAAAAGGGTAATTGGAACGTAAGAGTAAAATAATACATACAATATAAGTCGAGCATAGCAACCTCCTTCACAACCTTTTTAGAAGTCCTTTATTGACAGATGTCAAAATGTCTTTTTTATTTACATGTGTGTATATGTTGTGTAAAATAGAAGCAGTAGTGTGAGTAATGCATATTTTAATTAATTTAATGTACTTCTAATGTATTTTATATAAAATAAATATAAACTTCTCCTCCATATAAACTTTAACTATGCCAAGTTTCACGTTCATCCGTTCGCCCAATTCCGTTAAAAAGGGATTACAAAATTTGGGCTTCACGTATTAATATATATGATGATGATGATAAATGACTTTTCAATTTAGGTTAAATCATTTTATATTACATAATATATTTATATACATAAATAAACAAAAGGTTTTAAGACTGATAATCCAAGATTAGGAACAAAATAGCAGTGATTGTACATTATGATAAATTGTTATCGGCTAGAAATAAGAAGATTATGATAAAACTCATAATTATATGGCAAGAATTAGCAGTTAAAATCTTATCTTGAATTGATAAATGTTTGATTAAATAATATGAAAACCAGAATGTTCATGTAAGTTTTTTCTTATTTCATGTTTCAGTTTTCGACGAGTTTTTATGAGCTTCCTGAAGATATTTAGAAATAATAAAAATATAATAACAGAACCATTCTTTTGTTGAAAATAATTATAGAAAACCCTAGAAAATCAGTTGGGATTGGCAGATTGCTCCGACTGCTCTACTTGTATAGGTAAATTAACTTGACACGGTCACAAAATGCTTCTATTTCTGTACATTCTATTTCTATGCTTATGATCATTACAGTACCTATTTCCAAGAGAGAAATATATTATCAATCCGTGTCTTCTTTTATCGAGTAAAGTGACTGTACTGTACATTATGGGGGCAAAAAAATATGTATTTTCTTTAGTTACTAAATTATAGTTCAAGATAACCAAAGATTATGATAAAACTCATAATTATATGACAAGAATTAACAGTTAAAATCTTATCTTGAATTGATAAATGTTTGATTAAATAATATGAACAACAGAATGTTCATGTAATTATTTTCTTATTTCATGTTTCAGTTTTCGAGTAGTTTTTATGAGCTTCCTGATGATATTTAAAAATGATAAAAATATAATAACAACCATTATTTTGTTGAAAATAATTATAGAAAACTCTACATAATTTAGATTGGCAGATTATTCAGACTCTCTCTACTTGGTATAGGTCGCGAATTGCATGTATCAGGCAACAGCCTAAGCCAAGGTGTGCCGTGCACCCTTGAGCTACTTGTCAAATAGAATCGGCTGACTGCCTTAAGCGCTCGCCTTAGTAGTCCGGTAAAGCTGTTAAGACCTTGCTAGGTCAATAACGTAGTCAGTACGAAAAAAAAAGCTTCTATTTCTGTACTATAGCTCATGATTTTGATTGATTGATGATTTTGCACAAGGGAAGTGGGTTGGAAATAATATCACATAGCATGAATTCTGAGATGCTAGAAAAATTCTCTGGAAAGCTCTAACAAGACGGCCACCATGTTTTAGTTCATTGAAATAATTGCAATAAACTTGTAATATAATCTTCTTCTTCTAATCGACGATGGCAATAATAATCTACTAGAAGATTGGTCACCAAAAAAAAACATGTAAAATTAGATCATTAAAAAAAATCTTATGGACGGCAAAATTTGAACTTCCTTTTAGGTGTATAAAAACTGGAATTATTAAAAAACGTTATATCGACGATTAAAATTGGATTTCACTCATTTTGAAATTTAACGACGCTATTAGCGATTTGAATTGAATTGTCGTTCTTTATTGATTGAAATTTTCAAATTGTGATATGTAGTTTGACACATCATAAGAATATTTACCCAATGACATTTAAAAGTAAAAACTGACAATTTTCGACTTAAGGGGTGTTGTTTGTTAAACGACAAATGTCTCTAGAAAATATTATGTACTAGCTGTCCCGAGCAACTTCGTCTGCACCAAATTAGTTATTAGCGGTTTCAATTGTATTTTAAGACGCAAAAAATCTTAAAAAAACTAAAATCCCTAAAAACGAAGTTCTTCAAGATTATGCTTTGCTTGTTATATTGCCATTTTTATGTAACTTTAGACTATTCCCGAGGACTGCATTTTCATTTATTTCAAACTTGTAATATAATATTATATATATATACATAATACCTATTTGACGACGACAATAATAATCTACAAGAAGGTAGGTTGCCAAATATAAAATAAAAAAATACATGTAAAATTAGACCATTAAAAATACTAAAAAATCTTATGGACGGCAAAATTTTAACTTCGTTCTCGGTTTATAAAAATTGGAATTCTTAAAAAAAAACATGTTATATGGACGATTAAAATTGGATTTAGCTCATTTTGAAATTTAACGACACAATTAGTGATTTGAATTGAATTGTGGTTCTTTATTGATCGAAACGTTCAAAATGTGATACGTAGTTTGACGCGTCATGACAATATTTATAATATAACATTTAAAGTAAAAACTGCCAATTTTCGACTTAAGCGGTGTTGTTTGCTAAACGACAAACGTCTCTAGAAAATATTATGTACTAGCTGACCCGTGCAACTTCGCCTGCACCAAATCGGTTATTAGCGGTTTAAATTGTATTTTAAGACGCAAAAAATCTTAAAAAAACTAAAATCCCCAAATCCTCCGCTTCCATGTGTGAATTCAAACTATCCAGGGATTCACTCAAACATATACCCAGTAGGTATGTGAAAAATATTTTAAATGAAGTCTAGAACCAGTTCGGAGTATTACCTACAGAGTCCAATTAAGATAAAAAAGTAACCTACGTATATTACCGAATAATATCTTCCCATTAAAAATACATGTAAAATTAGACCATTAAAAATACTAAAAAATCTTATGGACGGCAAAATTTTAACTTCGTTCTCGGTTTATAAAAATTGGAATTCTTAAAAAAAAACATGTTATATGGACGATTAAAATTGGATTTAGCTCATTTTGAAATTTAACGACACAATTAGTGATTTGAATTGAATTGTGGTTCTTTATTGATCGAAACGTTCAAAATGTGATACGTAGTTTGACGCGTCATGACAATATTTATAATATAACATTTAAAGTAAAAACTGCCAATTTTCGACTTAAGCGGTGTTGTTTGCTAAACGACAAACGTCTCTAGAAAATATTATGTACTAGCTGACCCGTGCAACTTCGCCTGCACCAAATCGGTTATTAGCGGTTTAAATTGTATTTTTAAACGCAAAAAATCTTAAAAACCTAAAAACCCGAATGCAGCCATATCCACCGCTTCCATGTGTGAATTCAAACTATCCATGTATTCACGCAAATATACACCCAGCTGGTATGTGAAAAATATTTTAAATTAAGCCTAGAACTAGTTCGGAGTATTACCTACCGAATCCAATTAAGATAAAAAAAACTAACCTACGTATATTACCGAATAATATCTTCCCATTACCGCTTGGGTTGCTCCTGTGCCGCTCAACTTCGCGCCCGTTCACTATTCGCGTACAGCCCACTTCAAGACTCAAGAATATTCAGAAAACTAATTTTATCAAGTATCGAAATAACAAACGTACTGACTGAACTCCAATTGAGATTCTACTTTTACAATGCAATTTAACTATTATGTAAGTTTATATTTTAGGAAGAAATCTTGTCTCATTTGTTCAGCAAACATATTTTAAACAATAAAATAAATAATAAACTAACAACATATAAGTATCAGTTTCGTTTGAAAATCAAAGGAAAAGAATAACAAAGATACAAACACATATATCAATAGGATTTAGCTTACTTATTACATTTTGTGCTTCTAATTCTCTAATTGATTGATAATTACGCATAGAAATGTCATGTAGCCGTAGCTCCGTTATAACATACTGTACTTTATACGGACCGTCGAAGGTGAGAATTCGGAACTGGATAGGGATATGAAATATAGCTTAAATTTTTAGCTAATCTGTCTGATATATATAGCACAAAGAAAATTTACCAAAATCGGTCAAGAATTTCATTAACTACAGATTTTTGACTTTCGTTAATATTAATTATTACTGTGCCAAGTTTCGTCAAAATTGGTTCGCAGGGACAGACAGACAAAAATTGTAAAATGATTATTTTTGGCTTCTATATCGATAACAAAGTCTACCCGGATTATAATATTCAAAACTTATTTAACGTACAGATTTGGCCTAGTGACAGTTATATTATAGTGATATAAATAGATAGTGGCACCTGGTAAGTAAGGAACACCTTTAACAGTGTAACGGTATTTCATTTTGAGAACCTAACATTATTTTAATTCTTAAGAGTTTTTTTTATGAAAACTATATAACTAAGATACATTGGATCAAATACTACCTGCATACTAATAGATTACTATTGGATTTAGCCGAATGTATTCGAATAATGCGATATAACGCCATCTCACAAAATTTTGAGGTACTAGTATCCCTTACCACCAATGCAGGTACCACTAATATGTACGAGATGGCACTATATGACATAGGGTCTAATAATTAGTTACAAAAGTTTTTTTCTTGTCGTTTGATATCGCATTTTTTTCAAAGAAGACTTAAAAAAGCAAAACCTTCTAAATACAAAATTTAAAGTTATATAATAGGCTAGCTGTACTATGTACAATTACAGAAACGCTCTTTAAAGACAATTGTAAGTACGACGCGCACGCCACTAAAAGTAACATGTAACGTGTACATTAGATATATAAATACAAAGAGCGTGCCACATAAGGTTTGTCATCAGCATAATATTTGGAACCATAACCAACCATATAACTACCTCAGTGTTAGTACAGTGTAAGTACACTGTATAAGGAACTATTGAAACAA
>MU159297.1:211139-254897 GCA_015888305.1 Antheraea pernyi | reverse complement strand
TCATCCGCGTATAATAAAATGCGGCCTAACAAAAATACGAAAGCAAACGCGATAACATAAGCTAATGAATTAAAAAATGAATTATATTAATCTAGACTGAAAAGCGCTTAAAACACAACATCCAAAAGGGAAACGGAGGGAAAGGAAACAGTATGAATCCGTGGGAATGAATAAAAAATAGCTCCCACAAAGGGCGTACGGGTCAAAAGCGAGATAGATACCTCTGAGTGTAATAAAGTCTCTCTTTTGCAGTGAGAACCCGGCAACGTTTCAAATTAAAAAGTAATGCGGCTTTCGTCGATTGTAAAAGGAGGCCGTTTTCACAAACCGTTAAAGTCTGACGTACGGTCAACAGATATTTGTTAAGGTTACATACATTAAATTATTTGTTCTGGATCGATTCAGTTATTGCGTCATTACGTTCACCCGTCGAGGTCTGGTTTAAATAACTCTTTATACGTAGACTAACTTCTGCTCGCGACTTCGTCCGCGGGAAATGGTTACATTGGGCTAACGCCAACACGCAGCGGAAGCTCTCAAGGAAAAAAAAACAATTTTGAAACGTTATTCATTGGTGCTCCGCTCCTATTGGTTTTAGCGTGATGATATATAGACTATAGCCTTCCTTGATAAATGAGCTCTTTAACACTGAAATAATTTTTCAAATAGGACCAGTAGTTCCTGAGATTATCCCCTACAGCCTCACAAGTTCACAAACTTTACCTCTTGATAATATTAGTGTAGAAGTATTATATAGATTGCAAGAGACCCCTTCACTTTACAATTAACTAGCGATCCGGCTCGGTGCGACGTCATAAGAGTCTAAATTATTCGGATGTATTTTGTTTGTGTTTCAAGTAATAGAAATTATGTAAGAATCAAAACATAAACAACTTTTTTATTTTGTGTAATTTGAAATACTTATTTTAAACAGCAATTTTGATTTACAATAAATGCTCGTTATAACTAAACTATTAATGTTGGTAATACACTGATCAAAATAGCGTCAGAAATAAACCCATTCATTTTAGAAATATGTGATAGACAAAAATGACTCCCATTGGCTATCCTTTGGAGATAAACTTGTATCACGATGGACTTTTCTATAGATATTTTTAAAATGCATAATCCCGTAGTACATTATTTTGATGTATCCCATAGTTAATACATTAAGCATTTAAGTACCGAAAACCCCTTCTTGCCACTTAATAAGAATACATCGAGTTTTCACTACTTTATATAAAAATAATATGTACTTCTTCATACTTATAAACTTTGCGGAACGAATTCCCTAAAACACAGTGAAAACTGTATCAAAATATATTGCGCAGTTGAAAAGAACGATAAGTACACAGACAGACATGTAAAGCGACTGTGTATTTTACTTTATCGCATCCGAAACGAAATAAATATAACTAAGAAAGAAAGAAAGAAAATATGTTTATTGCAGAAAACACATGGATAACACAATAGTAGAAATATAGAATTAGAAAGATGTATATAATATAAAAAAGATATATAGAATGTACGTTGTTGGTCGGTTGTAACCTATAGTTGGTAATAGACTGTTAATTGAGTGTAAGTTTTATTTGATTGTTATGAAGTAATGAACAGACATGTAAGTCATGGGAATTGTTAATAAATCGTGCAATATGATATTAGAAACCATATGAAAATTGTAGTCTAATGAAAGTGATGCGTCACATTGTTGTGGTATGAGATTGTTTGTATTATTTGTAGGTGGTAGAGCCACGTTGAAGATATTACTGATTTCAGCATGTAAGAGTCGGCTCACCCGGGATAGTACCACCCTCTCACAAAAAACTGACGTGAAGTAAGTAACAGTGCTTCCATTGTTGCGTTTCGTTCGGTCAGTGAGAGAACAGGAGGCCCACTTCTCTTCCCTCTCCCCCGTTCCCCGTACACAGGCTGGCAACACACTTGCGACTCCTCTGGTGTTGCTAGTGTCTATGGACGGTGGTAATCACTTAACATCAATGACCGACCTGTACGTTTGCCTCCTTTGATTAAAAAAATATATATCTTGATCAGTAATTATTTTAATATAAAGTTGACTTATAGTGCCGTCCAAAAAGAAAGCATCTGACATTTCATTGCAATAAGTTGAAAGAGAATAAAAACTTTTCGTCCTGAACATTTCAACACGAGAACTGCTGATCTATAAATAGACGTGAACATGTAGTGTAGGTGTCCTCTTAGTTTAACGTTAGCTGAAGCAAAACCTTTTGATATACTAAGCGTTTTTGTTGCAAAATATTAGTGTGTAAAGAAGCAGTTATTACATTTATCCATATTGATGCTCTTGATGATGATATATTAATTTAAAAGGACAGCGTGTATAGAGACCCAGTATTATTGTGAAAAGTTAGGTAACTCGTTTAACTTTTTTTTTCTTTTTTTTTCTTCTTATCTGCAGAATCCGCACCTTTTTTTTGCTATCGTTTTATTTAATATGTAAGTTAAAAATCGTATTTGTGAGCATTTATTGGGGAGTTTTTTTATATATATATATTTATTTAACTGTTTTAGACGTTATTGCCTTTATGGCGGTTTCATTCCGGTACCATATCGCCATCTTTAAGTTATAATCCACAATATGCCGCGCCGGAGCGTCCATGGCCCGATGGATGAACCTACTAACCGCGTCATCAGTCACGTCGGTATAGTAGACACAGGTGTGAGTGTGTCTGGATATTGCCACTATAGCATGTGAAACACTATCGTGGATTTGCATCCTTCTGCCCTTTGTTTCCAGGATCACCACGATTTGAAGGTCAATCGATTGAACTCGTTTAACTTCATAGTTGTATTTGCAAACAAATTTATTAATTTTATCAAGATTCACAGGCTGTTCAGTCACCTTATAAGTTGGAAAACCTGAAAAGGTATTATTGTTCTCATTGCAAAAGTACCAAACACTCATAAATCTCGAAACTGCTGTTTCAACTAGTTTAAAACTTGATAACTTTTCTTCAAATTTTACTTCTATACCTACGGTATCGTCTTTCTCGTCAAGATTTTTATAGATATTATTAGCATATTTAATCCCCAATGGTAATTTGTTGTATTTGGCAGGAAACAATATTGTAAAAATGAATAAAATACAAGGATACGGATAGGTAAAATAGATATCGTCCATCAATTTGCATTCTGATTTAGATCGGAGCTGTCTCTTCTGGTTTTCAAAAATTTATTTAGTTATTTATTTCACCAAGCTTAGATCACTTATGCTAAGTATTGATGTATTCTTTATAACACTAATTCTGAATTGTGTCTATGAGTTTATTACGCCATGGTATTTATACTCTCGATGCAGACAGCCTGGACGAGGAAACTTCTAGATAAATGATGCACGTATGTTTACACGTTTACATGTTTACACGTGGTGTATGTCGTAGAATCGCTGACGCTAAGTCCAGGGTTAATGTCGTAGATTCAATAATATAGTGTTTACTACTTCTCATATTTCTCATGGTGATCTGACAAGTTCTTTATAAAAATATTGCGCAGCTTTTTTTTATGTCATAGATGGCAAACGAACAGGTGGGTCACCTGATGTTAAATGATCACCGTCCATAGACACTAGCAACACCAGAAGAGTCGCAAGTGCGTTGCAAGCTCCTGTTTGGGAGAAGGAGAAGCAGGGAAGTGGGGAGGGGGTAGGGGAGTTGGGTATTCGTCGCTCTCAATGGCCGAATGAAACGCAACAATGCAAGTACTGTTACTTCACGTCAGTTGTCTGTGAGAGGGTGGTACTACCCCGGGCGAGGCGACCCATTCATGCTGAAACCAGTAGTAGATTCAATGAGGTTCTACCACCTACAACACCTACGTAGAAACATCCGGAACATTCGAAACTATGTTTGTTTTACGTATATCTCGGGGATCCATACGATTTTTCGGGAGATATATTCTCCTTTTCTCGTATTATTATATCCTTTATAAATAACATATTTTAGATTACTTTGCAAATAAGTCCCAAAATTAGCTCGATATTATTAGACATAAAAATCAATATATTACTCTACGCATCTTCTTTTTGATCTCTGTGATCTGTCCATGACTTGACGTGAATTTTCATTTGTAATTCATTCTGTTATGTACAATATAGATAACTACCATTCGAGAAGATGACAGTTCAGTGAGTAAATACCTGAATTCGAAATAAAACATTGCATGGTGCTAGGTCTTTTTGAATTTTCGAATTAAAAATCTGTCGATAGGCGCAAATGTGTTCCGAAAGCTGTATTTCAGAGCTACTCACTTTTTAAGTTTCGCTTGTTACTGTAACCTATTACATGTATAAAAATAATACAATCCACTAATCGATAAATACGGGCCTTATTTAGAATAATACAGTCCATGTAATAGAGCTGTTACCATATCTAATTTGTTACACATTTAATTCACAACCTGTGTATGCGGTTACTGAATGAGGTTTTAATCAATGTTTGATTTACATTATTATCTAGTCAGTCCACTGGAATCGCACTATGTAATTGGATGCCGTGACTAACTGCCGTCATAAATGACTTTCTTTGTTGTGTTTCCTTTATGTTACTGAGGAGACTTAAGTTCAACATTGCGGTATGTTCGGTAGTTCGTTATAACAGCCAACTTAATAATATAAATTACATTTTTCTTACAAATTGAAAATAATGATATCCATAAATTAAGAGATAAAAGACGCTATATCAAAATGTCTTCAAGCTGCACTTAGCTTGTAAAACGGAAGTGAATTATGGTTGAATGCACGAAACGAATAAGAACAAAGTTTGTAGACTGGACATTCTGAAAACAAGCGTCGTCTGAAAATATGAGAATGAAAAACTTTCGACGATGTTCTTCAGCAGTTTCAAATGTACTAAGAGTACATAAGTACTTCTACGTTTTTCTTTTTCAATAATGCTGCACTAGCAATATGATTTACAGTGTAATCAACTTTAAATTGATGTCGAGAGAAGATAACATCCCTCATAGCGTTTTGTAAACTAATGCCGTAAGCATAGACAATATTATTAGTAAATATCTTTAGACATAGTGTCTCATCATCCTTTCAATATCGAGCCAAGGGTGGAGTCCAACTTGGTCCAATAAATCCATCTTTACCAATCTACTTGATCGGCTTTCTTGTTGTAACATTTCAAACCAACTTTCGTTGTCTATCCATAATGTATGTGCATATATTTCGTCTAGACAAATTTTTCTTAAGTAATTTCTTGTCAATCGTGGTGGTCGAGCATAGGGTTTGACTAACGAAATATCGATTCGATGTCTGCAGGTTAGAAAGTCGATAGTTACCAGACACATTTTTGTAAATCGTATACCTACATTTAATGTCTTAAATAGGTAACGGTTGACGGTGAACGTGAAAATATCGTGAGGAAACCTGAACTTCTTTAATAGTCCTTGTAGTACCATTGTATGTATATGGAGAAATATAAAACTATGGATTTATCGTGGTTTGAAATCTTTAGTAAGTCCTGGGCTGGTGCTGTGATTATCCCCGTAACTTGCGAAGCGGTTTATGATTCCGTAGTGAGGCTCTTATAGGCTAATAGTGTTATACGAGTAAATAACATGTCATATAGTCCGGTGAAGCTGTGAAGACCCTGCCGGGTCAATAGCGTAGTCAATTCGAGAAAAAAAACAACTTATAAAATATTTAGGTTATACGCTCAAAACTTATTCAATTTTTATTATTATGCAAGAAGGTAATAAAGATAATCTTTGTAAATACACCACACAAGAAAATTAAAATACGAAAATACCGAACAAGAAAATGCAAAACTTAAAAGGGAAACTTTCATTTGATTTTAATATATTTTCCTCCGTTACAAGGCAGCCTGCATGTAACATAAACCTATTGAGCGGCCGCAAAAGCAATTTATCCGCGCATTACTCTTTACAACGAGATCAAGTACCGGGGAACTTTATCAAAGATCTTTGTAAAGATTTCACCCTTAGTATTAAGTAGAACACCATAGCCTCCTTCAAACAGAAATAATGGGTAGAGATAACGTCAGAGCTGCGCCATTACCCAATTGGGTAAGCGGGGAATCCTCCCTTTTGTCCGAGTTTATCTCGTTCGTTGAAATATGATCTGCGGAATGTATTCTGATTGTCGCGGACCATTCAATTTCGGGAAAAACTCGCTCGGCCTTCATTAAATAAAGGATACCAATATACTACATACCCGGCTCTATTGTTGTTAGTTCGTATACGGTCAATTTCGGCCATGTTTCAGGGCATTATTATGAACTGAATAATTTTAGTAGCTTCATTCATACCTACTCTACGAAATCACAAAATTGGGTAAGAATAAATGCAACGATTATTTGTCAGTTCATTGTTTATGTTCTCCAAAGAAAGAAAAGTGCAAGCTTTGTGAATATAACGTTTAGTTACAGTCGATATTCTCGCTAAATGTTGTAAATCTTGTAAATCGGATGTGATATTTATACAGCTGACTATAATGTATTTTATTATTCTTCTGCAACTTGCTTCAATCCAATGTTGATTGTGGGCCATTTCCTAGCCTGTTTTCTTAAACGTATATTATCCATTATTATCCAACTTCTTCACGTCACTTCCATATATCATATTATCATCGAAGGCCAGCATACGTTTCTATACCCAGTTCTAGATATTCGCTCCAGTACCGCTTTGTTGCATTTGTTGTTATTATTTTTGCGAAATATGTTGCTTACCTATCTCTCCTTTGTGTTACGGTAAAAATATCCATCATCCATATATGAGTCCATATTTCGTATCCTGTCCCGTATCCTATAATCGCCTTTTCCATAGTAATAAGAATATTTAACTATGTAATTCGTATTTCACAATCAAATTTATCAACTTTAAGATACCATTTACACATATATAACATTATTTCGAAAAAAACTTCGCTAATATCAGAGACAGCTTTCAGTATCTAGGTAGTATTAATATTCCTTGGCATTTAAAAATCGAATAGCAGAATAATAAAATCATAAAAAAGAATAGGGTTTGTCGTAACGACAAAACACAAATAAATTATAAAATAAAGTCCAATAAATATATCAAATAATTTTAATAAATAACAACAAAATAATAAGTACAGAGTTATCACAGAGGCTTAAATACATATCAGCGTAGATTCTTCATGTGTGAATTAGTTCACACTGTTTAATAGTCATCGTCAGGAACACACATTGCGCCACGTTGAACATATCCAATCGGGCATGTTCCAGAGAGCATTCCAAAACGATTTTGTAAATTCGATGTAATGCGTTTCGTTTGTTTTTGAGGTACGGCTTCAAAATCGACGGGTAGTTGAGATTCTTTGCCATCAAATTTGACACTCGAACTGTCATGAACAACCACCTCTAAACGATCACATTGCCCAAAATTCAACCATGTGCAAGGATTGACATCGCAACTTCGATAATACTTCACAACGACTACACCACGATGTATATATTTAGATGATGGGGTCATTGCCCAAAATTCAACCATGTGCAAGGATGGACATCGCAACTTCGATAATGCTTCACTACGACTACACCACGATTTAGATGAGGGTGTTTGGGCCGATTTATCGATGTATTCTCAAACATCAACCACAGGTTGGGCTTCTCACTACCAATGAGTGTGCGTAAAGCATAAGAATTGTGCTGCCTCCAACTTAGCAAATCATACTACGCACTTGTTGTTTGCACGACTTCGTTACTACTACGTCACATGAACGTTCACTCGTTGCTGTGTTTGATTGCTGTTTTCATACACCCTGTGTTCTAAAAATAATTGTATATTGTACTCGCCGCGCGGCTCGGGTTATTGAACGTTTATGCATGAACATATTGAGTGTATAGTGACATGCTGAACAATCATCATAACAAACGGCTGATACATTCATATGTGCCTCGTGGATGGCGCTGCGACATATACGTGCTCGAGGTTCACGGTCTGGGCCTTAGACCGTCATCAGGTGAGTGAGATTGTTCTTTGTCCTGTCATTGGTGAGAGAGGACTCAGCGGTGTGACACCCGATGCCACCGATAGTTTGCTGCCTACCCCACTAGGCCATAGTATCGTCGTCATAGCGGTCGAAATAACAGATGCGAAACTTTGTCACAACTAACTAACCATAGTAATAGGTAATTTCCACCAGCAATTTTCTGTATTTCGTCTGTAATTTATCAAAGTTACGAAATATTTCGATTCTAAAATATTTCTTTTCAATATAATCCGGTTTGTAGATGGTAGAGCCACACTGAAGCTATTACTGGTATCAGCTTGAATGAGTCAGCTCGCCCGGGGTACTACCACCCAACCCACAGAAACACCGACGTGAAGTCACAGTGCTCGCATTGTTGTGTTTCGTACGGTCAGTGAGAGTGCCGGGGGCCCCTCCTCTTCCCTCTCCCTCCCTATCCCCTAAACACAGGCTGGCAACGCACTTTCGACTCCCCTGGTGTTGTTAGTTTCTATGGACGGTGGTGATCACTTAACATCACGTGACCCACCGGTTCGTTTGCCTGCTATGATATAAAAAAGCGCAAAAAACAATTATACCAACTTTGACTGCACATTTATAACATGGTGGGAAACTTTTTAGGTCATCTAGGCTACACATCAGTTACGTTTTTACATAGGGTCAAAGCAGTATACATAAAATTTACAATAAAAAAAATCGATAAACGTGTTATACGGTTTTACTAGTAATTACATGACGATTTAAAAAAATAACGGTAACCGATTAATAATCCAAATAAAACACGCAATTCTGAAGAATATAAAAAGAAATATGTACAAAATTATCGTGTAATTAAATCGAATACATTGCTAAGTTCTATTCATTAACAATGTCAAAATACTTAACATGTCTTGTATTAAAAGTTATACCTTTGTGCATCATAAGAAATTTATTAGATATGAGTACAGAAAGTAATATTACTTGGCAATAAATACATGGTATAAAGGTAACCGGGGGCATTCTTGCCGGTAAAACCGAAGACAGTGGCCTCGAATGAAATTCCACTCGAAACTATGCGTAAATTGAGGCCTAATTGCAATTCCTATCCAGGCTTCTATTGCAGACCCGATGAATAGAGGAACTCATATGTGCTTCGTTGCAAATATCGAAAGATATTGGTTTTTGGCCGAACATTTATAAGGCATGGCGTACTGCATGTTATCTCGTAGCGAACAAATATATTGGACTGACTGTTAGGTCGATATTTAGATATATTAGTGTTGTTGATGTTTCTGTATTCGTTGGATTTTGATGAATCATTGTACTAGGAGGTATTTAAAAGACTTCTATAAAATGTAATGCATATTGAAGCGCTTTAAGGTTTTTTTCTTCTCGTAATAGATTCTCGAGTATTCAGAGCTGGAAATAAGCGCTTGAGTCTCCTGCTACGTTGGTAGACAGCTTTTGCTGAATGGTACGAGGTTGTAGCAATACTACGGCATAATTGTAATATGTTAACAATATTTTGTTTTTTTTTTGTTCTACACATTTTACACTCCGATTTTGTTTTGCCCGTATACTTGGGAGGATCATTTTTTTTTGTATCTTTCATTGCTAATGATTTCAGTTTGTAATGGGTATCTTGCAGGTTTAGCGTTGGAAGATTCATTCGTTTTAAGTAGCGATGTCGCCTGTAGAGTTTAATACATTAAGTTTAGAATGACTGGCTTTCGAGTGTAGTTCCCGGAATAAACCCATATGTGTTTGGTATCGAGATTTTAAACTTGAGTGTTTGTAGGCTAATATTAAAAGATACGCTGCCACCTTGATCACCATGTTCTTACTCTTATACCACTTCTCTCTGCCATATGTTTATCCTTATCACACCTTTTAAAGCCATATAATTTTTGTAAAGTGTATCAATACCTTTTTCAGTATTCCTCTACTCCTATATCCGTCCACTCTCATGTTTAAAACATTTCTAGTTATATAGCTTTCATCTCGGCTCATGCTATGTCTATACCGACTAAAACTCCACGGCAAACCGTACGCCGCACTATGGGAGTGTCGCGGGGGGAGCGCGAGCAAGCTCCGCGACACCCCCGCCGCCATGTCTATACCACGCTAACCTATAATTCCTCAACTTTTCTGCTATTGGTGCTATTTTCAAACTTCCTCTGTTATCGATTCTAGTCATACCACATATCCAACTTAACGTTCGCATCTCTGCCATATGTAGTCTTCTTTCAACCGTTCCTTTCGTAACTTTAGATGTATAAATGACTGCATACGTGACTGGAGTGGTAGAAATGCGTTACTACCATAATTTGATTTCATCATAATGTTTACTTCGTCGATAACTCAGGCTTAATATAAGATTTTAAGCCATATCGATCGAAGCATTATCTGATCAAGCAACAATTATGCTCTCATAAGTTCTAGCTTTCAATTTAGATAAAGGTAAACAAATTAGTCTTATACATTACGTACTCAGTGTCAGTGGTATACGTAGAGGAAATTACCATATCGATATAAAACCTTGTGTGCTTGGTAGAAAACTGGTATATTGATACTAGAACAACATATCCCTTACATCCAGGTTTCCTAGTATTTTAAGTAATTTATCTCATGGATATCAAATTTTGACCAATTTTCAAAAAAATCGTTGATTGATCGTATATTGTTACAACAAGGATTGTGTGGTTTTATGAAACCACGGTAAAAATGAAACTTCACACTATAGACATTTAACTAATAACTAGTGGGCGCCCAGTGGTCGACATTCGACCATAGTTCATTGATTTTTTTAAGTTTGAATTTTATTAGGATTAATATCATTGTTGAATGTAGAATGAAAAAGGGTAATTGGAACTTAAGAGTAAAATAATACATACAGTCGAGCATAGCAACCTCCTTCACAACCATTTTTGAAGTCCTTTATTGACAGATATCAAAATGTCTTTTTTATTTACATGTGTGTATATGTTGTGTAAAATTGAAGCAGTAGTGTGAGTAATGCATATTTTAATTAATTTAATGTACTTCTAATGCATTTTATATAAAATAAATAGCTTTCCACTTCTCCTCCATCATATTGGCCCTGGCTGCTCTGACGAGCGCCTTTCACTTTATCCCTATTCCGCGGCCGACCATAACGCGACATGCAACACACAGACGAAAAAATTTGAGACGATGTAATAAAAGTTTCACTTTTAAATGAACACCATAATTACAATTAGAGTTACAATGTCAAGTATACTGAACTAAATAAGTCTTTTTAGAAATTAATAAAAAAATATTATATATATAATTTTCATTCCAAGAGTGTTTTCCTCAAAATGCCATGTCTAGAACGAATGCCCATGACATTTGCTTAAAGAGTATGAAAACTTATCCACCGCTTCCACGGACTACAAGGACGTTAATAGAATTTATTACTCTTCCACAGTATTTTCGAGAGAACATATTGTTATTCTCTGTGCTAGCGAACGAATAACTAAATACGTTAATTGAAAATCGTAAGGTGCAAATATATTTGAAGTGTACAAATAAAACGGAATATTAAATGGACCTAATGCGTAGATAGTACCGCCACCACCTGCACATGAAATACCGGACGATGGGTTACAGGACCCTAATTTTTTTTAAATAAAAACACCTCCGGTCGACTTCGAAGCGAGATAAAACCCGGGAGAAACGGTCGACCTTACCTTTATCCGTATGAAATGAATATTTAATAAGGCCGGATTCGTGTGAAAATATCGCGAACGGTATGTATATAACTTCAGATTTATTAATAATTGATTTGTTTGTTAACCATTTACAGACCTGACCGTCGGGCAAATATCGAAGTAAAAGAGTCACATGATTGGTTGTGCAGAAATCAATCAGTATAAACGCAGAATGTTACCAACTCGCAATGATATCTTAATACATTTACGGTATATGATTGGATTCATGAAAGTAATTTAATACAGTAAGTAGATTATTAAATAACTGCGCAGTGACAAACATACATAGAGCTATCAGTGCCCACGGTTCCGTTGGCGTAGAATTTAATGTAAAAAAACTGACTAATAAAATTACCTGAATGTATTAAGTCCATTTATATATCCACTTTTCTCTCGTGCTTAAGTTGCGTCGTCACTAAAATGACAATATCTTTTGATAGAGTGCACCGATTTTTATTAAACTAAGACTAAATGCCACTCGAGGATTATACTTTCATTTATTAAGTTTTATCGTGAACGCAGTACTTTAGCAGTAATGCGTGTTCAAACAAACAAACAGAAAGAAAGACAGACATTTCTAAAAATGATTGAAATGTATTAAATTACTTACTAGCGAGCCCGGCGGACGTTGTCCCACACTGATAGTAAAAAAACTTGGTAATTATATAAGCCTTCTTCATTAACCACTTGATCTACTGGTAAAACCGCATGCAAATCCTTTCAGTAGTTTTTGAGTTTATTGCGAACCGACAGACGTTACAATTTTTTTCACAAACATCAAAAAAATATGTATAGAAGAAAAGCGCTTAAAATAGCGTTTGAGAAATATTTTAAAAGAATAATAATCAAATTTTAGAAAGACTTTAAGAATATTTTTCTTTGGATAAACACGATGAATTTCGTATATCGAAGGACGAACATTCGAGTTACGGCGCCATACCCGGAAGACAAACGTTATAATTTTCGGAATATCCGGCATTTGCAGCGATTAAAGCGCTGGGAAAGACTGTTAAGATGAATAACAATGTTATAACAATAGGCCACGGCGCGTATAATTCACGTTGTGGTAGGGTTTTGCGAAAGTTAAAAATCTTCATTAGATTTTAAGACATTTTGTGCCCAAACTGTATTATGAATATATAAAATTTCTTCCACAAGGTCATCGTTCTTTTACATCATCCATAGTGACGTCATGGTTATGATTTGATCGATCAATCTACCAAGGGCAATCGAATAAAACGTTAACCGATACAGAAACACAACACTGAATATAGTTACGACGTATTATCAGTAGGTGTGACTAGCCAAACTGTCTGAGCGAGGATGCCCAGTATCTAGTCGTCGGTCGCCTTTTAAGACATTCAACCAAATCTGACAGCCAATAATAATCAAAATATATGAACAGTCGATAAGTACAATCAATGGCGTTTGAGGTCATTAGTAATTCCCCCAATATAGATAATAGAAGATCTACTTTAGTACATTTATATTATAGTTTAGTCCATGATGCTTTGAAAATATACTGGGTAAGATAATTACACTATGGGAGTAAATAGAATACTTTAAACTATTAATAACAACTTGTCTTCATCGGGAAATATGTTAACTGTTGTCAATAATAAAATAAATTCATGGATTATTGAAATAATTTAAACTGAAGCGAATCAGTGTTGTAATTTGAGCACGGTGGGAACCCTACTCAAAACTAATAAATTGAATCTTGGTACTAGAATTTAACGGGTCCACAATGGATAAAGGCATTGTTAGACGAATAGGTGGAATTGAATAATTTTCACTGAAAATCTCTTACAATCGAAAATACATTTTAGATATTCCACTCATTTTTATATATACATAATATTAACTTTGCTATACAAATTACATACAACCGTTATTTTGCGCTACGTTTATTTGTACATATAAATAAAGTTAAATTGTATATTATTTATCAGACTTAAATATCGAAATCTCCGAACTAATTTTGAATACTCCTTTTTTATGTCATAGGAGGCAAGCGAACAGGTGGGTCACCTGATGTTAAGTGGTCAGCACCGTCCATAGACTACACCACCAGGGAGTCGCAAGTGCGTTGCCAACCTGTGTTTGGGGGGAAGTCAAGAGGAGGGATAGGAGAGGGGAAGGGAGGGTAGGTGAGCCTCCGGCACTCTCACTGACCGAACGAAACACAAAAGAGTATGAAAACTTATCCACCGCTTCCACGGACTACAAGGACGTTAATAGAATTTATTACTCTTCCACAGTATTTTCGAGAGAACATATTGTTATTCTCTGTGCTAGCGAACGAATAACTAAATACGTTAATTGAAAATCGTAAGGTGCAAATATATTTGAAGTGTACAAATAAAACGGAATATTAAATGGACCTAATGCGTAGATAGTACCGCCACCACCTGCACATGAAATACCGGACGATGGGTTACAGGACCCTAATTTTTTTTAAATAAAAACACCTCCGGTCGACTTCGAAGCGAGATAAAACCCGGGAGAAACGGTCGACCTTACCTTTATCCGTATGAAATGAATATTTAATAAGGCCGGATTCGTGTGAAAATATCGCGAACGGTATGTATATAACTTCAGATTTATTAATAATTGATTTGTTTGTTAACCATTTACAGACCTGACCGTCGGGCAAATATCGAAGTAAAAGAGTCACATGATTGGTTGTGCAGAAATCAATCAGTATAAACGCAGAATGTTACCAACTCGCAATGATATCTTAATACATTTACGGTATATGATTGGATTCATGAAAGTAATTTAATACAGTAAGTAGATTATTAAATAACTGCGCAGTGACAAACATACATAGAGCTATCAGTGCCCACGGTTCCGTTGGCGTAGAATTTAATGTAAAAAAACTGACTAATAAAATTACCTGAATGTATTAAGTCCATTTATATATCCACTTTTCTCTCGTGCTTAAGTTGCGTCGTCACTAAAATGACAATATCTTTTGATAGAGTGCACCGATTTTTATTAAACTAAGACTAAATGCCACTCGAGGATTATACTTTCATTTATTAAGTTTTATCGTGAACGCAGTACTTTAGCAGTAATGCGTGTTCAAACAAACAAACAGAAAGAAAGACAGACATTTCTAAAAATGATTGAAATGTATTTTATTACTTACTAGCGAGCCCGGCAGACGTTGTCCCACATTGATAGTAAAAAAAACTTGGCAATTATATAAGCCTTCTTCATAAACCACTTGATTTACTGGTAAAACCGCATGCAAATCCGTTCAGTAGTTTTTGAGTTTATTGCGAACAGACGTGACAATTTTTTTCACAAAAATCTAAAAAGTATGTATAGAAGAAAAGCGCTTAAAATAGCGTTTGAGAATTTTAACGTTTTGAAACATTAAAAGAAAAATAATAATAATATTTTAGAAAGATTTTAAGAATCTTTTTCTTTGGATAAACACGATGAATTTCGTATATCGAAGGACGACCATTCGAGTTACGGCGCCATACCCGGAAGACAAACGTTATAATTTTCGGAATATCCGGCATTTGCAGCGATTAAAGCGCTGGGAAAGACTGTTAAGATGAATAACAATGTTATAACAATAGGCCACGGCGCGTATAATTCACGTTGTGGTAGGGTTTTGCGAAAGTTAAAAATCTTCATTAGATTTTAAGACATTTTGTGCCCAAACTGTATTATGAATATATAAAATTTCTTCCACAAGGTCATCGTTCTTTTACATCATCCATAGTGACGTCATGGTTATGATTTGATCGATCAATCTACCAAGGGCAATCGAATAAAACGTTAACCGATACAGAAACACAACACTGAATATAGTTACGACGTATTATCAGTAGGTGTGACTAGCCAAACTGTCTGAGCGAGGATGCCCAGTATCTAGTCGTCGGTCGCCTTTTAAGACATTCAACCAAATCTGACAGCCAATAATAATCAAAATATATGAACAGTCGATAAGTACAATCAATGGCGTTTGAGGTCATTAGTAATTCCCCCAATATAGATAATAGAAGATCTACTTTAGTACATTTATATTATAGTTTAGTCCATGATGCTTTGAAAATATACTGGGTAAGATAATTACACTATGGGAGTAAATAGAATACTTTAAACTATTAATAACAACTTGCTTTCATCGGGAAATATGTTAACTGTTGTCAATAATAAAATAAATTCATGGATTATTGAAATAATTTAAACTGAAGCGAATCAGTGTTGTAATTTGAGCACGGTGGGAACCCTACTCAAAACTAATAAATTGAATCTTGGTACTAGAATTTAACGGGTCCACAATGGATAAAGGCATTGTTCGACGAATAGGTGGAATTGAATAATTTTCACTTAAAATCTCTTACAAACGAAAATACATTATAGATATTCCACTCATTTTTATATATACATAGTATTAACTTTGTTAAACAAATTACGTACAACCGTTATTTTGTGTTATGTTTATTTGTACATATAAATAAAGTTAAATTGTATATTATTTATCAGACTTAAATATCGAAATCTCCGAACTAATTTTGAATACTCTTTTTTATGTCATAGGAGGCAAGCGAACAGGTGGGTCACCTGATGTTAAGTGGTCAGCACCGTCCATAGACTACACCACCAGGGAGTCGCAAGTGCGTTGCCAACCTGTGTTTGGGGGGAAGTCAAGAGGAGGGATAGGAGAGGGGAAGGGAGGGTAGGTGAGCCTCCGGCACTCTCACTGACCGAACGAAACGCAACAATGCAAGTACTGTTACTTCACGTCGGTTTTCTGTGAGAGGGTGGAACTACCCCGAGCGAGTCACCTACAAAATTGATAGATTTAAAAAAAACATAACATTATGTCATAATATTTTCTATTGTGGCTAAGAAATAAAGGTGACTTAAATCCAGTAAAAGAGTTATTGAGATTAAGTACTATCAACAAAAATACCATAAAAAACAAATAAAAGACAATCTGTGCTAAATCCAGATAAAAAGCATGATTCCTATCACAAAACAATTATTACGAAAACTTAACTGTAAATATAAACAAAGAAAAACAAGAATAAAGATGAGTTAAGTAACTTATTAAGTGTAGTAAATACTTAGGTATTGTGTTCTTTATGTTCGTTAATAATATAAGGGTGAAAAGATTTGTATAGCTAACTTGAAATAAGTTATTATCAACGTTAGATAGTACAGTTATAATGCCAGTGAATATCACTAGGATCGTACGCTTAATTTTCCAAAGCCATACTAAATTAATTACTTTAGTTTTTTTGGATCTTCCAAATATCCATTAAGTTGCATCCATTAAAGCAAGTAGATTAAATTATACAACATTGCATATGGCTTTTATATATAATTGTTGGTTGTTTTATATATAATTCCTCTTATTGTAAAAGGACGTGTGACGTAATAGTAGAAAAGGTTTTGTAGGTGGTAGATCCACGCTAAAGCTATTACTGGTTTCAGCATGGATGGGTCGGCTCGTCTCGGATACTACCGCCCGACCCACAGAAACACCAACGTGAAGTAACATGGCTTGCATTGTTGCGTTTCGTTCGGTCAGTGAGAGCGCCGGAGGCACACCTCCCCTTCCCTACCCTCTCCTCTCCCCCTAACCCAGGCTGGCAACGCAATTGCGACTCGCCTGGTGTTGTTAATGTCTATGGCCGATGGTGATCACTTAACATCATCAGGTGACCCATCTGTTCATTTGCCTGATATAACATAAAAAAAAGGAAAAAAGGCCAGAATATTAAAATAACCCACAAAAACATTATGAATACCCAAGTTGAAACCGTAATTTCCTGACTCACGCCAACAGTCAAACTGTTGGACGGCTTAAATCAATGATCGCTGTGGAAAATTAAAGGAAATTGAACCTGTACTCACATTTATCTACATAAGGTAGAATCGCGTGCTCAAGTAATGAAAACTTTTACACAAAAAGGCATTAAGGCGGCTATTCTAAAACCAGTGAAAACAAACAATCACGTATGTTATCATACGATATTCTATCACACTATTATACTATCAAAATATAAATAATGTAGTAACATAATGGAGTCAATAGAATTAGAATGATACGCGTTTTAAAAATATTTTGATAATTTCAAAATATTAAAACGAAATGTTGTTAAAACTAATAATTTAAGAAATAGGCTGTCAGACGGTGGTCGCCTTTGTTCTCGGATTGTATGTATTACAATATCTGGCATAAAGCAATCGCTTTGCCGTACTACAATAAAAGAAAAGTTTAAAAAAACATCCGGTATTACAAATGTTAATGAGAGCACTAAAATATCAGTTAGGTGAGCTAAGATGAGGAGAGTTGAGATTGAGATGAGTTGCATTTATATAATTTTGCAATGCATGAGTTGTAATATAGTGATAATGTAATAAATCCACTATTGTGCTAGGTTTTACATGTGACTTCACTCGCATAATTTAAATTTAACATTTCACTCGGTAATAACACATTTTTTTCAGAATCAAAGATATCTCCTTTGTTTATCCCTAACAAAGTGTATGAAAAATTCCACGATGATCAGTTAAATAGTTAAAACATGCAAGCGTTACAGACAAACAAACTTACTTTCTTATTCATAATATTAGTTATGATTTGATTATACATACAAATTATGCATATGACATTAAGAACAAATGTATTAACTGGCAGAAATTTAATGGCAGAAATATTTTAAAAGTCACAGTGCTAAATTAAAAAAAATGGATCTTATGCAGATTCTTGTTAATCTTTAATAGTAATTACTTATCAAATCCAAATAAATACCATGATAAATATATATACTGCTTGTATATAACTAGTTCATATATAACATGATTAATTAAAAAAGTTAAAAAGGAGTCTCGAGTGCGACTTTTATAAAGTTCAAGAATAGACCTCTTTGTTCGTTCCGTGCACTGGTAAATGGGCGCAACGTGATTTAATGAAAACCCGAGTTCAACTTGATTAATCTAGTTCAGTTAAAAGAATACGTTACGGCCTGCAACATGTCTCGATTGTTTACAAATTTTGATAACAAAATTACTCACCGTAATTAGAATTTGTACGTTCCTTCCATTGTTCTATATGGAAATTCTTAAACATCGAAGGATATATGAATGTATAGAATATGAGAAAACGGAGCATTTCAGAATAATTAAATAACAATGGAATATTAGACAAATCAAACCTTTTTGTAATGCTCCTGATTACAAGTAATCAGTAAAATAACCTTGGCTTAATGAATCATACATGACGTTTCGAATTACTGAGTAAATTCAAAAAGTTTTTTTTTAAATGTGTATTTCGGTGGAATTTTTTAAATGGCACTATTGACTACTATTGATATGTACTAATGACTTGCTATTGACCTTTCCTGAATTACTATTGACTCAAATGGTTAGTCAACCCTAACAATCATGGTTACTATTGGCCAACTGCTTTGATATGATGCCTAAGAAACTTAGAAAGCAAAAACACATTTTCTCTTGAATCGTCGGACCGTTCATATCTACAGAATTAGTAATTATATTCCACATTGCATTACTGAATCTAATGCTTTTATGATTTATTCTTAATTGGTTGAAGGATCGATTAAATAATTACGATGACGTCATAATATATATGTGGAACTTTTATAACTATCTTCGAGAGCGAGATTTATTATACTCGTTAATTGTTGGTACTCATGACTCCATTATTGTGAACATGGTATTTCTGTTTCATAACAATTAATTATAAGTTGTTGTCTATTCTTACACGAACACCCAAAATGGAGTGTAATGTTCTAGGTTTATGTATATATGTATTTGAGTTTCTTTGTTCCACCATAACTTTGAAATGCCTTAACATATTTGGATATAGAGGGATCTGTTAGTAGTGTCTCTTAGGGATCTTAGTGAGTAAGCAAATACTTTACAGTAAAACCTTTCACTTTTACTTTTCGTTTCGTTCTTTAGTTGAGTAGGTTGTTTTTAATATAATTTATTATTTCAACCTATTTCAGCCTTACCAGTTTAAAGGTAATAGTAAAATACTACTTGGCCATTATGTTTTTTTAGTTTATTTATTTTTTATTTTATTATAGCACGACAAAATGACTGCACTATGCCTGGTGGTAAGCACAATACCTACAATCTAAAAAGAATGGCGGACGCGACTTAAGTACGAGAGGTAAATAAATAGTAAATTGACTTGATACATTCAAATAATTTTATTAGTCACTGCTTTTTACCTTAGGTTCCACGCGAACGGAGTCGCGGGCACAGCTAGTACAATATAAATCTGTAGGACAAAGATTATATTCTAAAAGAGTCAGTAAGCTTATATACATATTTAACAACAAACACACGTTTTTAATATTCAGTCTATAACATCTCACTGTCTGTGTTGTAAGAAACACGTTTTATTTGCATCGTAAAATTTTATTCTACGTAGTTCCACTTTGTAAATAAATTAATATATTCAGAATGTTACGAACACAAAGGTACCTTCTTCGTTTAAACTATAGTAATTGATGTCTGGGATATATTTAGATAACTAGCTGTGGCCGCGACTTCGTCCGCGTCGATTCTTATTTAAAAAAATGTTATTAATAAGATTATCTTATCATTTACTTACTAGCGAGCCCGGCAGACGTTGTCCCACATTGATAGTAAAAAAAACTTGGCAATTATATAAGCCTTCTTCATAAACCACTTGATTTACTGGTAAAACCGCATGCAAATCCGTTCAGTAGTTTTTGAGTTTATTGCGAACAGACGTGACAATTTTTTTCACAAAAATCTAAAAAGTATGTATAGAAGAAAAGCCGCCTATTCTCCTTTGGCGGAGAGGGCCACTTGTATAGGCTGATCCCGAAACGCGACCCGCAGAAGCCAATCACTTCGACGGGCTTTTTTGCCGTATACATGGTGGTTGCGACCCAGTCATGCTGTAAAACCTTACAACCCCGCTTTCGCCATTGCCTCATTCGTTATTCAGCAGGGTGCACCACGTGCAGGTGAGGTTGGCTTGGGTGTCTCAAGTCTTATGATGTTATTTGGCACCCCTTACACCCATGTATAAACGTAGAGATAATACACCAAAAAAAAATCTATCTGCCAGTAAGAGTCTTGATTAAATTGCTTCAGCTATTATATTAACCTGAACAAATACGTTTTATATATACCTATATATATGTAGATTATAGAGCAATAACCTTGCATAAAATATAAACTATATTTTCCGTGTAACATCTAATTAATAATCAACATTAAAAAGCTAACATCACTAAGAAATGCAACACGAACTGAGGGTAATAAATCCATGGAGTATTACGGTGCACGGTTTCAGGTTCTACTGCAAGCTTTGTGAATTATTAAATAGAGCCAGTAAGCAAACATAATCAAAAATTAAATCTAATTCGTCTTCGGGACTCGTTAAGAATGCAGCCCTTTCGTTTATATCTGTTTGTAGACTTTGCGTTACATGTCTGACCTAATTAGATATTTTATAATTATTTTTCCAATTAACGTCCAACTTGCAACTCGGACAACTTTTATATTGGTATACAGTTTGAAGTTTAGTAATTAACGCGTATTACTAATTATATAAGGGTACATAAATAACTAGTTATATGTACATTTTTCATTTTCATAGAAGTAAATAGGCACCGTGTTTAATATCAATATAACAGTATAATTTGGATATTCTTTCTTGATGTAATAAGCATAGGACATAGGTAAAATTATCTTAATTCCTTTCGTAAATCTGAGTATACAGATATCTAAATGTTAACAAGTACAAATACTATACAGTTCAAGAAATTGGTGTCTTTGAAATTGTCAAAATTTGTTATCTAATATCATTCTAAATTTACATACAAAACGTACGTCTGAAAGCAATTTAAGTAAAAATGAAGGAATAGTGCATCCTGGCTTATGTTTGACAGGATATCGGGGATGGACAATGGAAAAAATTAAACTCATTTGAAACCGTGGAATACAGATAGTTTGTAATAGTATCAAATGCAAGAAACGCTCTCATACTGTATGATATATTTATATTTAGATACACTATAGCTCAGTAAAATGGCTTATACTATAGAATATTGTGTATGTCACCACAAATTGAAATTCCAAATGGAAGTCTCCAATCTGCGGTTGTCGCGTGCGTTCTTTTCCACGTACGTTAATTCTTTGAAATAAACGCCTATAGGTGTCGTTTCCGGAAGGATATAACTAACAAAACTTCAAGAAACGAGCCTACTCTCACTGACCGAACGAAACACAACAATGCAAGCACTATTACTTCACGTCGGTTTTATGTGAGGTGGAACTACCCCGAGCGAGTCACCTACAAAATTGATAGATTAAAAAAAAACATAACATTATGTCATTATATTTTCTATTGTGGCTAATAAATAAAGGTGACTTAAATTCAGTAAAAGAGTCATTGGGATTAAGTACTATCAACAAAAATACCATAAAAAACAAATAAAAGACAATCTGTGATAAATCCAGATAAAAGGCATGGTTCCTACCACAAAACAATTATTACGAAAACGTAACTCTAAATATAAACAAAACAAGAATAAAGATGAGTTAAGTAACTTATTAAGTGTAGTAAATACTTAGGTATTGTGTTCTTTATGTTCGTTAATAATATAAGGGTGAAAAGACTTGTATAGCTAACTTGAAATAAGTTATTATCAACGTTAGATAGTACAGTTATAATGCCAGTGAATATCACTAGGATCGTACGCTTAATTTTCCAAAGCCATACTAATTTAATTACTTTAGCTTTTTTGGATCTTCCAAATATCCATTAAGTTGCATCCATTAAAACGAGTAGATTAAATTATACACCATTGCATATGCACCATATATATAGTAGAAAAGGTTTTGTAGGTGGTAGAGCCACGCTAAAGCTATTACTGGGTTCAGTATGAATGGGTCGGCTCGTCTGGGATACTATAGTTATATAGATATACCCGACCCATAGTCCGCTGAAGCTGTCCTTAACCGGTCAATAGCATAGTCAGTTCGAAAAAAAGAAAAAAAAACACGCGACCCACAGAAACACCGACATGAAGTAACATGGCTTGCATTGTTGCGTTTCGTTCGGTCAGTGAGAGCACCGGAGGCACACCTCCCCTTCCCTACCCGCTCCTCTCTCCCCTAACCCAGGCTGGCAACGCAATTGCGACTCGCCTGGTGTTGTTAATGTCTATGGACGATGGTGATCACTTAACATCATCATGTGACCCATCTGTTCATTTGCCTGATATAACATAAAAAAAAGGAAAAAGGCCAGAATATTAAAATAACCCACAAAAACATTATGAATACCCAAGTTGAAACCGTAATTTCCTGACTCACGCCAACAGTCAAACTGTTGGACGGCTTAAATCAATGATCGCTGTGGAAAATTAAAGGAAATTGAACCTGTACACACATTTATCTACATAAGGTAGAATTGCTCGGACTCCGCAGCTTCAGAGCCTTTACCCACACCAGGGCCTCGCCAACCGTAATGACATAAAAGAAAGAAAGCGCTACTAAAATAATTTTTACTGTCCTCTATTTTTTTTTACTCACAGACTTACACAGCGTCTAAATAAAATACACATAAATATATCCATACACTTTAAAACTGTTACCGTCCCTCTGTCGAGCTAGCCGTTTTATTGTAACAAAAATTTTACAATACACACGGTGATATCATAATTCAATCTTTTGCTTTTCATGTCATAGGTCACAAACAAACAGGTGGGCCACCTGATGTTAAGTGATCACTACCGTCCATGGACACTAACAACGCTAGAGGAGTCACAAGTGCGTTGCCACCCGTTGGGGGGAAGGGTTAGGAGAGGGAGAGGAGAGAGGAGCGGGGAGGGGAGGTGGGCCTCCGGCGCTCTCACTGACCGAACGAAACGCAACAATGCAAGCACTGTTCCTTCACGTCGGTTTTCTATGAGAGGGTAGTACTACCCCGGACAAGCCGAGCCATTCATGCTGAAACCAGTAAAATTTTAAGTAAATCAGTAAAGATGCTTAAATGGGCTCGAACCTACTACCGATTGGTCACTTCATAAACACTTAACTATAAGGTATCTAATTAATTTCCAATTCGCAAAGAAACTCCTTGATGTTTCACTGGCAATAAATACTCTAATCAGTGTAAGAAAAGCTAAAGATTTTACAAACTAAAAGCCTCTTATAAATAAAGTGCCTTAATAATTATTAAAACTATTCCTTCATCAATGTTTTATGCTCAGTACTAAGCATTTTTCAAACAAAATATTACATTCACTATAAGAATCATATTAAAACAATCATTCGACCATGTTTCCACCATGCTGCTCTACTCGTAACCAGGGTATAATGCGACATATATATTCAACCCGTCGGCATATGGTAATCATCAACACTACCAGGACATTTGTGAGGTCGGCTTACCAAATTTCAACACAAAGTAATCTCGGGGCCTCAGCGACCGCCTATATATCACAAACTTGTGACATTCTCAGATAATATTTCAAAGGAGGCGTGGTAACATTGCGAAATAGTGTAATTAGCTTCAGAGTAGTCAACTAGAAGATTTAAAGATCATTTACTATACATAAGGGTCGTACGGGTCAAATAATTTCACATATAATTGCTCGGATTAAAACAATAATTTGAGAGAAGTTTCGTGTTTTGTTTTACGATTTACAACGCTATTAAAAGGGAATTAAGTTTGAATTATTACAGAACAATTTTAAAGTTGTTAGTTTCATAGATATACAATATATTGTATATATAATACTAAATACATACTAAAATAAAACAGTTAGGAATTTTTGGCGGGACCTTGGTCTGTCATGTAGTGTATTTTATTTTTGAATGGAAAATAATACCACGGACCACGAATTCTGAGATGCCACAAAAACTCCATGGAAAGTTCTAACAACTTGGCCACCATCATGTTAGTTCATTGAAATTATATCAAGAAACTTGTAATATCGATACTCACTTGACAATGGCAGTAATAGTCTACTAGAAGACTGGTTGCCAAAAATGGAATTGAAGAAGAACTTCTAATACTATTAACTACGTTGTCGACGACCAGTTAGATAACTTCGAAACCAGTCATTAGCTATTACAGATACATTAAGTGAGTTTAGCACACCAAGTAGAACATCAAAGTCAACGGTATTGAACGCGTTACTAAAATCGAGCAAAGCAAGGATCGTTAATTGTCCGCGCTCCATACCTGACCGGATGTCATCAGTTATATGTGTCAGTGCTATGGCAGTACTGTGACCAGGACGAAAGCCTGAGTCATCATAAGTTTGATTAATTCATAAACTGTATAAAAATGTATATAATTATTGTACCGAGTGTCAATATATGTGAAAACCAGACTGATGATAGTAATTTTAATTTACAAAATATGAAATTTTAAAAATTATAGCAGATTAATCATATATTCGTAAAATTTACACAGGTCAACAAAAAAGTAAAATTTTTTTTGGTTCTGTTCTCTTGCTTAAATTCTGATTCTAGACATTAAAAAACAATTAAATATTCATATTTAGTTCATAAAGTTTGCTTTGGTCTGATTTACGATGATAAGTATGATTTAATTTATTTGATAAACAAAATATGCCATTTTTGTCTAACCCGAAAGTAAACTGAATTATTATTTGTAAGAGGCACAGTAGTGAATATTAACTTGTTTATTACAGCTTTTTTTTTAACGTGGTGAAATCCCTTATGGATACGCCACCCTCCCGGGGGAGAGGGTGGGTTATGTCCGAGTCGCACGGACTAAAACCCGTTTTGTGGGGGCGGCAAGGGATCGTTCAAGCTAATCAACCTTGTAGAGCCGCCCCGACGGTCCGCCCGGCGGAAGGTGACCGCCGGGCTCCTACCTATAGAGGGACAGACCGGGTACACACCGGCTGTCCCCCCTCGTCCGCCGGACCTGTGCAATGAGGAGATGGGCCCCCCGGCCCATCCCCTCAGGTCCGGCTACGGTGGCGGGAGGAGTTGGGCAAAGCGCCGCCTCCTCCCGCCTATTCTCCTTTGGCGGAGAGGGCCACTTGTATAGGCTGATCCCGAAACGCGACCCGCAGAAGCCAATCACTTCGACGGGCTTTTTTGCCGTATACATGGTGGTTGCGACCCAGTCATGCTGTAAAACCTTACAACCCCGCTTTCGCCATTGCCTCATTCGTTATTCAGCAGGGTGCACCACGTGCAGGTGAGGTTGGCTTGGGTGTCTCAAGTCTTATGATGTTATTTGGCACCCCTTACACCCATGTATAAACGTAGAGATAATACACCAAAAAAAAATCTATCTGCCAGTAAGAGTCTTGATTAAATTGCTTCAGCTATTATATTAACCTGAACAAATACGTTTTATATATACCTATATATATGTAGATTATAGAGCAATAACCTTGCATAAAATATAAACTATATTTTCCGTGTAACATCTAATTAATAATCAACATTAAAAAGCTAACATCACTAAGAAATGCAACACGAACTGAGGGTAATAAATCCATGGAGTATTACGGTGCACGGTTTCAGGTTCTACTGCAAGCTTTGTGAATTATTAAATAGAGCCAGTAAGCAAACATAATCAAAAATTAAATCTAATTCGTCTTCGGGACTCGTTAACGATGCAGCCCTTTCATTTATATCTGTTTGTAGGCTTTGTGTTACATGTCTGACCTAATTAGATATTTTATAATTATTTTTCGAATTAACTTCACTTCCAACTTGCAACTCGGACAACTTTTGTATTGGTATACAGTTTGAAATTTATTAATTAACGCATATTACTAACTATATATAGTTATAGTTATATGTACATTTTTATTTTCATAGAAGTAAATAGGCACCGTGTTTAATAGCAATATAATAATATAATTTGGATATTCTTTCTCGATTTAATAAGCATAGAACATAGGTAAAATTATCTTAATTCTTTCAGTAAATCTGACTATACAGATATCTAAATGTTAACAAGTACAAATACTATACAGTTCAAGAAATTGGTGTCTTTGAAATTGTCAGAATTTGTTATCTAATATCATTCTAAATTTACATACAAAACGTACGTCTGAAAGCAATTTAAGTAAAAATGAAGGAATAGTGCATCCTGGCTTATGTTTGACAGGATATCAGGGATGGACAATGGAAAAAATTAAACTCATTTGAAACCGTGGAACACAGATAGTTTGTAATAGTATCAAATGCAAGAAACGCTCTCATACTATATGATATATTTATATTTAGACACACTATAGCTCAGTAAAATGGCTTATAGTATAGAATATTGTATATGTCACCATAAATCGAAATTCCAAATGGAAATGTGCGGTTGTCGCGTGCGTACTTTTCCACGTACATTAATTCTTTGGTATAAACTCCTACAGGTGGCGTTTCCGGAAGGATATAACTAACAAAACTTCAAGAAACGAGCCTACTCATTTCTCGAGGGCCGGCTGTGCATCTGTGGTTGCCCTCGTGTCGCAAGTGTCCATGGGCGGCGGTGATTATATACCATTAGGTGACCCGTAATCTTATTTGCCCCCAATCGCATAAAAAAAGACATTACAATTAAGAGTAAAAAAACAAGCATATAAAAACACCGAATTACTGATTATATGTTATATATTATATTTATAGTGAAAGGAACTAATATATTTGTCAAGATTCTGGTCTACACAAGTGTGAAGCACTTATTTGTGTATAAATAATTCGTTAATTTATTATGCAGTACACAGTTGATGAATCCATTAACATTTACGAACGTACTCAAGACGGAAGATTCATACAGAATTATACAGTGCGTCTGCTTTTATAAACAGATCTGTTTACAAATTGCCGGCTTCGGAGGAAGATTAGTGAGGCAACAATAATCGGGCCTCTCCAATGACAGCCGTTCAGCGAGGCGACTGTAATTAATTACAACACTTGCCAGTGGCACTGGCATGCGTTTGCACGCTCCATTACTTTGAAACGGGATGAGCGGAGATGTTTTTGAGTTGACTACATTTGCACACTCACTGTATTTGAATTGAGCAGCATACCACGGAACTTTCGAACTGAATCGAATAGTTTAAGTTCGTTTCAATCTGATATACACGTATTCATTTGTGAATCATGCAATTTCGATTGTATGGTTCACAAATGTATATATGTATGAATAGCTTAGAATAGTTAGCTAGGACAGACGTGTCTTTTTCCAGGAAACAGCCCAAGCCGAGGTGTGCGTGCACCCTTGTGTATGTTACCCAAAACCAAAATCGGCTGAGTGCCCTAAGCGCTCGGCCTTAGTAGTCCGGTGAAGCTGTAAAGACCTTGCCAGGTCAATAGCATAGTCAGTTCGAAAAAAAAAAAAAAAAAACCTACGTACGCACCTTTGGACGCGTATTTTTATATAAAATAAGGGCCGATAAATAAATGAAGATTTAGGAAAGGTAATTATGTATTTACATAAAATACAGGGTTTGTTACTTCTTTGATATTATTATGTTTATCCAAATTGATAATTTAATGTACGTCCGCAAAAACTTAGATATGCTGGATCTAGTAAAAGACCAACATAATTTTAACAATAGAAACAGCAATAAATCGGTTATTCCATGCTTCAGCTTCACTAAGATCGAAAACAGTTCAGTTGGGTATTAATGTTAGGTTTTATAAGAAAGTCCTAAACCACATTACCAATTTACCGGATAGTGTGTTCAGGAACGATGTCAATCTAGTTTTAATGTCTAAAGATAAATAATAGGTTGGATCAATATGTGAACGATTGTGACATCTGGAAATGACGTAGGTGGTAGAACCACGCTGAATCTATTATTGGTTTCAGCTTGGCTCGTCCGGGGTAGTACCTACCACCCTCTCACAGAAAACCGACGTGAAATAAGTCATAGGTGGCGAACGAACAGGTGGGTCACCTGTCGTTAAGTGATCACCACCGTCCATGGACACTAACAACACCAGAGGAGTCGCAAGTGCGTTGCCACCCTTTGGGGGGAAGGGTTATGAGAGGGAGAGGAGACAGGAGCGGGGAGGGGAGGTGGGCCTCCAGCGCTCTCAACGCAACAATGCAAGCATTGTTCCTTCACGTCGGTTTTCTATGAGAGGGTAGTACTACCCCGGACAAGCCGAACCATTCATGCTGAAACCAGTAAAATTTTAAGTAAACCAGTAAAGTTGCTTAAATGTGCTCGAATTACTACCTACTACAGATTGGTCACTTCATAAACACTTAACTATAAGGTATCTAATTAATTTCCAATTCGCAAAGAAACTCATTGATGTTTCACTGGCAATTAATACTCTAATTAGTGTAAGAAAAGCTAAAGATTTTACAAACTAAAAGCCTCTTATAAATAAAGTGCCTTAATAAATATAAAAACCATTCCTTCATCAATGTTTTATGCTCAGCACTAAGCATTTTTCAAACAAAATATTACGTTCACTATAAGAATTATATTAAAACAATCATTCAACCATGTTTCGACCATACTGCTCTACTCGTAACCAGGGTATAATGTGACATATATATTCAACCCGTCGGCATATGGTAATCATCAACACTACCAGGACATTTGTGAAAAAACGAATGTATGTAAAAATATATAACATGAAAGGATAAACCAGAACGAGTTTCTTGCCGGTTCTTCTCGATGCCTGGGTAGTTTTCCGAACCGGCGGTAGCTTTGACCTTCATAAGCGCCTTCTCAGCGCCTAAATTGAATAAAGGAAATTTTGATTTTGATATTAAAATTATTTCTGTAATTTCATCTTTTGAAATATGGCAAAACCTTTCAGGCCTACGCCTATGCCTTTCATCTGCATTTAGAAAGTATGCGATGCTTACAAATTTTATTTTAAATAATGTCATCCATATTTCACCACTCCTGTATGCGCATACATACCATACCGCTTATCCCAGTTCTCCACGTCAAGAGAACACACATCGCTTAATACGTAGAGCGTATAGAAATTAAAAAATCTTTAAACATTGAATAACTTTGTATGAAATGAAGATATCGTGATAACTTTGTTTAAATAAAGAGGTTAGTTGAAAATTTTGAAAGTTTGAAGTTTTATCTAAGAAGTAAAACTTGAGAAATTTGATTGAAGTCTGTCTGGTAGGTTTGCGTTATCTCGTATCATTCTATTTATAGCAGTATCTGCATAATGGTCGACATCCAACCATAATTAATTGATTTTTCAAATTTCATATTCAAGATAAAAAAAAGGTTCTAATTGACGTGATAACGTCTTATAAATCGATGAACGTCAGCTGCACGCACGAAAAAGCATGACTCATTGTCACGTGCCGCCTGAGCCGAGCGTGCAAGCGAGAGCGCGGAACAAGCGATAGAGGGGCACGATTGACCCAAGCGTTCTGCTTGTGCCGCATCTCTCTTCCATTCCACCGGGCGATGCGTCCGAGTCGTTATCACATAAAATTAGAACCAATTTTTTATTGATAACTATCTTATCTTAAAGCTTATCAATATCTGCTAAACAAAAATGAAAATCGGTTGAAAAATAGAGGAGAAAGATGTACTTAACTGTTTTGTCTCTACATATTTATATAGGGAAGATGTAGGAAGAGATTTCGCTCGACCATTCTAGGTTTTGCATCTAATATAAGATTATCTCTTCTATAAATTAATTATTAGTTCTAGATAAAAAATGAAGGAACCGGTACCAGGTGACGCTTGACATTAGTACAAAATTAATTGTGTCCACGTTCCAGAATCCAAGATTTCCATACAAACGGCGTTTGAGCTTCCTTCGCCTAATACGCTCTTAATTTCTTTTACTTTGTCAATGGAAAAAGAAAAACACTGAAGTTTTTAATGGAGCCAATTTCAATACTTTCAATTCCTTCGCACGATTCTCATAATGAACTTAATAAAGGCTGTGACGGTTAAGGAAAATCTCGTCTTTAAATTTTCCAGAAGCAATGAGTTTATTAACTTAACTAAAAAAGGTTTTCTTTTGGCAACGACCTTAATAAACGTATCCGGAGGTGATATGAAAGCTTCGTAAGGATATAAAAAACAAATATTCTAAGAGAATATGTAGACTTTATTGAAATTCTTGATACATAAAATATACATCTTCCTAATATTTAAACGACAAACTAACTACCAAACTATTGGTATAAGTACAAAATATCGTCATATTTATTTATTTATCGTCATTATATAACCGTGCAATTTTTTGGTGCACAAGGTTGTTTTTATATCCTAACTAATATTATAAATGAGAAAGTGTGTTTGTTTGTTTGTAACGCTTTAATCAGACGAGATTGTGATCCAACGAAAACAAACTAAACTTCTATGATTTTATCTATATCGTCTTTATAAAGAAAAGATTTATCAATAAAGCTTTCCATTTTGGAGCAATATAATTCTCATATACAGATATGGTTTATGTGTTTGTAAGTGGTAATCTCTGGGACTACTGATGCGATTGTCAAAATTATTTCATTAATAGATACCTACTTCTACTTTCTGTTTCTATTAATGTTTCCCGCCCTCAGCCCCTGATATTCGACGCCCCATCACACGGCCCGTTCATACTATTACTTCGTTGTCACTCAGCTTCTTTTCTGACCTACATTTTGTATGATAATTATTCTACACTAAGGTTACATAGTTTACACCCTTCTATAATATTTAGACTATAAAATACAGGTTTTTATCTAATATGACCTATTATTCCAGAGATTATGAAGTACGAAGAAATAATAAAACAAATAACATTTTGAACTTTGTAGTATTAATATAATTTACCTGGAACGAAGCCGTCCGTCCGAGTTTGCTATTGATATATAAAATAATAACATAATTTGATCCAACCAAACCATGCGAGTTGTTCTGAAAACTGATAATAGCATGAAGTAATTAAGTACATTGTGTTTTTCTCAAGCTCAAATAATTCATTATATCACAGGGAGCGTTTCAATTATAAACATATTACTAGAGAGACTATTACCAAAATGTATCTCATTTGTGAACCGTAATAACCTTTCCTTTGTTGTCAAGCACGCGGATAGAATAATTACTAGATAAAAGACCGAACGAATTCAATACACGAATGTTTGTTTACGTAAAGATTTTCCCTTTTAAGAACGGACGCTCCTCTGTTATAGGGTATTAGTGACTGTTTTGTGAATTTCAGAAGTACTGTCTTCCATTGGAGAATTAAGGGATTTCTTATTTTCATATATAATAGAAGCTTGTTTCACTATTTTTTTATATACCACGATTGTGATACACAAACAATCGTGCGATCCGCCTGATAGCAAAGAGCCAATGCGGCCAAAGTCTTTTCCTGAAAAGACCTCAAACTGTAGTTGCTTGGGTAAAACTCAGGTAAGAACGAACTCAAGAAGGATAAACTTGCTGTGGATGTCGAGCTTTCCCATAGTGGAAAAAGGTAGCAGATGTTATACTGAACAATTTTTTGGAAGCCAATGTCACAGGTCATCTTTGAGCCAAGCCAAATAATCCAAATTGTTACGTGAATACTCCCACCAAGGATTGGCATCATTACTCCATCAGACATGTGATTCCTATATATATATATATATATATATCTTTGTTCAGGGGTACAATACCAATTCAATTTAAATACACAGAACTTTTTGGACACCAACTTGACCTTATCTTCTAAGAGATTTCGGAATGGAACGTTACTAAGATGTCAGAATATGTTTTGATATAGTAAGGGGTGTGACCAAAAATTTTTGGATCCTACAAACTGTTTTATTGGGGTTGAATCTGAGCAAATTATCGTGAACTTTATATGAGGCTTCGGACCAAGTATTCTCGATTTGCTAAATTGCAGCGTTGACGTACTCTTTCAGTACTATTTATTTTAATTTTCGATTATCTCTAATACATTCGATTCGTGTTTTAATCCATACGTTATTTTGAAGTGTAATGATGATACAGCATCATCAAAATCCATTTAATAGTTTTAGCCTGAAAAAGTAACAAACATCTATCCATCTTCACAACATTCTCGTACTATATCATATATATGTATATTATAAATATGTTCACACTTTTAGAATAAACTGTAACTTGCTTAAACCTTAAGCTTGTAGCTGTTAACGTAGATACTGCCTAACTTAAAAATGATCTTTCTATTATACTGTATTTAACAAAAGCTTCTGTAAAATGAACTCTTCCAAAAATGCACAATAATTGCTCAAGTGCAAACTACGTCGCAAAATATTATTTACCCCAGCTATATTTCTGTATTCTGATAGTTGAAATTCAAAGCCAAAACGCCACGAACAATACCACTGAAAGCGTAAAACCACCCGCGACTTTTGAAAGGAACCAGCGAACCATGCGAATTTACGCAAAACTCCAGGACAAAACCAGCAATGTCCTAGAGAGACAAATTCCCGCTTACTCGCCGAATAATAACCGCCGACGACAATTCGTGAAATTGCAGCGAATTTTACTCCAATTGTAGACGTTGAAGAATGTTGGATGTTCCATTATGATTTCGTTAGTAATGGGCCAACTTCCGAATGGTCGCAGTCTTTATCTTAACGAATCTGCATAAAGTGAAATTACCGTAATTGTACTATTAAGACAATTGCTTTTAGAAGGACTTGTTATCCGTGTGCTAGCTAGAAGATATCAAAATCGTTAACCATGAACAAACACGTTGTAAGCGAGTTTTAATCTCCTCGGTAGCAGGCCGCTATGTTTTGTTAGGCCACTTCGTTAGTCGGATAGTGGACAGCCCCGTAGGTATTAAAATGAAATTTTGTGCAGCCTGCGAAGGCAGGTCAACGCTCGTTCATTATTGGAGAGAAAATTAAAGGGAAGGGTCGACCTCCGCCGAGATTCTCGATTTAGTTACTGTTATTGCTCATAAAATATTGAACATGGATTTAGTTTCCTGTCCTATTTGGATAAGATTAGTTTTAGTTTAGATAAGGAATAAAGCAGAATTTAATACTGCACATAAATTTTATATTGTAAATTCATCTTACTCATGTAAGTCTATTTTCTAGGTCTCTATTTGATTTTTGGGTTTATTAATTTAATCTACCGTGGTTTTAATCATGTACTCTAGGTACTTTTGGATACTTAAATACACACAAAACTACAATCATTTTTAATTATGGCATGTCGCTTATAAATAAACAGAACGAGAATTTCGAATCTTTTGGTATAAATTCTGCAACTATTTTACGATTCATATAAAAAATATGTAATTGCAAGTTCGTCAAAAAATATTTTATATTGAAGTCTGCGAGATATATATAAAGTATTCTTTATTTTATTTTGTTTGTTCAGCTAATTACCTTTTTCAGGGTCAAACATTCCGAAGTCAAATTTAAATATCTCATATATATACATATTAGTTTTTAAATGTATTGTTTGACGAAATTAATCATTTAATATTTAAATGCATTTTGTATATACAATTAGGTAACTACTTATGTAAAATTCTTTGTGGTGTCACCAGTGGATAGAAAAAATGAGTCTCTATAGCTTTTAATTTGAAACCATGCCAAAAAATAAGAAACTCATGTAAGGCTGGCAGTCTGAACTCCGCTACGGTGTGCGATTACTTAACTTTAGTGGGGCTGTGGACCGAATTACATGAAATGGCGCCCAACGCGGAGCTCGGTATAAGCAAATTGTAAGAGAACGAACGCCTTGAAATTGCAAATTCAAGCGGCTCCGGTGGCGCTTGTACGAGTCTGTTCCCGCAATTCACGAACCTCCGCAGTTCCTTATATTATTTAACGAAGTAGCCACGGCAGGAGATTTCGCTGTACGAGTTTTTTGAACGACTCTAGAAAATTCATTTGTAATTCATACAAATCTCTTTCCTTTGGGTTTTCATGGTTACTTATATACCAGTTCTTATTATTTTTGTTCGTAATTTTTTTTCTTTGTCTAAATAATTTATAATATTACCTCGTTTAGATTAAAAACCAGTGGAACGGTTATATGTTATTTTCTATGAGTATAATATATACATACATATATATACTTAAAGGACAATTATTTTGAGACTCAATTACGTCAAAACTATTAAATATATCGACATAGACCTAAGACCATTTGGTGTAGAATTTTTCATCGATGGTTTTAGGTTATTTATCCATAGATGCCTAATGGCATTAAACTCGCCAGTGTTCAAACCAAAATTGCGATATAGTATTCATTCATTCGTAGACCTTTTGTTATTTTTTAATGTCCAACAAAGCGGACAGGAGAATCAGCTAGTTTGCATATAACTCAAAAGCTATATAAATATTTTATGCAGAAAAATAAACGTAGCCTCATATTTTACTGTATAGCTAACAAAATCAAGTTTGTGGTACTTCTGGTAAAAGTGTACTTCCTGCGTTTCGATACCATTGAAATAAATGAACGCTCATCATTGTAATAAGTTCCTTGGTCAGTAAAGCGTTATGTTTCGCGACGAAGCAATCTGTGTCGTGGTTACGCAAAGAAAAAACACTAAGAACCGCCCTTCTGTAATGTTACATCTTAATGTAGCCACAATATACATAATAGCAAGATATTTAGACCCCGACTGTTTCTGACTGCTATACATCAAACGAGGACATTACCACAAAACGGCTGCTTGATACCGACAGCATAAAATATTCGGAACGCTATGATATATTTGAAGGATATGGTAATAAGTGGCTGCGGGAAGTCGGAATATATACATACTGGGTTTGTTCACGACATGAAAAAATGGGGTGTAACAATCTTGGAGTTTCTTATTATTGGATGAAATTAATCAAATTTTTTATTGAATAAAATAGTAAGTTATTAGTGAATGACCACTCATCACTTAAAAACTGGTTATGTAATGTGGCATTCAGGCGAATATGGGATTAGATTCGAGGAAGAATATAGGCTACACATTATTATGCCTGTCTTTAGGGGTCAAGTAGTAGTGTTGAATTATGTCACATAAACGTAGTTACAGGCGTCATCTATTATTACCTAACTAACAGAATAGATTAATTAATTAATTATTACGTTATATCATAGAGTATTTAAAGCATATATTATTCTTGTAATAATCTTTCTACAACAAAGTAAATAGAATAAAATACTCTTTTATTTACTAAGATATTGTATAATTTATTAACTTGCCTAGAGGTGGGTAGAATTAAATTAAACAGAATTAAATATATAATTTTTATTTTACCTGACAAAAGTTACATATCGCACCGAGGTCATGATTTTAATGCGAGTCTTGACACCGGAATACAGAAAAATAACCGTATCGTACAGCGCCATCTCTTGGTGAATATTTTAAACAGATATTTTATTATTCATAGCTTTAGTAAACTGCATGGTATTTTTTTATTATTGTTACTCGAATATAGATGTAAATGAGCCATTTAATTTTACTATTATAACATTGAAGTTCTAGAACCATCTAAATGCTGCTATAGACATATATAATACTAGTTGTGCCCGCGACATCGTCCGCGTGGCACCTGATCTACAAAACAATGCCTAATAAAGTCATCTGAATCTATCAATCCTAATTACTATCTATGTTTATGTCATAGGTGGCAAACGAACAGGTGGGTCACCTGATGTTAAGTGATCACAACCGTCCATGGACATTAACAGCACCAGAGGAGTCGCAAGTGCGTTGCCACTCTTGGGAGGGGAAGGGTTAGGGGAGGGAGAGAGAGAGAGGGGAGGGGAGGTGGTCTCCGGCGCTCTCACTGACCGAACGAAACGCAACAATGCCACTGTTACTTCACGTTCTATGAGAGTGAGAGGGTGGTACCGCCGAGCCGACCCATTCGTTCTGAAACCAGTAATAGCTTCAGCGTTGCTCTACCACCATTAAATTTAATGTAACAAAGCCTAAATGTTACTATTTAATGTAAACTAAATTTAACTTAAAGATATGTTTTATGGTTTTCTTGAAATGGTTTATCATTAACGCAGTACTTTAGAAGTGATGCGTGTTAAAACAAACAGACAGACATTTCTAAAAATGATTGAAATTTATTTTATTTCCTATTCCCAGACAGCTGCAACATATTTTTTTTACAAAAATCTAAAAAGTACAAACACGTTAGATATACATTCTTATTATATGTATGGGTTAGCATCGAGTTTGCTTAATTACCTAATAAACTCAACGAAACGGAATAGACGATAGCAATAAATATATCTAACAGACATGTGAGCTTAGTGTTGTATAAAAAATCAAACACGATAGCTTACAAACTTTTCGCAACAGGACAAAGAGGGCGCGTCACAGGCAAAGCGCTCTTCAGCCCTAATGAAGGTCTTAAGGAGAGGAGTGTGCAAGACGACACTTTGTCTCACAGCGACTCTCCCTGAACATATAAGGACGGATGAATAATGTAGAAGATGGACTGGATCGATAGTTCTTACGTATGACTATTATTATGTATCTGTTTACGGACAATATGCAACTTATTCTTGACGAACAACTGTTAGATAATTAACTCAAATATAAAGTATATCGACTGGATCGATAGTTCTTACGTATGACTATTATTATGTATCTGTTTACGGACAATATGCAACTTATTCTTGACGAACAACTGTTAGATAATTAACTCAAATATAAAGTATATCGTATTCGATTTTTTAAATTGAAAAAGGAATGTGAAAAAAATAATACAATCGATTCATGTTTTTTTAAATAAGAATAGACTATAATAATTAACTAACTCAAATATAAAGTATATATCGTATTCGATTTTTTAAATTGAAAAAGGAATATGGAAAACGAAAACAATCGGTTCATGAATAATTAAAAAAAATTAGAATAGACGATAACGGTGTTATTACAAAAAAAGTTAAATACGTATTGTATGTACCCTGGCTTTAAAAAAGGAATATTCAGCGACCGCGGTGCATTTAATATGAGACCTTTTTAAAGCCAGGGTTCAATACGTATTTAACTTTTTTGTAATAACACCGTAAGAGTTTATTTGCTTGAACGCGCTACTGGTGTTAGATAGTTCATTGATCGAGGAAAATTATAGGCTATATATCATCACGCTAAGGCCAATAGGAGCGGATCACCAATGAAGAATGTTTCAAAATCGGGATTAACGTACGTATTATTTAAAAATATTTTCATCTTCTACGTAAACGACGTCGCGAGTTAAAGTTAGCGTTAGCTCAAAGTGACTATTTCACGCGGACGAAGTCGCGGGAAGTAGCTAGTTATAATATATATTTGTAACTTAATAATGTGATAAAGCGTTGTAGGTTTTCAGTTATTCTTCTTATTATTGTTTTGTGCGCGTTTTGTGGGCGTTCTCCCGACCTGATTATAAAAAAACTTGACAAATTATATACCAAAACCCTCATAAATCCTTTTATCTACTAGTGAAAACCGTATGAAAATCCGTTCATCCGTAAAATTCATTGTAATGTTTTCCTTTGCTGATGAGATAAAATACTTGACACATTTAAAACTAACTCCTCTGGATGATTAAGTTATGATACTTTCACGATTTCTCAAGGTTGTTCTCTTACCCTAATAAATATCTCGAGAACACGTAACAATATACTAAGCGACGCTTTGCCTTTGTTTCAGCATATTTGCAAATGAATAACTTAACAGATAGACTAGCTGTGGTTGAATAGCCGAGCATTCGATTTCATATGTATTGAGTTTCTGTTCTGATTATTTTGTATTTTGATTTATGTCTTTACAAGTTATATCAGTAAATTTAGCTGTGTAATCTACATATTAATTTTCTTGTCTCTGTATCTGTGGAGATTTCCAAACACTTGTATTAGCTATAAATTAAATATCTATATTATAATAAAACTGTAACAGGGCCAAATCTGTACATTAAATATTAGTTCATGATATTACCATACTGTAGTTCAGAAATAAGATGCGTTTTGGCTTTCTCGTATCTGACAGTCGCAGCTGGCGTCGCATTAGATATGTCTTGATCTCTCCTTGATGAAATCTCTCCAACGTGCGTATATGTCTACGATATAGGCACCATGTCTCTGATGAGTACAAGATGTTAGACGACGTCGCTTCTTGTAGTTCCGCAGGATTTTTGCACAGTTCAGCAGCGTATATTCCACATCGAGAGAATATGAGGCCTCCCGTAATTTCCAAGAGTATCGCCTCGGCGACTTTTTAAGTTTTCGCGGCATTGATTTTATAACTCGATCTATTGGTTTTAGCGCAAGCTTCACTGTTAAGATATCAGTATCACGAGTTGTTGTCGTTATTTTCCTCTTCAAGTGTCGTTTAAAACGAATTCGCTTGGTATATGAGGTGCGGTGAGATATCTCCGATCCACACTCGTTTGTGTGTTTGTGTTTCTCGGACCGCTGCTCAGTAATCTTGCAGATATCCAACGACATCGAGTCGTTTTCATGTGATGTTCCTTTAACATCTCCCGCCGGTAATGTTACATATAGGATACTTTTTGTCCAATAAAATGGAGGGAGTTCTCCAGGATAAGGAAAAACAAAAATTTATGGTTAATGAAATTCTTAATGGATTTTGGTATTTTTTTGCGATACCTTAGTACAAGAGCCAGCAACGTTGGACGAACGCGAATTTTAGAAAAGCTGGTACTTTAATATGAATATATATTATGCCCTTCCAAACAGGATTCAGGATACCTGTTAGCCGGTTAACGTTGTGTTTTTAAAGAACATCACACTTTTACAGGTCAAAATTTTGGTGTATAATTAAATTTAGAAACAATTTTTTTTCAGTAACATTTAAACGCTATTAAAATCATGAATTTATCACAGCTAGACATTTTTTTTATTTACAATAATGTGCCCGCTGATATATTTTTAAAAATAATTAATTTCAAACCATTTTATTTTTTCCATTGCAGAGAACATATTTCATTTTATCAACGACGCCATCTCACACTCACAGAAGAAGTAAAGTTTGTGATGTTGTGAGTTTGTGATGTTGTAGGGGGTAATCTCAGGAACTACTAAACCGATTTTGATTTTTTTTTACCAATAGAAAGCCACGTTATTTGTGAGTATAATAGGCTATATATTAACCCGAAAAAAAAAAAATACTTTTTTCTGGTTGTCGGATATGAAAAGTAAGTGTGAGACAAAACGTTTCTTACGAACGCTGCCTTAACGATTAGAGGTATATGATTGGTTTTAGAGAATAGTTGTAGAGCTTGATAATGCCTACAAAAAAGTCAGCGACAGCATATGTCTAACTTCAAAGTTTTTTTTTTATCATCAGGGCGGAACAACGTCCGCCGTGACGGCTACTATAATATAATAATAATGAAAACGAAACGAAAATAATGAACTGCGTAATATACGCGTGCTTTGCTGCGGACGAAAGCATAGAAATAATTAATCACGTTTAATTGGATTTATTTCCTCTTGATAAGATTTATTAGGACTAATTAAGATAATTTTAAGGTTAATTAAGATTCCTTAAGGCATAAACACAAAAGCTCTATTTTACCATGTAAATAGTGATCTCGAATCAGCGAGACATAAACATAATGTCCAGTATTTACGCCCCAGCGAGCCAAATAGCCATATAATGGCGTAATTAAATTATTCGTTTATAAATAATATATTTATAATTATATTTTAATTATGTTATATAGCCATAGACATAACAAACCCGCGCGTAGTTAAGTTGTAAGTGTAACCGGTTTCATAATTCTATGTATATAGCTCATTTATCGAGAAAGGTTATAGCATCACGCTAAGACCAATAGGAGCGGAGCACCAATGAAGAATGTTTCAAAATCGGGGTATTTTTTCCTCTTGAGAGCTTCAGCTGCGTGTTAGCGTTAGCCCAAAGTAACTATTCCACGCGAACGAAGTCGCGGGCAGAGGCTAGTTACAAATATTTTGATTACATACTGAGAATAATAATTCTCACATCAGACAAACAATAAGTACATTCACAAGAACTAACGGATCTTATATGTAAACAGTCATCAAAGCTTATACACGTCTTTTTTTATTTCTATTATAGCACGGCAATATGTCTGCACTGTGCCTGATCGTAAGCACAGTACAATCCAAAAACAATGGCGACCACTGAGTGACACAATGTCCATCGCTGGTCGCCGCTGTCATGCTGGCCTTCGAAAAGCTGGATATGCACAGGTTGATCCCGAAACGCGACCCGCAGAAGCGAATCACTATGACGGGCTTTTTCGCCATATACATGGTGGTTGCGACCCGGTCATGCTGTAAAACCCTACCACCCCGCTTTCGCCATTGCCTCGTTCGTTATTCAGCAGGGTGTACCACATGCAGGTGAGGTTGGCTTGGAGGTCTCAAGTTTTATGACGTTATTCGACACCCCTCGCATCCCAAAGTAGTATGATAAAGTAGATTTGGGAACATCAAGATCAAAATCAAAAATACTTTATTCAAATTAGGCTCTGAGAAGGCGAATATCAAAACCACCACCGGTTCTGCTATATATATAAATGTTTTTTTTTTAAATATATTAATGGCATTGTTTGTCTTCAAGAAAGAAATGGCCTTTTCTTCTTATTTAAATTTAAATTTGATATGCTTGAATTATTTCAATAAAACATCAGTTGTCACAATTAATCAGTTCCATTTGTATCAATATCATATCAAGGACATAGTGTGATCCAGGGTAATGAAGCTGTTGATCTAAATCGGTCTGTCTTTTTTTACTATTATAGTTAGTTTCTAGATATTTTTTATGGGAGTGATTATGGAAATGGGACGGAAACTTGTTACAGGAAGAGGGGAAGCGCGCATGGTGGCTGAGAATCAGCTGTGCCCTCATCTACAATTATACAGCTACATACTACATACTAGCAGGCACGGAGGACGTTGTCCCGCCCTGATAATAAAAAAAAACTTTCAAGTTAGACATATGCTGTCGCTGACTTTTTTGTAGGCATTGTCAAGCTCCACAACTTTTATCTAGAACTCAATCATATATCTCTCATCATTAAGCGTTCATAAGAAACGTTTTCGTTCAACCGTTTTTTATCCGACTTACTTTGCAAATCCGACTACCACAAATAGCGCTTTTTATTTTTCGGATTAGTATATATTTATATAGCCTATGACACTCACAAATAACGTGGCTTTCTACTGATAAAATAATTTTCAAAATCGGTTTAGTAGGTCCAGAGATTACCCCGTACAACTTCACAAACTCACAAACTTTACACCTTTATAATATTAGTATAGATTATATATAAAATCTGAGGTTATATTTATATGTATAAACTGTGTTTTTGTAAATATTTAAGTTTATTAACTGAATATTTTTCCATCCTTGCGTTACACTATCAGATAAAGGTAAATTCGCAAAATTTTACATAGATATCACACAGGAATTTTTAGTCTATAATGGATTCACACTGCTACCTTTGAAATTTAAGTAAAATAAGAGAAAATAGAAATTTCGAGATTATTTTCCAAACATTAAAAAGGTGTGCAGATTTATAAAATTCCGTTTTATTTCCTCTCAAGGTTATCCGCGTCTTTTCGCTGGGAATCTTTTGTTTACGTTAACGACGCCAAGCTTACCTTTATCCGATCTTGTTTTATATTAAATCCAATCACAACGTTGAATTTAAACGCTACCTGACCCGAATACACAAGCTTATACCTGAAACAAGGAGAAATATTTATTAAATTTCGGTTTAATAGGAGAAATAATTAAGCCTAAATGCGATACTTAGGAGATAACTCAAATCGGCAAACTTTCAATTTACCATTAGCAAGAACATATAGGCCTACATTCCCCCTTTGTATCGCATACTTTCTTTTTTAATAATTTACGTGTCAAATGTGATATAGTCCGTTGTGTTTCTTTGGCCTAGACTAGAAGAAAAGAAATGTCGAGGCAGTCATAAAGACTGTCGATAGAAGTGAAAACTCGAAACAATGATATACCTGTACTCTCTTTTGATTTTTAAAATGAATTATAGTGTGAATGATAATATTCAAATTTTAGATTTTTTTTATTGAATTTATTAACTTTGGTATGGTTTTCACATTTATTGGCACTGGGAGCAATAATTATATACATTTTTAGAAAGTGTATAAGATCTATAAAATCAGTCTAACATACTCCTATAGTACGCATCGCTAGCCAAAGCCGCGCAAACGCAATACGGCCGGTCACGCTTACTAGCAAGTTATGACGTGGAATTATAAATTTATCTCCTGCCAAAAATGTCGCACAACGCGCTTTATGAGGTTTTCAGTTCAAAAGGTTGAAATATTTCATTTTTTCTTTGTTTTAATGATATGAAACAGTTTTTTTTGTACACATTGTGTTCACATTTAATAGGATTCGTGTCAAGTTTTGAACATCGAACACAGTTTTGTGGACCTCAAATAAATTAATAAATAATCACACGTTTCTATTCGATTCCAAGTTAAGCATGCATTATGGTAAACAAATAGCTAATAAGCATACATATATATAAGTACAGAACTACCGATTATTCTCAACATACAAAATATAATCATGCGCAGTATTCGAACCCGTAACCTTCAGCTCAGTTGTATGTCTCACTACCACTGTGCAATAAAGCTAATATATTATAATAATATAAGCTATTAAATAAATAAAATAATTAAATATAAACAAATATTAAACTAATGACAAATGTTTTCTAGCATTTATATCTGTATATGTGTATTTATATAATACTAGTTGTGCCCGCGACTTCGTCCACGTGGAACCTGATGTACAAAACAATGACTAATAAAGTCATCTGAACGTATTTAGTCCATTTGCTTATCTACTTTTCTTCTTCTTCTTGTTTTGGCTCCGCAGAAGCATTTGCCAGTGTCAATGTTTTGTTTTATGTTCCAGAGAGTTTGTTAATTTCCATTGTCGAGTAATTAATTCAATATTCTAAATTCTAACAAGATGGTGGCTCCCTTGTTAGAACTTTCCATGGAGTTTTTGTGGCATCTCAGAATTCATGGTCCGTGGTATTATTTTCTATTCACTTCACTTATGCACAATAAACAAAAC
>MU159297.1:149894-210177 GCA_015888305.1 Antheraea pernyi | reverse complement strand
CTTTTTTATTTACATGTGTGTATACGTTGTGTAAAATTGAAGCAGTAGTGTGAGTAATGCATATTTTAATTAATTTAATGTACTTCTAATGCATTTTATATAAAATAAATAGCTTTCTGCACTTCTCCTCCATATAAACTTTAACTATGCCAAATTTCACGTCCATCCGTTCTCCTAATTCCGTTAAAAAGGGATACAAAGTTTAGGCTTCACGTATTAATATTATGATAATGATATCAATTATAGATTATATGAATTCAAATACCATATTTCAATGGTTGCAATCTTCCATAAGAAAATAAATAGCAACAGTTATTAAATTTGTTATATCCTTATTCAAACTTTTTTTTTTTTTTTCGAACTGACTACTATATTGACCAAGCAAGGTCTTAACAGCTTCACCGGACTACTAAGGCGAGCGCTTAAGGCACTCAGCCTCCTTATTCAAACATTCTTATAGTAAGTTCAATTATTTATTTAATCTATACTAATATTATAAAGTTGGTGATTTGTTTATTTGGTTGACCGCGCTAATCTCAGGAACTACTGCCTCTATTTGATTCTTTCGAAAGTCCAAATTCAGCGTTAGATAGCTCATTTGTCGAAGAAGGCTATAGGCTATATATCATCACGCTAAGACCAATAGGAGCGGAGCACCAATAGAGAATGTTTCAAAATCGTTTTTTTTTCTTTTGAGAGCTTCCGCTGCGTGTTAGCGTTAGCTCAAGTAACTATTCCAGGCAGATGGAGTCGCGGGCTGAACCTAGTTACATATATCTATAGACTAACTATTTCCCGCAGTTTCAAACAATTAAACTTTCCCGTCCTTGTCACAGCTAACCAAATATGTTAATTAAATTTCACTTGGCGTACTTTCTGATCTACATTTTCTATGATAATTGCTTTGTTCTTCAGTGTCATACCGAGATGTTAGGTAGCCTCTAAACTTTCTCAATAAATAAATTATCAAATGCAAAACAAAATTCAAATCTGACTACATTCTATAAAATATCATGTTCAAGCAAATATAAAACAATAGCTTTATAACAGTAATATATATGTTAACATACTTCAATCAGTAGATAAGTTTGATACGGATTTCAAGTTAGGTCCACTAGAACAATAGCTTTCACGTTCTTGAGAACTGTTCACGATTTCAAATGAAGACGTTTCTAGTCCATTCAACAATATTACACTCGTGCAATCTCGAGAGAGGCTTATCTGTGTTGGATAAACATGGAGCATTGTGGTGCGGTGTTGCATCGTGTTTATTGAATAGCCTCGTTGAATGCGTATCCCTCGATGGTGTCAGATACGTGGCAGGTCTTTGGAAGGCTTTGGCATGCATCAGTTGTCAACGCTATTGTGTTAGGCTTGCATATGTAATTTGATACGCCAGGGATGAGTTTTTGATACAATATCACAATATACAGGTAGGTAAATTGTATTAGGGTTAATCTAATCCTTTTTATCAGTTTAGAATGTCAGTTTGTTTGTTTGTTTGTTACGTTTTAACGCTTTAATAACTCAAGCGAACATTATGACATTTTAGATTTTTTTTATATCATAGGGGGCAAACGAACAGGTGGGTCATCTGATGTTAAGTGATCACCACCGTCCATAGACACTTGTAACACCAGAAGAGTCGCAAGTGGAAGGGGAGGTAAGTTGGATATCCGGCGCTCTCACTGACCGAACGAAACGCAACAATGCAAGCGCCGTTACTTCACGTCGGTTTTCTATGAGAGGGTGGTACTACCCCGGGCGAGCCGACCCATTCATGCTGAAACCAGTAGTAGCTTCAGCGTGGCTCTACCACCTACTAAACACGGATAGACGTTATCAGGAAGACAGGAAAGAATGGAGGATATACGTACTCTGTTATATCCAGCATACCACCAATTATACCACCATTTATATGTCAAAGTGGTATATTTATGTTATACTAAGTTTTCGTACGACTCTGTCTAGATGATTTACAGTATATTCATTATGAAAATAGCCTATGTCCATTTTCAGGATTCAAGTTACCTCTTTGCCAGAGTCCATTGCGACCTGTTTAGTGTTTTAATCATGAAATCATGAAATCGCACTTGCGACTCCTCTGGTATTGTTAATGTCCATGGACAGTGGTGTTCACTTAACAGCAGGTGACCCACCTGTTCGTTTGCCACCTATGACATAAAAAAAAAATTAAATATAACAAGCAGACAGACAGACAGACCTTCTCGGTTAATATATTAGTTATATGATAAAAATAGAAAAAAACTCTCAACGCTTTATAACGGAGATAATAGAATGTAACTATACATTCCACCAATGAATTGGCTGGAAGGGTTCTGTAGCACCAAAAAAACTCATAAAAAACTACGAGAGACGAAAATAACAAAAAATATCAACGAGTTTCATTTTGTAGTTGGTCGGTACTTACTCTTACATCGTTGTACCACGAAAATAACATGCTAAAAGTAGCTAACTCCTAGCCTCCAGCAATATATTAAAGCCTCGTGCATTCCACAGATACATTTATGTACACATTTCGAAGACAAGTCGATACCAGAGTGCAAATATACACACAGGTGTGTCCATATTCTGTGACGATCTCTATTTGAACGAAATGTTACTTGCATATCTTACGACAACGTCTTCTGTCACGTGAACCTAATTCAGATGACATATCTATATATAAATAGGCGTACAATTCAGTTAAGTACCTGTTTCTCCTCTGTTTCTTAACCAATTTTCTGTAAAAAATTGATTTCGTTTCCTTAGCATCAACGAGTAGAGAGTAGACCTTTCTTTATTGTCTCTTTTTGTCATATTTCAACAACTTACTAATATAATACATGAAAATAAAAGTTTGCCTGTTAGACTTTCTAGAAAAAAAAGGAGTGTGTGTGCGATTCACACACGATTGAAGTGAAACTTCAGTAATAAAATGAATTTACTACTTAGCACAACAAGATATTAAAAACTCACAAACACTATTAAATAATAACACACCACGCTGACTTCTTACTAAAAAGCTGTAATACACAGTCGCATACAGTGTACAGTAGTATTAACTCGCGCACTTTTCACACATACTAACACATGTTAAATGCTCAAATACAAACAAGTATTATAAAGTGCCTTATACATACATACCCAGACACACACCGACATTTGCTCTCTCGCTCTGGCTCACTTATTTTTGTATTTGTGTCTCTTACCTGTCGTTTTTCGGTTGCATCCGGTTTGAAATCACAACGATTCTAAAGAAGTTTCACTTCAATATTGTATCCGAGGTATATTCGAGCGAAGCTACGAGCAAAAGCTAGTACTTTATAAAGGCAAACAAAAGCCGTAGTTGGATAGGAGTCCGGTGAAACTGTAAAGGGCTTCCCAGGCTAATAGCGTAGTAAGTTCGTAAAAGAAAAAACACCTGAATTATTCGGTATTCAAATTAAATCAACTATTATATCCAAAGTTTCACAGCAATCTTAAAACGAATGAAAAACATTGTTATACTTTGAATGGAATTTCTCTATATACTTTTGCTTAAGCCATGGATTTCAGAAACCATATGTCTTCTTATATTATATGTCATTAAAGGTAAGGAGGTATGCTATTGTGCCTACATCACTGAAAAACAGCTGGATAGATGTCCATAGTTTATCTTGGTTTTACTTCTTAGACACTCATTCTATTTTGTATATTGAGCTCATCAACATGAAGATTATATATAGATAACACTAAATATTGTTAATTATAACACAACATTACAGTGTAATCATTACGATCACAGACAGGCACGCAAGATATTTATATATAAGGATGTTTTTTTATTATAGCCCGGCAAAATAACTGTATCATGCCTGATGGTAAGCACAGTAGGGGGGTTTTGGGGTGTAAGGGGTGTCGCATAACATCTTAAGACTTGAGACACCCAAGTCAACCTCACCTGCACGTGGTGCACCCTGCTGAGTAACGAACGAGGCAATGGCGAAAGGGGGGTGGTAGGGTTTTGAAGCCCGACTGGGTCGCGACCACCATGCATATGGCGAAAAAGGCCGTCATAGTGATTCGCTTCTGCGGGTCGCGTTTCGGGATCAGCCTGTGCATATCCAGCTTTTTCCAGGCCGGCATGACAGCGGCGACCGGCGATGGATAGTGTGTCACTCGGTGGTCGCCATTGTTTTTGGATTGTACTGTGCTTACCATCAGGCACAGTGCAGTCATTTTGCCGGGCTACAATAAAAAAAAAAAAAACAGTACAATCCAAAAACAATGGCGACCAACGAGTGACACACTATCCATCGCCGGTCGCCGCTTCATGCCGGCCTGTGAAAAGCTGGATATGCACAGGCTGATCCCAAAACGCGACCTTAATTATTATTAAGGTCTCGCGAATTATTTTATAATGAGTTTACAAATACAATAGGAAAAAACAATTGAATTCTAATCACGTGCTATAAGATAGCTATTAAAAGTAATGTATCGTGTACAAATATCTTGGTCTTTATTTAAAAGGAAAATTACTACGATATTTTCATTAAATATAGACTTATTAGAGTATTAAGAAGCTACAATATTTTTAAAAGCACTACGCATTCAGTGATTGATAAAGTGGGACAAGCGATGTAGTACGTATTTATAAAGATTTTTGGATGGATGGATGGATGGATTTTTCCCATACAAATAATGCGGATAAAGTCGCGGGTAACATACATGTTTAACCTATCGATACGGCTTAATTTATTTATAACACAGGCATTTCATTTCGGTACAGCCAAAAACTAAATCACCAACATATCGTTAAAAGTTTTTCCATTTCATCCACGTTATGGCGTCGTTTTCAACCGCTTGATTGATGAACATTATTAATGAAACTGGTAAAGAGAAACAGTTTGGCTACAAACTAATGTTGGTTTGGCATGCCGTAAGAATATAAGTTTTAATGTTTCCCAAATTAGCCATTTTTATTATTGTTTTGGGAATACATCAATAAGTTACTTCTCATTAAAGTATCGTATCTTGATAGTCAAGGATGGCATTGCCAATAACTAATAGATTTACTGGTTTAAAAACTTTGTTATTGTCACCCCATTTGGATTTTAAAAGGATGACACTCTAGTGTTGACATAAGTTATGTGCCGATAGAACTTAGATCAAATACTAAGCAAGCAGAAACATAATTATATAAAAGCAATTGTTCAATAATAAAGATCGTACATCCTTGTACCCAAGTAATTAAAAATGTGTGCATTTTATTAAATACCCACATACAGCCATCCTTACGAGACGATGAGCCGCTATCTAATACATTAGTTTAGAACAAGGACGCGTTTATTGCAAATAGTAGTCGAAACTCAAACATAAACAATGATATTATAACTAAGGAGCTGTGGACACGTTACCTACGTGATATTTAGACAAATAAATGGCAAGATAACGCACACATACGTAAAATAATATTGTAACGCCACACTGTCTTAGATAAAATATGGATGTAAGATGACATCTTCTCAATATCGGTGGTAAAAAAGAAATATTTATATGTTGCTTAGATACGGAGCAGCCGTCAATAAGCTGGTTAGCCAAGTTTTAACAAAGCGCTGTCGAAGCGCTTCCGAAATATCTACAGCTGTTTAGGTGTATTATCATTGAACGTAAATCATTAATTACTTAATTTCCAATATTGTGTTTTCTTGTTAATAAATGTACTAATATTGTAGTTTGGTTTTTTAACAGTAGAGCTCTACTATAGCGATAAAACAAAAAAAAACTGTTCACAAAGAGAAGACAAAACTATTTATCGTAATTTCTTAAGGGGTATATCTCATGGAAGTATTTCCTCTTATTATTGAAACATTTATCGGACTTCGTACTGGTTTCACACGTTTCATACCTCATTCTACTATCCTTAACATTATCTGTGGTAATCAGTAAAAACAGAAATAGTTTAACAGTTTATTAAAGGTGAAATTAAAAAATCATGTATATATGCCCCAATAAATCCATACTTAACCCTAAATTATACATCTAACTACAACTGCAATAGTATACGTAGCCCGGTGAAGCTGTTAAGACCTTGCTAATAGCGTAGACAGTTCGAAAAAAAATAGTATTCAATTTATTTATAAAACTAAGCTAAAATAATAAAATATTAATAAGTAATTAATAATTGTTAAGGTATTAATATAAGGTATTAATATAATAATAAATTAAGGTATTAATAATAAATAAAGTAAGTAATTAATAATAGTTAAGGAAAAACATCACAACGTTAATCTTGCTAACTATAATTGAGCTACACTACATTCAAAACAGTTTTACATTTAATCAAACAAACGAAATAAGTACCTAAAAGACGCCGACCAAAAGTCTGCACAGAAAAAAACTATCTATGAAGAATAAATCATGTGGAAACCATAGCATCGTGGTAGGGAAACTCTATGTCTAACAATTACTTTCAAGAGAAAAATCTTCTAACAAGCACCAGTATATGTTTTCCATCAGTTGCACTTTATCTCTAGTTCTCCCCAAGGCTTTGTAAGTTGTAATCGTAAGTCATAATATAATCTAATCTAATAGGTCGTAATATCGATTTATATATAAGAAGAATTGAAATATTTGTGGTCTATCTGGGCTAATCTTTAAAACGGTTCAAAAGATTATGTTAAAAATTTCGCTGGTATATAAAAAACTTTCCAGAGTCTTATATGCGTTATATATCATTACGCTTTTTCATAATACGCTTTTTCATAAGGGCTAAGTAGTAATAATAAAATTGCTATTACAAAATGAATAACAATAATTAGTTAAAATAAAGCCTTATTTAGCATTGTAAGAATTATTACTTAAAACGTAACATTTTTTTATTGTAGCCCATATGTAATATTAATAAAACCTTGTTTTATTATATACATTTATTTTGGAATAATTTAATATAAGTAATTACTGCCATTTTTATTTTAATGCTTCGTGTGAATGCCGCCATCATTTGGAGTTTTGCCAAAAAAGTTAATTGGAGGTTTATATGTCGTAGATAGTAAAACGTGGTAATGACATAGGGCTACAATATGTCCATTAAATTATAAGGAGAATACCACGCCAAAATTCCACATCCACAGGAGAATTCCACATCCCAAAAAAAGTTATTAATTAAATAACTATTTCGGTTTTTTTTTTCAAATAGTTATTATAACTTTTTCAAAATTCTACTTATTGAAATGCTTTTTCTTCCAAACGTACTTTTTGAAGAAAAAAAAATTCAGGCTGAAAATTTAAACAGTAGCAATATTTATGGAGTATAGTCCGCACTTGATTCTCGTTCTAAATCAATAAAAAAAATAGATGCGTAAAATTTGACCTAATTATTCAGAAAAATACATAAATTACACGCAATCCTCTATGTTAAAGCACAGTGTCAATCGGATGAAGTGAAAGTGAACGTGGGAAAGGCACGAACAAAACCAAAGGGGTTATTGTCCATTTTCTTATCAAAGCTTATTAACTCCGGGTCGCCTCTTGCTGCTTTTGGCACCGGTCATTGGACCTAGGTTTATTAAGTTTGTGTTTATACTTTTGAAAGTTTTAGAAACGGTAACTTAGGTTCTCTTTGTTGTTTATTAATATTTGTTATGATATTATTATTTTATATGTAAAATGTGACCATGAACTATATCATCTTTTAGAATATTTGTAAGCGATTAACCTAATACCTGGTGTACAAAAAAATATTGAAACCTACCTTCATCATTAGTTTTAGATTTTTAGAAAACGTTAACATTTCCTCGATGATTACCAATAGCAACGGAATCAATGGGATTCAAAAAATAAGTATACTAAAACCATCTACGAATGGTCATAATCCTATGCCGAAACGCTCAGTAATATTGACGTGATTCAGCTTTAAACGAACTGTATTATCATTATATATATCGTATGTATTATATATATATAAACATAAAAAAAAATTATCAGTATGGAAAAATAGTTGCCGCCATTCAATAAATTTACAACAGTAAAATTAATATAACATCTCGACGGGTGCATAGTTGAGCAAAATTAATCCGTTGCAATAAAGATTGCCCGTAAAACTATTTGTCTGGAACCAACTGTTCTCAGCCGGCGAGGCGGATTCCAGAATAGTTGCCAGCGAACCAGACGACTCTTTTAACTATTTCGATTGCATTTGTTTCAGGAGTTCATGTGTTATTCATTACATTGGTGAATAACATTTTAATGTAATCCCAAAATAACATGCCTTTTTACTAGAAGTATATTTAATACTTTATCTTTTAATATTGCTGGTGTAAGCATACAATTCATAGGGTAATTACAAAATGAAACCAATTTAAAAAAGTTCGAAACTAAAAAATCATTAAAGATTTTTTATATATAAACCATTCTAACTTTTAAATTAGTTTGAATACCAAACAAGTAAAGATAATTGATTAGAAAAATATTAAAATAATTAAAATTTATACTTTTTTAAATACATGGCCTGAAGTCCCATGAGAAAAATATCAACTGTCTTATATTTTGAACTTTTCAATACTATTTATGTGTACTTCCTTTGTATAAAACGTAATCAAAAAAATTAAATATCAATAAAAATTCAGAGTAATGAATAAACAACGCATGTATTCGATATGTACAAGATCTTTGAATGTGGTTAATAAAACATATTATATTATACGTTCGTTGTTTTTTTAAATGTCGAATAGAATTAATAAAAATATTAATTCCAAAATGACATGACATGCTGAATTATGCATAAAAGAGGTTGCATTAACAAACAAAATTAGAATCGAATTTAATAATATTAGATAAATTTGTTACTTTATATTAGTTATATCTCTTTAGTATGACCAACCGTGACGTGTTACGTGTATTTGTGTTATTTGTTTGTTCGGCTCAAATTCTGTACTAACTTTAACGTCCGTTTATCCGTATATATAGGCTCCCATCGATTTTTTTTTTCGAACTGACTACGCTATTGAACAAGCAAGGTCTTAACAGCTTTACCGGACTAGGCTCCCATAGAAAATCAGCGCTGCAGTACTACTTACAGTATTGCAGATATTTGCTGAATGGGTTCGCCAATTGTTGGACATCTATTTTTTCATTTTTAAAATGTATTTTTTTTCTGTCTAATTATTTTGTGTAATTTAATTTAATTGTATGGTTGTTCCAACAATAAAGTATTTCTTTCTTTCTTGTTATGCCTCTTTCAGAAACAAATCAATCTGAGACACGTGACTAGTCCGCTCACGTGTTACGGTTCATACTTTCCCCTTAATTCCGCTACTTCTTTCACCTGTTACTTTTATTTTCATAAATTGTTTCAATTATTCTTACATGTATAGTTTTCTACGTTTTTTTTCTTTCGCTTAATCCCAATAAGGGCCCAATATAGTAACTTATAACATTTTTTATTTTATTTTTAGATAGCTTTGTTGAAAGCACATAACAGTCACGTTGTGCCTTATCGTTTGGCTCACACCACAGAAGTCGCTAATGAGATACTACTGCAAGATCATACAACATCTTGACCTCATCCGAAAAGGGTTCTGCCAAGATGCTATAAAAATACATATGTTTTAACAATTAACATTCACTCTGCTCATCGACGATTGCTTTCCAGTGCTGTTCTTAGCATGGTTCATTAGCAAGAAATGCACATCGTCAATCTTTCCACATAAAAAGTAGTCGAGATTCCATTCTTCTCGTTAGATATACACAATTTCCTGATAGATAGTGACTCAAATGACTCTGAAATGCAACCATCGATACACACCTATGAATTTTTGATGGCAGACTTAGTTTCAAGTAGGTTATTAACCAGGTGAGCATTTAAAAAAGCCATATCAGCATAAAATAGTTTTCTTACTGTTTTTCTGGCCTGAAAACTCCGATTAGTTTCAAGATTCGAATCTAGGCGACGTCCACATACACTAACGCTCAGGTAATATCTTTTCTTTGTTATCTTTTTTTTTTATTGTAGCTCGGCAAAATGACTGCACACTATGCCGAGTGACATACTATCCATCGCCAGTCGCCACTATCATGCCGGCCTGCGAAAAGCTGGATATGCACAGGCTGACCCCGAAACGCGACGCGCAGAAGCGAATTACTATGACGGGTTTTTTCGCTATATACATGGTGGTTGCGACCTTGCCAGGCTGTAAAACCCTACCACCCCGCTTTCGCCATTACCTCGTTCGTTATTCAGAAGGGTGCACCACGTGCAGGTGAGGTTGGCTTGGCTAGTATTATTACTTTTTTCAGAAAGGATTCAATGTCCTCCACGTTCAGTATGGCTTCAAGATTCACCGCTTGTAGCTTAGATGATCTATTTTTAGTTTAATGAAATCGTTTCACATAATGGTAGTTATTAGCTGCATCTAGTGATATAAATATAAACATCGTTTCAAAAACATTATTTTTATGTTACGAAATAGCCGAAAGAAATGCAGTCCACCTGATGTTTAGTGATTAGTAACCATGTAAAATTAACTTTAAATAAGGTCACAGATCTAACAGGTGATAGTCGATAATATGTTGGTACTTCTGAGGTATTAGAGAAGTCAGTAGTAATAATTGTATATTATAATCAATCATATGAGTTCGTCCATATGTTAAAATAATGAACCGTTGTCGTGCGCTTTTCACTCAAAAACTACTTTTACTATAGTTCAGCGAAGTGTGTTTTCTTGCTGTGGAGAAGTTGGGCAAACAGTGTGGTGCTACTCATTCCGATATACACGTATTCATTTGTGATTCATGCAATTTCGATTGTATGATTCACAAATGTATATATGTATGAATAGCTTAGAATAGTTAGCTAGGTCAGACGCGACTTTTTCCAGGTAACAGCCCAAGCCGAGGTGCGCGTGCGCCCTTGTGTATGTTACCTAAAAACCAAATCGGCTGAGTGCCTTAAGCGCTCGCCTTAGTAGGCCGGTGAAGCTGTGAAGACCCTGCAGGGTCAATAGCGTCTCCAGTTCGAGAAAAAAAAAACAGTGTGGTGCTTACATTTTTTCAGCATTTTTCAGCATTTGGTTTCAGCATGACTGGATCGGCTCGTCCGGGGTAGTACCACCCTCTCACAGAAAATCGACGTGAAGTAACAGTGCTTGCATTGTTGCGTTTCGCTCGGTCAATGAGAGCGTCGGAGGCTCACGTCATTTAAAAGGCCGGCAACGCACTTACGACTTCCCTGGTGATGCTAGTGTCTATGGACGGTGGTGGTCACTTACCATGAGGTAAATCACCTGTTCGTTTGCCTCCTATAATACAAAAAAATCACGGGTATAAGGTAGTATGAATGGACGCAAAATAATTATTACATCCCTAAAAGTTGTGAGAAAGTTAGAGTCAATGAAAAAGATTTACTAATCGCATTTTTCTTACGAAACCAACGTTATACGATGTGACTATATGGATATTATGAAAGGTTGGCTAGAGGCCCGACTGGCAGCCAGCCATGAGCCTGTACTAACGCACGGCGGCACATAAACTGTTCCCAAGTTTAGATTAAGAAAGATTAATCGTTGAATCTGAAAAAAAAATCCCTTCAGTTATCAATTTTCAAGATAAATTCCAGAAAATTCCAGTCAAATAGAATGAACACAATAACTAACTGATTTTACTCTTCATGTGGATATTCTGAATTTAGTGTTTATATTTCATACATTTTGTATTTCAAAATATTCAAAATGTACTTATCAAACTTCGTTAAACCAAAGGATTTCGTACATTATTGTCTGTACCATTATAGTAATAGCAAAATATGATGGCCGTTTTGACGTTTTGTATAAGTTAATAACTACGTTTGAAGGGGATAACTGCTGTTCTTTGTTATCCATTGTGACGTGCAGTTAGTCCTAAAATTTGTGGAATTTTAGGACATAAAATTATTTTACTACACCGATTGCAAATTTATATATGTATATATATACTAGTGGTCCCAGCAACACGGCGGCACATAAACTGTTCCCAAGTTTAAATTAAGAAAGATTAATCGTTGAATCGGAAAAAACATCCCTTCAGTTATCAATTTTCAGATAAATTCCAGAAAATTCCAGTGAAAAAGGATTAACAATAACTGATTTTATTCTTCGTGTGTATATTCTGCATTTAGTGTTTATATTTTATTCATGTTGTATTTCAAAATATACTTTTTCAAACTTCGTTAAAACAAAAAAAACAGCGCCATTTGGCATAATCCTTAATTGATTATAATTATTAGTGTACTTAGCCACAATACAATTCAGCATTTATATTTTTCAGTATTTAAAATTATACACAGTGAACACTCTTTATAACGAATTTCAAGGGACCGAGTATTTTATTTCGTTATTAAGAGTTTCATTAGTATAGGATAGAGTACAAATGGTTTTGTGGTAAACCAACCAAGTTGAACTAATTTCTATGTTATAGAAAGGTTTTTGTTTTAACGAAGGAGGTTATGAAGAGTTTACACTGTATTTACGATATACGTATAGGATCGCTAGCCAACTCAACTACCATCTCCGGCACACTCGGGTCCATGCTTAATGCAAAACAAAGCATCATTTGATTGCTTTGTATAAAGTAAATCGTTATTTTACGCCACTGTTTTAATGTACCATAACGGCCATCATAGTGTGCCGCTATTATAGTACCGCGCATAAAGTCAATTTACAATCAAATCAATACAGTGTTATGTAAAGTATATAGGTATAAAATGAAGTGTGAAGAAATGTGGAGTTTTATATAATTCCCAATAAGGTATAATGACAAGACCCGGTTTTCCTTTATTTAGAGTTCGCCAAACAATTCGAAATCGGTCGAGCCGTTTAGGAGTTCAGTGGCATACAGACTTACAGAAGAATATATGTATAATCATATACTATATATCTATCTAACTACTTCTACGTTTAACTATATAATAAGGTTCCATGTACAAGTCTTTCACATTTTTGTTAACAATAAAAAACAGCACCGTTTGACATAATCCTTAATTGACTATAATTATTAGTGTACTTAGCCACAATACAATTCAGCATTTATATTTTTCAGTATTCAAAATTATACACAGTGTACTCTTTATAACGAATTTCAAGGGACCGCGCTCGTTGAATGTTCGCCATCTTTTAGTTAGTTATGTTAGGTTAGACTTGCGAAAAAAGGATAACGCGAACTTGCCTCGGACGAGTGCGGTGCATTTAGTACGAAACCTTTTTAAAGCAAGTATTTAATATGCATTGAACTTTTTTGTAATAACACCGTATATGTTTAAAAAACGGTCCGTCGCCAAAAAGGTTTGAGAAGCGCTGGTGTATATTATATTAGCTCCATTCCCGTACAAGAAAGATAAATACATTTTATACTATACCTTTATGAGTTCATAATTAAGGAGGTTAGGAAAAAAATATCTAAGTGCGCATAAAGTATGTGTTAGATAGTACAATTTATTAATATTACACTTCGTTTTTTAAATATTGACAACGTTTCGAAACATAACCCTATTGCCAATGTTTTTCAGTAGCATGCAAATAACTACACCGACAGTACATTACTGACACGCTGCGGGGTGTCTCGAGATGCAATATTTAATCTAGTAGCGGGAAACTTCTCACTTATCTAAAGGAAATGGATAATCTCCATTCGCGTCCGCTTCACGCCTACTGACAAATACGTTAGTATAGAATAAGGCCGTGTTTATCGGAATTTTTATCGATCGATTTTTTTTATTGGATTAATGCTTCCTTATTTAGTTTCTTTGAAGATGTTTTATTCTTTTATGAGACCTATATCTAGTCTTTTAAATGCAATCATTTTAACAAAATTTTTGACCCCTACATAAAAGCTTAATTATATGCCTAAATAATAGTGTAATAAATTATCTATCTGCCAGTAAACGTTTAGTCAAAATAAGTTCAGCCATTTCGGAGATTTGACGCCGAAACCAAAGACACATAGATTTGATTTATACATGAAAATATAAAGATGATGAAACATTTCAAGGGTTAAGTAGAAATTATATAATTGAAGTTAAATAAAAATAAGTCATCATTCAGATACAATAAGCAACAGATATCAAAACTGATATAACAAGAACTTAGCAATATATACATATATATTGCAGCTTTACCGACCCTCCCGATGAAATAACGGCAGTGAACGATCAGTACCAGCCTGTCTCTCCAAACAGAGCGTGTGCAGGTATAACAGATATGTATGCTTGGTACACATATATGTTTCAACAACTCATATATGTATGACTAGCTAGCTTAGCTTAGTTCAGATAGGTCGCGAATTGCATGTATCAGGCAACAGCCAAAGCCGACGTGTGCCGCGCACCCTTGAGCTAGTTGTCAAAATAAAATCGGCTGAGTGCCTTAAGCGCTCGCCTTAGTAACCCGGTGAAGCTGTTAAGACCTTGTTTGGTCAATAGCGTAGTCAGTCCGAAAAAAAAAATATATTGCAGAAGTATGCTTAAGGTATTGGTAGATATGTAAAAAGATGCGAACTCGAACAATTCACTACGTTGGTAACAATTCGAAAATAAATAACTAAAATAGCGAACACGGTACCGATCGCAGGTCAATAAGATGTCACTCCCGAAAGTTAATACGCCGTGGAATGGACGTGTAATTTCTCCACACACATAAACATACTTACTATAGAGTTAAAGTATATCCAAAATACTTTCAAATTTAGTCATTGTTAGTAGTTCAAATCGTACACTTTTATTTAAATAACAATTCACTCAGTACTATCATATAACACTCTTGTCTCACTCGGAATACCGTTTTTTTTTTTTTTTCGAACTGAATACGCTATTGACCAAGCAAAGTCTTAACAGCTTCACCGGACTTACTTACACAATAATCTCGTATATTTAGTTAATTCAAATTAAGTTTTTATTTATTACATATGTTTAAGTCACTGTTTGTTTTAGTTCTCATTATATGAAATTGTGATATCTGCGATACGGTTTGTAACCAGTGCAGATACCAATATTACTGTTAATTATGTACACATTGACTTGGAACATTAAAATATTATTATTAGTAATGACTAGCCGTGCCCCGCGACTTCATCCGCGTGAAATTTACGCGTGTTATACCATAAAAAACCGCGATTAATAAAGTCATCTGTATGTATTAAGTCCATTTACTTATCTCTCGTACTTAAGTCGCATCGTCATTAAAAGTACAATAACTTTTGATAGACCGAACCGATTTTAATGAAACTAATGACTAATGTTACTTTATGTAACATAAGAAATCTATACTAATATTATAAAGAGGTAAAGTTTATGAGTTTGTGACGTTGTAAGGGATAATCTCAGGAACTACTGGTCCGATTTGAAAAATTCTTTCAGTGTTATATAGCTTATTTCTTGGGGAAGGTTACAGGTTATATATCATCACGCTAAGACCAATAGGCGCGGAGCACAAATGAAGAATGTTTCTAAATCGGGGTTTTTTCCTCTTGAGAGCTTCCGCTGCGTGTTAGCGTTAGCACAAAGTAACTATTCCACGCGAACGAAGTCGCGGGCAGAGGCTAGTTGAGAATATATACTATTAAAGTAAATTTACATTACTTATTGCAATAAGATTACTACATCTTTATCTATAGTTTATTTTATATGTAAATACTAAATATGCTTGTAGTTGACTAGGAGTATATAAGTGATAAAAATAATTGTTTTAATTATTATTCTATCAAAGTGATGATTTTCTTTACTTTTTTTTATATCATAGGAGGCAAACTAACAGGTCGGTCACCTGATGTTAAGTGGTCACCACCGTCCATAGACACTTGCAACACCAGAAGAGTCGCAAGTGCGTTGCCACCCTGTGTTTGGGGAAGGGGGAGGGGAGGTGTGTTATCCGGCGCTCTCACTGACCGAACGAAACGCAATAATGCAAGCACACACCTACAAAGAACATTTTATAAAATACTGTGATTCGTTGATTAAACGATTAAAAATACTAAATAACTAAACAGATCAGATAGTATATAAGACAGTAAATAAGATTGTAAATAATTAAGTTAAAATATTTCCTAAGAAACTTAGCTATATATAAATATAAGTTAAGAAATTTGAAAGATTATTAATACGGTTACTATGTAAAGTGCATCGTATTTAATGTCCATTTAAAGACAACAAATATAAAAGGGAAGTAAGAATGATTGTAACTAAACGTAACTATATAAAGTCCCTGATTATGTCGGAGGAGTAAAATCGGAAAAAAGTTACAAAAACTAAAATCCACGCCCAACATGATGTCCGAACAAGGAACTTCGTTCTTACCAAATTTATCCTGACCGTACACGTTTTATTTATTCCTTTATTTTTTGCAATAAATCACATGAAATTTAATTAATTATGATTCCATTTCTATCCCGAAGTTCAGTATCGCGTGAATAAAATTATGTGGATTAAACGGAGTCAAGGTTACAACGCCAACATCAAATTATACCGGGGAAATAATAACATCAGTGCGAATCCATAAAATTAAACGAGGCGTGTTCACCGTTACAAAATATAAAGTATAGTTATCCAGATTCTAAGTAACCTTACTCTATGTTAAATCCAATTTTGAATAGAATTTCCAGAGGCTTCCAACGATCATTTGAAGCAGCATTTTAATAGTTATATTAGAGATGAACTAAAATTCTACCTTTAACCACATCTGTGTCCAAAGTATTAATACTTATTTCATAATGTATTTAAAACAGCCTAAGCTAGGCACATGCCTAAAATAATAATTGGTAAAACATACTATCTATTATTCTGTACAAATATTAAAAAATAAAAATGAATAACGAAGATTCCATAAAGTTTTCATTGTCAAATTTTTGTTCATAGTACATGAACATAGATTAATAAAAATAAAGAAGAAGAAAGAAATACTTCATTGTTGGAACAACGATATAATTAAATTAAATTACACTAACAAATTAGAAAGTAATTTTTTTATACATTTTAAAAATAAAAACAGTAAAAGAAATATCCAACAATTAGTGAACCCATCCAGCAAAATGCAAACGCTGGTTTTCGACGGGGGCCCGAATGGTGATAATCACTCCAAAACATCGTTTTCTAAACAATATATTAACATGTACAAAATATTTGTTAGAATTAGAGTGACATCAGTCGCAACAAATATTTGATCATGTTTGAAACACTTGGTCAATTTGGTTCCAAAATAATACTGGTAGAAGATTAGACTCAATATATTATGTTATACCAGGTGATACCCGCAACTTCGTGAGCACCACATCGTTTACTCACACTTCTCCCAGGCAATAAAAAACATACATCGCTACATTAGTGTTTATAAATCATAGTTTCTTAAAATGTAAATAACTTAGTATCAATTGAAACTATCGTTATAATTTTTAAGATAAAGTTAAGATGAGTGTTTAAAAAGTAAAACTAAAAAAAAATTATCGAAATCTATTCAGTTGTTTCTACCATTTTACTTATTTTGATTATGTATAGTTTTAACAATATAAATAACAAAGGTAATTACTACAAACTAAGTGATATTGAATATCATTATTCATTATCTTAAATTTGAGAGTCTTTTGCACTTTGTAAGATATGTTACTGAAGTGAAACTTTTTATGGGAGGGCTTAAACATTATGATCGGCAACCTTTTTACGTGACAAACGTGGTGGGTATAAACACTGTGTCGAGAAGAGTGTTGAAAACACTGGTTCTCTTCCACCGATCACCGAGCAACGTCGGGCGCGGTCAATACTTGGGAGATTGTTTGAGAACTCCGCGTGACGTTGGCTTTTTGTTGTTTCATTTGTAACATGTTTACGACACTCCTTGTTTTTAGCCATATTTTGCCAAGTAAGTATTTTTGAAAAAAAACCCTGAAGATAATTACGAAAACATCATAAAAAACGACATAGTCTTTGTTGCAAGTATAAAATATTGTTGCCTTAATGAATGTAAGCAAAACGTGTAAGGGTAATTAATATTCATTCCTCTTCATTCAATCCATTCAGTTATTGCAATAAAAATTGAGTTATCGTTAACCCTAACATGCAATATGTAATATAATGAAACGCATATTAAACTATATTGTGCAAAGTAATAGAGACTTGCCGTACCATAAATACGAATTACAAAACAGTGCAATTTATTTTGTTGCGTTTTTTTAGTTGGTTAATAATCGAATATTATACATATCGGATATTAAGCATATATTACACAGATGTATATCATTTTTACGGAAATACAAAATAAACATTAAAATTTATTTAAAAGACGATTTTACATTGTAGTTGGTAGAGCCACGCTGAAACTATTACTGGTTTCAGCATGAATGAAGTACTACCAGCCGACCCACAAAAACACCCACGTGACGTAACAGTGCTTGCATTGTTACGTTTCGTTCGGTCAGTGAGAGCGCCGGATAGCCACTTCCCTTCTCCCCTCCCTCCTCCCCCAAACACAGGCTCGCAACGCACTTGCGATTCACCTGGTGTTCCAAGTGTCTATGGACGGTGGTGACCACTTAAGATCAGGTGACCCACCTGTTCGTTTGCCTCCTATGATATAAAAAAACAATTCAAATTAATTCGAAAAATCGTTCCTCAATATGTCTATAATTTATTACAAACGATAGGAGGTGGTAGTTATTATATTAGGTAGGCTAACGCGAGAGGGCAGCTCCTGGCTTTCCCTTCCCCGCCCCCCTCCCGCGATTCCTTCCATAGATTACCGCGAGCTCTGCACGCGGCTAGTCGCAGACTAATAGTCGTAGTAGTACGCCCAGTGTCTCCGCAAGAATTCTGGTGCGTGTACGCATCGCATAGAATAACCGCTATTGTGCCAACCAAACGCAAAATCGACTCGCGAGTGAAAAGTGAAGACATTTGATGTGACCCGCCAACTGATTGGATACGGACACGAACCTGCCGAAGCCAGCGGATGCGCTGCCAAGTAAGCGTGTATCGATTACATGCTCTTGGATCCTGCGATTGAGCATTTTTCCCGTGATACCGTTGCCCTCCCAAACCGCAGAAATACAGTTCACTTTATCTCCTTAAGAAACCCGCAAGAAATTGGAGACAGGAACCAAGATTTCCCTCCAGGAGGACTGCGCTTTTCCAGGCTATATATATCGGTTTAGATAAAATAAAAATATCTGCGTCGTCTCGTAATATGACTTTATTAATTTTACATTGGACTGTTAATTGTCACAAACTATGCGCTTTCTTATTGGTTCGTTTTTTTCGATATCATGCTCCGGGTGTTGACGTTTAGAATTTTGTGCATGAACATCTATGAAATTGTATATTATTTTGTCTCTATTCTATATTACTTTAACATAAAATACTATTTATTCCGTTACACCTTAAATCGATAGGCAAAACGACTTCTGTACATCGAGAATGTAAGTTTAAGTGAAAAGGCTCCGAACGGACGAAGTCAAGAGCCTTAGGTCGGGCTGAATGAAATTTTAATGTTCTATCTTCGGAGCCTTATTCTAAATAATTCACGCCGGCCAGACGATAGCGTAGTAAAATGACTTCCACCGGAGAAATACCGACCGGGAGTTAAGTGAAAACGCGCAATAAAACCCAAGTAATGTTTCTAGCTTATTAGAATACGCGAATACTTTCGTAGAATTAAACGGGCATCAAAAGTATACTTTATTTGTTTTTATTTTGTTTTGAAACAGTTTTGGGTTCGTTTGAATGTTTACTGTTATTAACTCTTTTATCGTTTTACAAGATTACGCGACGATTACAATTCATGGTAAATATGTTCCTTATATCGATTAAGTGTAGCCTGCTTTTCATTTGATATAGTGAAAACTTCTTTATAAAAAAAAGTAATTTGGTTGGTAGGGGAATAACTTAATGATTCGCGTCACCAATGAGATCGACACGCTTGTGACGTATTGCGCTTGTGTCAGACTAGCTAAGCGTAATATAACTGCCTGTGTACATATATTGATATTTTGTATTGAACCTGTGCAGCCCATCATACGTATGGTTAATGAATACACTGTATAAAAATGTATATAATTATTGCTCCGAGTGCCAATAGATGGGAGAACCAGAGTAATATTAATAATTACAAATTATGAAATTTAAATATCTCAGACTATGATTGATTTAATTTAAAAAAGTACACAGTTCTTTCACTGTTTTGTGTTTTCGTTTCTTTCGGCAGTTCTTATGAAAAATGTTCTTATGTTCTTCTCAAAATCAAAATCAAAAACACTTTATCCAATTTAGGCTCTAAGAAGGCACTTATGAACGTCAAAACTACCACTGGTTCGGAAAACAACCCAGTCATCGAGAAGAACCGGCAAGAAACTCGAACTGGTTCATCTTTTTAACATATATATATAATACTAGCTGTTACCCGCGGCTCCGCACGCGCTTTTTAAAAAATGTATTAAAGAAATGGAAAATTGTGATTGGGTGTGTACATTACAGAAAAGTTTTTTCAAAAACATTTGTAACTACGACACTCACGCCAACTGTAACATGTAACGTGTACATTAATTGGAATCTGCCAGTGAAAGTTTAGTCAAAATCGGTTCAGCCGTTTCGGAGATCAACACGGACAAACAACAGAAACACAAATTTTATTTATATCTGTAGTATAACTGTCATTGTAAAAATTTATATTTTTTTATTAAATTGCTAAATTCTTATCAATACTGTCATTCGTTATCAATTATTCTTTTACTACATTTTATATTAGCAGGCCCGGCAGACGTTGTCCTGCACTGATTATAAAAAATCCTTGACAAATTATATACTAAAACCTTCCTCATGACTCACTTTATCCACTCATAAAAACCGCATGAAAATCCGTTGAGTGGTTTTTGAGTTTATCGCGAACAGACAGACAGACAGATGCGGTAAGGGACTTTGTTTTATACTATGTAATGATGAAGTCGAGATTTATGTTTAGTTTGTAATGTTTAACAAACATTTAGTTTGATATTCCAACCTTTATAATTTTATGTAAATTGAAAATATAAATAATGATAACCTAAGCGAAATCCATAACAGCCCCATTATGCATGAAACCAAACTGTCGTTTTGCATGATTCGTTCGGATAATTAAACACAAACCCACATTCAAAGCAGCGGTTTACGTAATAGGAGTTAACGGAGTAAGACCCCAAATAGTAATTTAAATTAAGTGTATCTAAGCTTGCCTAACGTAGACTGTTTTACGGCTAAAATAAAGGGTAAAACTCAATGTTGTTACATAAAACTATTTGATATTTGAATAGGAGCCTATCAAAAATACTACTAATAGATACAGTCCTAATCAAACTTTTTTAACCGCACTGGATATAGGCACTTGCGTAGAAAATAAGTTTAAGTAAATATATATTTATAAAATCAAAACATATGTACAAAATAAATGCCAATTTTAGATTCCTTTAAGAATATTTATTTTCGTTTTGTATTAAGCTCTTGATTGTATAATGCGTAAGCCCGAACTTACTGCTATATTCAGAGTGGCCAAAAAGATTTACGAGGTCTGTAGTTTAGTGACTTTCCAAATTTACATTGTCGGTGGTAGAGCCACGCAGAAGCCTTTTACTTGTTTCAGCATGAATGGGTGGATTCGCACGGGGTACTATCACCCGACCCACAGAAAACCGACGTGAAAGTGCTTGCATTGTTGCGTTTCGTTCAGTCAATGAGAGCACTGGAGGCCCATCTCCCGTCCACCTCCCTCAAACACAGGGAACTACTTGTGACTCCCCTGATGTTGCTAGCGTCTATGGACGGCGGTGATCACTTAACAACAGGTGACTCACCTGTTAGTTTGCCTCCAATAATATAAAAACAAATCGTGGTGTATAGAAAGTACACTGTAATTATAACGTAAGATGATTAATTAATACATTTATTCATTAGTAAATAAATATTTACTTCTACTTCTTTATTAAGACTAAAGTGTTGTTAACACGTCCCTTGCAAAGCCATTTTTGCCTGACGTATTGATATTTTGACAAAAAATAGATTTTTTATTGTCTGCGCTATTGGCTTGACGGGCTTTCACAGCTTTACCTGAGTACATCACGTATTATCATACAATATTATGTTACATCATACATAACATGACATAAATAATTCTTTCTTTTTCGATAGTTATCAAATCGTGTACCAACGGTGGTACACGTGGCCTAAAGATCAAGTATAACGTGTACCACCGTTGGTACACGTGGCACGAAACGTGCCAAAACAGAGCTTCTTTCAAAATCTAACTAGCGATATATTAATGTACTTTAATAATTGTGTGTATATAAGAACATTATTTAAAAATCTTAGCAGTCATAATTATTATTTCAATTGTTAAGTTTTAAACACAGCGTTTACCAAAATGTTATTCAACTTAATTAAGCCATTATAATCTACAGGTGGAGAGAAAATCCCGTGAGAGGGACCATGAAATGCGGGGCGGGCTTGAATGTGGTCCAGTCACATGATTCCTTTCACCGCGACTTGGTTTGCGTATTTGTTCGTGACACAGAGCGTTCACGACGCATACGATAGCATACGATAATGGCGACGCGGCCGATCTCCTTTCTAGCGGTATTCCAAGGAAAAAAGGATCGTGGCGTGGGGAAAACCTGAAGTTACCCTAGCGGGTTACTACAAAACTAACTGCCTAATATAATAACTACCAACAGGTAACTGCAGTGTATTTAAAACCTCTGTTTCTAGCGACTTCTTGAAAATAATAAAAGGCACTTATGAACGTCAAAACTACCACTGGTTCGGAAAACAACCCAGTCATCGAGAAGAACCGGCAAGAAACTCGAACTGGTTCATCTTTTCAACATATATATATATATAATATTTAGAATATATTAGGTAAATGTCACTAACGTTTTTAATGGATGCACATATCACTGTTTAACCTCTAGACAAAAGTGTTATTGTGTAACCTAGATATATTCTCGCAACTTTGTCTAAAATTGGAATCTGCCAGTGAAAGTTTAGTCAAAATCGGTTCAGCCGTTTCGGAGATCAACACGGACAAACAACAGAAACACAAATTTTATTTATATCTGTAGTATAACTGTCATTGTAAAAATTTATATTTTTTTATTAAATTGCTAAATTCTTATCAATACTGTCATTCGTTATCAATTATTCTTTTACTATATTTTATACTAGCAGGCCCGTCAGACGTTGTCCCGCACTGATTTTAAAAAATCCTTGACAAATTATACACCAAAACCTTCCTCATGACTCACTTTATCCACTCATAAAAACCGCATGAAAATCCGTTGAGTAGTTTTTGAGTTTATCGCGAATAGACAGACAGACAGATGCGGTAAGGGACTTTGTTTTATACTATGTAATGATGAAGTCGAGATTTATGTTTAGTTTGGAATGTTTAACAAACATTTAGTTTGATATTCCAACCTTTATACTTTTATGTAAATTGAAAATATAAATAATGATAACCTAAGCGAAATCCATAACAGCCCCATTATGCATGAAACCAAACTGTCGTTTTGCATGATTCGTTCGGATAATTAAACACAAACCCACATTCAAAGCAGCGGTTTACGTAATAGGAGTTAACGGAGTAAGACCCCAAATAGTAATTTAAATTAAGTGTATCTAAGCTTGCCTAACGTAGACTGTTTTACGGCTAAAATACAGGGTAAAACTCAATGTTTTGTACAAAACTATTTGATGTTTGAATAGGAGCCTATCAAAAATATTACTAATAGATACAGTCCTAATCAAACTTTTTTGACCGCACTGGATATAGGTACTTGCGTAGAAAATAAGTTTAAGAATATATAGGAATTATATTTGTATGTATAAAATCAAAATATACCTATGTACAAAATAAATGCCAATTTTAGATTCCTTTAAGAATATTTATTTTCGTTTTGTATTAAGCTCTTGATTGTATTATGCGTAAGCCCGAACTTACTGCTATATTCAGAGTGGCCAAAAAGATTTACGAGGTCTGTAGTTTAGTGACTTTCCAAATGTACATTGTCTGTGGTAGAGTCACGCAGAAGCCTTTTACTTGTTTCAGCATGAATGGGTGGATTCGCACGGGGTACTATCACCCGACCCATAGAAAACCGACGTGAAAGTGCTTGCATTGTTGCGTTTCGTTCGGTCAATGAGAGCACTGGAGGCCCATCTCCCGTCCACCTCCCTCAAACACAGGGAACTACTTGTGACTCCCCTGATGTTGCTAGCGTCTATGGACGGCGGTGATCACTTAACAACAGGTGACTCACCTGTTAGTTTGCCTCCAATAATATAAAAACAAATCGTGGTGTATAGAAAGTACACTGTAATTATAACGTAAGATGATTAATTAATACATTTATTCATTAGTAAATAAATATTTACTTCTACTTCTTTATTAAGACTAAAGTGTTGTTAACACGTCCCTTGCAAAGCCATTTTTGCCTGACGTATTGATATTTTGACAAAAAATAGATTTTTTATTGTCTGCGCTATTGGCTTGACGGGCTTTCACAGCTTTACCTGAGTACATCACGTATTATCATACAATATTATGTTACATCATACATAACATGACATAAATAATTCTTTCTTTTTCGATAGTTATCAAATCGTGTACCAACGGTGGTACACGTGGCCTAAAGATCAAGTATAACGTGTACCACCGTTGGTACACGTGGCACGAAACGTGCCAAAACAGAGCTTCTTTCAAAATCTAACTAGCGATATATTAATGTACTTTAATAACTGTGCGTATAAAAGAACATTATTTAAAAATCTTAGCGGTCATAATTATTATTTCAATTGTTAAGTTTTAAACACAGCGTTTACCAAAATGTTCTTCAACTTAATTAATCCATTATATTCTATCTACAGGTGGAGAGAAAATCCCGTGAGACGGACCATGAAATGCGGGGAAGCGGGCTTGAATGTGGTCCAGTCACTTGATTCCTTTCACCTCCATTGATTGCGTTGTTTCTTATAACGAGAGATGATGACTGTATTTTTGCGGTTTGCGAAGGCAAGGGTATTACGGGAAACATGCTCAACCGTAGGATCCAATAGTATATAATCGATTGAGCTAGGTAATAGAAACATAGACGCTTACTTGGCAGAGGTTGATCACTGGTTTCAGCAAGTATTGCGTCCGTATCCAGTGAGTAGGCGGATCACAAAAAATGTATTATCACTCGCGGCTTGGTTTGCGTACTTGTTCGTGACTCAGAGCGTTCACGTCTCTTTCGCGGCGCATACGATCTCCTCTCTCTAGCGGTATTCCAAGGAAAAAAGGATCGTGGCGTGGGGAAAACCTGAAGTTACCCTAGCGGGTTACTACAAAACTAACTGCCTAATATAATAACTACCAACAGGTAACTGCAGTGTATTTAAAACCTCTGTTTCTAGCGACTTCTTGAAAATAATAAAACTGGTTCCTCATAATACATTTAATAATAAAATTATTTGTAATCAAAGAAAAATATATATGAGTCGTATATCGTTATCGTTGCAATTTTATTTCAAATCAGCTTTTTCCCGCGATTTCGTCCATGTGAAATAGTTACTTGGGCTACTGCTAATATGCAGCAGAAGCTCTCAAAAGGAAAAACATATAGATTTCGAAGCATTCGTCATTGGTGCTCCGCTCCTACTAGCGTAGCGTAGCATATGTAGCCTTCTTCCATAAATGAGCTATCTAACACAGAATTTTTTTTGTCAAATCGGGCCAGTAGTTCCTGAGATTAGCGCGTTCAACCAAACAAACAACCCACCAACTTTATAATATTAGTATAGATTTAAATATGACAATGAGTTTCAAGAACAGCATATTAAGATACTTTAAAAAAACTATAAAAGAAAATTCGTTTGTTTTTTACTCTTTTACGCCTTAACTACTCAGCCGATCGTCATAAACTTTTACACACACGTTATGAGAGGTACAAAAAAATATACAGGCTGCCCTTTACCAAGAAAAAAGTACTGTTGCCAAGGAATAATTTCATTTTACATTAACGCGATTAGAAATGATTATTATTACAAGAACTGAAGCATTCCTACGAGATCTATTTCAAATCAATTAAATGTCAAGCATACGATTCCGACCGCCGGTGTTATCGCAACATACGAGCGAAAAAGAGTTGTGTGATTACCACATAAGTGTAAAAGAGAGGGCACAACATGTTACTCACAATCAAAGTAACGATATACAGAACGTGTGTTTCATATTTACGATCATAATGCATCATAATTTTAGAGTTGCCTTTTAATTTTATAATTAATTTTATTGTCGCAAGTATTTTTTACTTTACACCTATTAGATTATTCTAATAGGTCATCTTTAATAATCAATGAAATATAGAGGCTAATAAGTTGCAATTTGTTTACTTATTTTTGACAAAATAATTATTCATTTCATTATTGCATTGTTGTTATAAGTTATAACACAACAGTTTGGGGTGTAAGGCGTGTCGAATAACAAAATTTGAGACACCCAAGCTAACCTCACCTGCACGTGGTGCACCCTGCTGAATAACGAACGAGGCAATGGCGAAAGCGGAACGGTAGGGTTTTACAGCCTGACTGGTTCGCAACCACCATGTATATGGCGAAAAAGCCCGTAATAGTGATTCGCTTCTGCGGGTCGCATTTCGGGATCAGCCTATGCATATCCAGCTTTTTGCAGGCATGACAGCGGCGACCGGCGATGGATGTCACTCGGTGGTCGCCATTATTTTTGGATTGTACTGTGCTTACCATCAAGCAAAGCGCAGTCATTTTGTCGTGCTACAATAAAAAAAAATCACTATTGTTTTTTCTTTGGCAACCAATCTTTTAGTAGATTTTTATTGCCATTATCGATATTACAAGTATCTTGTTATCACTTCAATGAACTAACAAGATGGTTGCCGTCTTATTAGAACTCTCCATGGAGTTTTTGTAGCAAGTCAGAATCCATACTCCGCGGTTATATTTCCCATACACTTTACTTGTGCACAAAAACCAAACTATATTACGTAAAACACAACCAATATTACAAAATATAGAGCCAAAGCCAATATAAGACTATAAGAATATAAATTATATTCTCCATTACATGACATTCCAAGAAACGCGTCAAAAACTCCAATCACTATTGTTAAAAAAATAAGAAAATATTTATATTAATTCGTTATCCGCTTAGATTAATATCCATTTTAAAGTAAAAATCACAATTTTCCTTCTTCTAATAGTGTGAGGCATATATCCCTTTCATGTCCGGCGCGAAAATTTAAAACAAATGAAATACAGTAAGCAGTTTTAACACAACAACGAATTTCTTGTAACACTTTAATTGCAAATGTTTAATAGCAAATACTTTATAGCGTTATATACATTAGTAATATCAGTCGTTATTAGCATCATACGTGAATCTAACGTAGTGCAGTTGACTCAATAAGCTTGCAATTTGTTTTATTGACGCAGACCAATTAGGTAGGAAGTTTAATTTGCGAACTCCATTTAGAACACCTTGCCAATCTGTTCAACTGCACACTATTAGTATTAAAACTTTACGACTCTCTAATGGGATCAATATATCTTCTTAGTAACTTGTTATAATTGCTGACGCCATATCGTGAAAACTGGAGAAGCACAAAATGTAATAAAGTTTTTTTTTCTGTCTTAGGTGGCAAACGAACAGGTGGGTCACCTGATGTTAAATGATCACTACCGTCCATGGACACTAACAACACCAGAGAAGTTGCAAGTGCATTGCCACCCTTTGGGGGGAAGGGTTAAAGGAGGAAGAGGGAGAGGAGAGAGGAAAGGGAAGGGAGGTGGGCATCCGGCACTCTCACTGACTGAACGAAACGCAACAACGCAAGCACTGTTACTTCACGTCGGTTTTCTATGAGAGGGCGGTACTGAAACCAGTAATAGCTTCAGCGTGGCTCTGCCACCATCAAAAGTGTAAGTGCATTAAGTTGCACATAACGTGAAGGAAGGAAAATGTATTAACAATCATTACATAGTATAAAACAAAGTCCCCTACCGCGTCTGTCTGTCTGTGTGTTCGCGATAAACTCAAAAACTACCGAACGGATTTTTATGCGATTTTCGCCAGTGGATAAAGTGATTCTTGAGGAAGGCTTTAGTACATAATTTGTCAAGGCGTTTTTTATAAACAGGGTGGGACAACGTCTGCCAGGCCCGCTAGCTAATATCTATACCTATAATAACAATGTAAATCTAATGTGTCTGTACGTTTTCGATTTTCAAGAAAAAAAATATTGCAGGCGTCTAGGAATAAAATACATTTCACTTATTTTTCGAAGTGTCTGTCTGTCTGTTTGTATGAACACGCATCACAACTAAAGTACTGGGCTCACAATAAAACCACACAGGATAATCATAAAACATACCTTTGAGAATAACTTAGTCTTTGTTTCGTTAAAATCGGTCCAATGTATCAAAAGTTATTGTAATTTTAATGACGACGCGGCGTAAGTACGAGAGAAAAGTCGATAAGTAAATGGACAGTAGATGACTTTATTAATCACGGTTTTTTTCATAAGGTTCCAGGCAGACGAAGTCGCGGGCACAGCTATTCGAAATATAGTTTTCTTAAAATCAAGATTTTATTATGTGTACTTTTATACCTTTCATATAACGATTGGTATTGCCTTGTTCCTAATCATTTCGTTTCCGCTAGGGGTATAACTAATAATATGAATGTTAGGTCAACATCGAAAACCTTTACCAAAATTCGAAAGTCTCCGTTTGGATGTTTGTAAAAGCAAATGCCAACTAATGCTTGGTAATTGTACTACGTTTTTTAATTGACAAAGTTATTTAGACGTGTTTAGCGGTATTGTTTGGATATGAGACAAATTTATGGTTTCGTGTCATAACATACTAGTAAGCGTGACCGATCGTACTGCGTCTGATAAGTGGTGCGTAGTATAGCAGCCCGTGTACATAAATACATACAATAAATTTTATGTTGAATAGTCCATCACGTGTTTAATTCTAAGTAATCTATTATTATAAACAAACCAAGTTCTATAAAGATGAAATGTATAATAATGTATAGAATTATTGCTAGGAGTACCAATAGACGTGAAAACCAGGTATACAAATAGGTAGTTATACCTATAGTTAGGTATAGGTATAGAAATTATGAGATTTCATTAATTCAGAATATAATTAATTCCAAAATTCAAGAGAAAACACAGTTATTAGATTGTTCTGAGTTTTCACTTCTGTCGGCACTCCCTATGACTGGCTCGAGTTGTTTTATTGTTAGAAAACTACATTGAAGTTTATGGTCACAGATTATGTTTTATTCTAAGCAAAATTTTCCATTTAAAAAATATACACAATATATTAAAAAAAGTGTGTGTATTCTTATGTACACGCGTTAGAAGTTATATTTCTTTGGCGTAACAAGATAAAAATCTTTTCAAAAATTTTATCTTTCGCCTTATTCTACGCTTGTAGAAAAAACGACACTAACAATAGAAAAAAGGTATTAAATACGTTTAAAGTTTTAATACAAAGAAATACAAAGAAACAAAATGTTCACTGTAGCTAACTTCAAGGTTACGGTTTTTCGTGACGGTGTGCGGGCGCATCGTAAAAATTTACTCTCATCATTTTTCCCTAACGCACCAAAAGAAGTATAACTTCAATAAAAAAGTTTCATATTCTTTCCAAATCAAACAAAAAGGTAGTTATGCGGTCGCCAGTACAGGTGATAACAACGCGCTCTCACGAAAATGCTGTGTAAGCAGCATAATTCTCACTAGCGTTCGTATAACTCGTGGGAACAATTAGTTAACATGTTTAATTAAGTAGAAAAAGGATTCATTCGTTCTGGGCATCTGCTTCTGATCAGAACAATAATTTAAAGTAGTAGTAATAAAATCAACATTTGTAATTAACTAAATAATAAATTAAAATTATTTTTTTTTAAATATAAGTCGCTTCCGTAATCTTGACTAGGTATAAAATTCTATAATCAGTTTTAAATAAATAACTTAATACAGATACTTCTTAGGACTTTTACTGAGGTATCTGTTCATATAATAAGTTGATATATAGGCTGAATACAACGACAACGATAATTCACAGAGTCCACAAATTTATAGGTCAATTACTGGCACACACAAGCCATTAGGTCATTAGCTTTTACATGCTAATCTGTTATTGATAGGGGGCAGCTTGTGTTAATTACACCCCTTTCCACTCGACATCCCAGTCGCTGTTCTCTTTCAGACGGGTTTATTACTGACTTTATTTGTGAAAACTATGGTGATAAATTACGATTTTCGTTATGTTTAAAGATTCTATCTATACAACAGTAGAGCATTTGTTTGAGAAGTCTTTGAGAAATTTTTTAATAGACCTACTAGATAATAATTTTACCTGATGTTAAATTATGACTAAGGAGGTAAACATACTAAATCTAAAGAGGGACTGGCTTTTATGTTCAGCTACTGGAACACACCTAAGAGTGCCCATAGATTTTCAACGTGAGAGTTATGGCTAGCCTTAAAAAAATCCCTACAACCATACCAAGGTTACATAACGATGTTTACCTTAGCAGAATGCTCTGACTTATTCGGAAGTATTGGAATCAACATCAACGGACGCGGTCTTCTAACTACTGAACCATTATGGCTTCAAACTTGTATGAACCCATCGAATCCTTATTTATGACCCTCCACTTTGTAATAGACGGATAGTTCTGCCGGTGCCGTCTTCAAGGACGATCTGAAACTCTTTTTCACAATCAACAACTTTTAATCTACGTCATTATGCAGTCAAGATTCATCTAACTTAGTCCTTCACAAACTTATCTAGTTTAGTAGTTTCCGCCACTTTTCTTACCGTAGTGAATAATAGAACAGGATGCGAGACTAGTTTGCGGAAAAATATTATATCATTTTATTATAACGCTATCTAGGCCTGTAAATAATAGTGTTTATAAGAGTGGTAGAGCCACGCTGAAGCTATTATTGGTTTCAGCATGGGTCGGCTCGTCCGGGGTAGTACCACCCTCTCATAGAAAACCGACGTGAAGTAACAGTGCTTGCATTGTTGCGTTTCGTTCGGTCAGTGAGAGCGCCGGAGGACCACCTCCCTTCACCTCTCCTCTCCGCCCTCACTCCCTCTCCCCCAAACACAGGCTGGCAACGCACTTTCGACTCCTCCGGTGTTGTTAGTGTCCATGGACGGTGGTGATCACTTAATATCAGGTGACCCACAAGTTCGTTTGCCAGTTATGACATAAAAAAAAAATCTGTACAATGTTAGTGCGTACCTAAAAATGGTAATCGAGTACTGTTATACAAACATTTATCAACAAAAGTATTGTCCTTTATTGTTTATTTGAATTATCCATTATGGTGGCATAGAAGTAGGCCGCGGAGAGAGCTCGGGAGGAGAACCCTGGAAGCAGTCCTCTTCAGTGTAGATATAATCATCTCTTTCCTCCTGCCTAGCATAATCAAACGGATGTGTTCGGAAGGATCCACCTCCCAATGTAACGCTCCAGCCAGCTGGGAGGTAGCTGGAGTTTTACTAGGTTATTTCTCTTTAACACAAGAGGTCGGCACCAGGCTGGACCGGCCGCCGGATGATGCAGTGCATGATTGCGCGATCCCGTATCGCCTTGTTATAATGGCAGATTTTTTTTTTGAAGTGAAACTTCTTTATGCGTATGAGGGTAAATTTTTTACACATGTAACGTCACGCAGTTATGCAACGGAAGTGACGTCATTTGCAGTAAACGCAGATTAAATAAATAAAAAAAAATCTTTTTTCTTGTTTGTATAAATATAAACAAGACTTATAAATTAGTTCGCCAAAGAAGTTTCACTTCTGACATGTGTACTTTGTACTCACGCACTTTTTTTTTCAAACTGACTACGCTATTGACCTAGCAAGCCCTTAACAGCTTCACCGGACTACTAAGGCGAGCACTTAAGGCACTCAGTCCATTTTATTTAAGCATGGTGGTAGATGTAACATCATGGAATTTTAGTAAGTAATAGGTACACATAATCCTCTTATTTCACCGTACAGGAGGGTAGCCATGACACGTAAAAAAAGGTTGAGCTTACGATAATAAACAATATTGTTAGCAGATCGCGGTAGCGGCCGGTGATCATCGGATCTTATGAATCCAGTGCCTTCAAGGGAGTAATCAGAACGCGACATGGCTTTTCTGTTGCATTATGTTAACATCGAAAATAGTAAAAAAGCTATTATAATTTTTTTTTATGCTTATAACAGCACTCGAGCACTTTATGCGGATCCACATTCTACACCTTTGTTTCTGGTTTTTATATACAACATTAGTTCAATATATTCTAGCATTGTCATAACTTCCTCTTCCAAAAACGTTAATGTTGTAAAGTTTTAAAAACTACAATTTCAATAAATAATATAATATTGCAGAAAAGGTATCGCAATTGTATTAATTATTATGGAACATTTAAGATATATTTCAGCAAAAATAGGTCGTAAAACATTAGTTTAAAACTAGTATAAAACGTGTATATATACATAAAAAATAAAAAAAATTAAACAAGCAGTTTTTTTCTTTTAAGAATAACAGTTGATGCTATTAACAAGCCTAACTTAAAGTGCCATTAAAAAGAAAATTGAATTAAAATAACTTTAGGCACTTTATCTAAGCTTTTAAACTACAGTGTTGTTTCTGCCCGACCGCCCACAAAGCCCCTTACGCTACATTTTCCCAGACTTCCAAAGATATTTGTCGTTGACCTTTACGCCCGAATAAATAATTTAAACTCGACTCAAGCTCCCAGATTTACTTAAACAAAGGTGGTCCAGTTAATAGGGTAATACATTTTGGTCATTTCTACGATCTAGCGTAGGGTGGGTTCGGTTTGAGAGCGATTATCTCAAAACTTTGTTTAGAACAATTAAATTCCTTTAAATAACGTAACATGAAGAGACATTTAGGCAGGCCGGCATGACAACGACGACCGCCGGAGGAGGGAGTATCTCTCGGTGGTCGCCGTTGTTTTTGGATTGTATTGGGCTTACCGTCAGGCACAGTGTAGTCACTTTGCCGTGCTACAATAAAAAAAAATGTATCAAAATTAAATTTAAAAAGTCCCAACAATGATGTTATGTATTTTAATTATTGTTTTAAAAATGCGTACAAATGCCAACTTTTATCTGTACTAATATTATAAAGCTGGAGGTTTGCCCTTTAATTTGTATGAACGCGCTAATCTCAAGCGTCAAACCTCATCTCAGTAGGTCCGATTTTAAAAATTATTTCAGCGTTTGTTAACTCTTTTATCGAGGAAGGCTATATGCTATATATCATCACACTACGACCAATAAGAGCGGAGCACCAATGATGACTGTTTTAAAATAGTTTTTTTTCCTTTAGAAAGCTTCCGCTGCGTGTTAGTATTAGCTCAGAGTAACTATTCCACGCAGACAAAGTCGCGGGCAGAATCTAGTGATATTGTAAAAACTTTGATACATAGCATACCAAAAAGTTGCTTATCACATAAGTTTAAAATCAAGTAACAAAAATTTCTTATTCGATTAAAATTTCGCTGTTAGTGAGACCAGGTCTCGTTGACACTGACCACAGCACTTAGCGAATTAAGCATGTCACAAGTTAATGGTTAATGCAGACAAGGGTAAAAGGCATTAAGGCAAATTAGCCTTGTCTGTTCTGTCCAAGACAGGCCGTTGATGCTGATATTCAAAATAATTGTTGGATTATAAGATTTCTAGTAAATACCTTGACACTTACATCAAATTTAATTACTTGCTCCAAAGAACATTAACTCTGATATAAGCTTCTGCTATTTTAAATTGCTTGTAACGATATCGCAGATATTCGATTGTATTTTATTGTAATTAAAGTGCTGTGAGAATTAATATTAGTGTTTTCCAGATTTAATTAAACATTTGAAAAAGTATATGAATCGGGTTGTTCATCTGTGATGTCATTCTGGTGAATATGGTTTAGTTTTTACATGGAAGTTATATCTGTTTTTATTATTATTTTAATATTACTTTGTTATGACTACTTAACATCTTCAATACAGCTCTACTACTCTCAGCTATGTTAAATTACCTTTGTTTTTATTTTATCAATATATGTTAGTCTCAACAGATAAGCGTAAATATATTTTGTCTATATGATATTTGGGAAAATCAATTATTGGCCAGTGAAGTGAATAAATCCCACAAAATCAATTCAGGCTCTGTGGAAATTATTAACAACAGATACGTAAATTGTATTTAAGTGTATAGATCAAATTTATATCAATATTACAATAATATAATACCTCTGTGGATATTCATAAGAGAAGCATAGTAAAGGAAGGAATTGATATTGCCGCGGCTGCATAAAGGAATTAATGACCGAATGAGGCTCAGGAGGATTAAATCAGCGCGTAGCTTATAACATCTGTTACTAGAAGAGCCTAGCTTTAGTATGCCAATAAAATATGTGAGTAAATTTAGAGAAAATACTAAAAAGGTCATTCATTTGGAAAATCCATATATTTATACATATAGCCATATATTTATCCTCTTCTAGGTGTCAAGAGATATCAGAAAAAGAAGTAACTTTCCTGAGAGGTCCTCTCTACTTCTGTAAATAGTTATACGATGTTAAGAAAACTAAATAAGTCTACAAGTTGAATTTTGCACAGGTTTAGCATTGGCCACAATCCTATCTAATCTTAATGACATGGTATCCGTTGATGAACAGGTTTATAAATACTAGGTGATAGACTTTTAACTTGAATATGGAAGCTACGCAGGCGAATATAAGAAAATGCTCTGTCACCACGTCTGTCATTTGAAAAAGATTTTGGCTTGGAAAATCGGAACCTACGTGGAGCAGTCCGTTATCTGAACAGAACGGTGCTTTATTATTTATACTTAGCTTATTAGGTATATGTAACTATTAAATACTAGTGGTCGTTCAGTATTCGAATATCGACCATAATCCAATTTTTTTATTTTACGTTATGAATGTCTTTTACCAAAAAGTGTATGAAATGTAAATGAAAGGTGTAAATTAGTATCTAGATATAAGAACCGTACAGTATAACTAATGGAGATAATATTACATAATTTAACATAACATAATTTAGAGCGTCTACTCGTCGATCTCTAAATCGTCTATATCTCTAAATTTCGTCACTAAATAAAAAAAAGAAAATCATTTGAGAAACTAACAGAAAATGTACTTAATTGTTTGTCTCTGACTATGTATATTCAAAATCTGTATTAATATTTACATTATTAAAATGCTATAATAATGTTTATGACAAAGGGTCTCCACAATTTCGCTGTTTCTCGTTCGGTTCTCCAATTTATAGGATGCCATTTCTAAGCCAACGGCGTGGAAACATGACAGCTGCATTATAGGATTTGTTTATCACGACGTATTCCCATTGTTTGTACTTGAAATTCACTCACAAAGGATTATTTTCTGAACCTGTCTTAGCAGACGATATGACATTGAAAGCAATATGACGATTATTACATTCATACTAGACAATGTTGAGGTTAGAATTAATGTATAGATTTTACATAATAACTTACAGAAAATTTTAAAGAATATGGAGAAATAATATGTAGAAACAACTGATACACACTGATTCCTATAAAAATGTAGCCTTTATTTTGTTTTAGGGAACCAATCTTACAGTTTGTTACTGGTTTCATGAATGGGTCGGTTCACCCGGGGTACTACCACCTTCTCGCATAAGCAACAGTGCTTGCATTGTTGCGTTTCGTTCAGTCAGTGAGGGCGCCGGATAACCTCCCCTCGCCCTCCCCCAAACACAAGATGGCAACGCACTTGCGACTCTTCTGGTGTTGTAAGTGTCTATGGACGGTGGTGCTCACTTAACATCAGGTGATCCAAATGTTCGTTTACCTCATGTGATATTAAAAAAAAACAAAAGAAAGGAAAATATAATACTACAAGTGTCTTGTGATACTATCAATGTTCTAACAAGATGGCCCCGTGTTCTAACTTTCCAAAGAGTTCTTGTAGCATCTCACAATTCCAGCTCCGGGGTATTATTTTCCATCCACTTTACTTATGCACAATAAGCAAAATGTATTACGTAAAGTGCCAACAATATTATAAAATATAGAGTCAAATAACACAATATTATGAATAAAATATAAAAACCACTACATAACAAATTAAGATCATGCCAAAAACTCCGAGAAGCTTAGTTGTCTGTACCGCTTCATTAATTGCGAGGTGCTCATTGGACAATTCCCGCTTTCGAATACTTTCTGACGTAATTCAACCAATTAGCGTGCTGAATGACTGAGCGTGATTGGTTGATGTGCATGGAAGCGCAATTCATGAAATACAGCAAGCAAATACAAGTCGCATTCACTATTAAAACTAATTGTAAAAAAAATAATATAGTTTATGTTTGTATAATAGTTAATAGGAAGTAATGATGTTACACAATAACCACATACTTTCCAAAAGTATTCTCCAAACAAAGTAAGCAGCAGTAAAGATAAATAAAGTAAGTATTTCCTCTATAAAGTATTTAGAAGTTAAAGCAATTACATTGTTATTACATAAAACACTTTGTTAGCATAGATACATCGAAACATAAATAAAAGAAAACTTTATGTCACGGCTAATAAACCACGTTCCGGCCCACTATAAAATCCGAAATGTTTTCGTCTGGCAACATTGCCGCTTTGGCGTCACACGTTCATAAATCATACAAAAATATATCCGAAGAGTGGCAGATTAAGCGATTCGTAAGAAAAGATCTTCGGCAAACAGGGAAATCCATTAAAGAAAACCCATCAAAAGGAAAACCCGGAGACTTAATATGTTTATCCGTTTACGTAAAACGTTATATGGTATTAAGGTGTGGGTTAACTAAAAGCTCAAGCATATATAGTATATAAATCATTCAGTGAAAAATATTAGCTACTATTAAACCATATATTACATGAAATCTAGCTACTTATAAACAAATCATTTTACTTGAATTAAATGAAACTAATACAATATACACTAATATGATAAAGCTGATCCGTGTCATTACAAAAAAGTTAAATACATATTAAATACTTGGTTTAAAAAAGTTTCCTAATAAATGCACCGCGCTCGCCCGATGCAAGTTCGCGTTATCCTTTTTCGCAAGTGTAACCTAACGTAACCAAAGCGAGATAAAAGAGCAAGATGGCGAACATTCAGCGACCGCGGTGCATTCAATATGAGACCTTTTTAAAGCAAGGGTTCAATACGTAATTCAGAAAAGTCGTAAGGCTAAAAGATCCCATCAGACTTCGTAACTATATTATAATAATCATAAATACAGTGATACAACAAAATAATCCCAAGGAGGGTTGATGTCAGGCAGGCGGCCGATCGTAAAAATTAAGCCAAATCATATACCACAACATGAGAAACATGTTGTACCGACCCTACTTATGTGGGATAAGGGTAAGAAGAAGAAGAAGGTTCAATACGTATTTAACTTTTTGGTAATAACACCGGTATTTGCTTGTAGCTGTACGAATATGACAAGTAAAGGATGGACAAGATAATTCATAGTCGGCCTCGTAGATGAGTTCCCAAGCTACAAGAAATTTCGTTGTTGGCAGTCAACGTGTTAAAATCAAAACACTAAAAAGGTTCGACATCAGTGAGGTTTTTCAGATAATTTATAAAAATATATTACGGAACAAGCATCTGAATGTTAGCGTTTTTTTTTTAATTAATTAGTTTCAAAAATTGTTATAAATAATCTAGTTATTTAATTATCTAATAATAATGAAATTTGTGAATATAAAATATGAACACAGACCCGACCCAATTAAGTCATATCAAATCAAACATATTACTGGAGTAATTTTTTATAAGGTGATTCAATTCGATATGAATCGAATTTTTGATGAAATAACTCATTCCAACTTAACCCCTAAAGCAGTTACGAGTTGGAACAAAGTTCGATAATAAAAAATGTTTCTCTTAAATAAATTGTACATGATACTCAATCACGTTCTTCTATATTTATCAGTGAGGTACCAATTTAAACAAGATTGGAGTAGATATTGGTTTTTATATAGTACAGTAGCTTCTGCCCGCGACTTCGACCGCGTGGAATAGTTACTTTGAGCTAACGCTAACACACAGCGGAAGCTGGTAAAAGGAAAAAAAAACAATTCTGAAACATTTTTCATTGGTGCTCCACTCCTTTTTTTATATTAGAGGAGGCAAACGAACAGACGGGTCGCCCGATGGTAAGTGATCACCGCCGTCCATAGACACCAGCAACACCAGGGGAGTCACAAGTGCGTTGCCGGCCTTTTATAGAAATATACGCTCGCTAGCCTCCTATTAGCCTTAGCGTGATTTTTATTGTATATATATTATAGTATCATCATTTTTTTTATTGTAGCTAGGCAAAATGACTGCACTATGCCTGATGGTAAGCACAGTACAATCCTAAAACAATGGCGACCACCGAGTGACACACTGCATCGCCAGTCGCCGCTGTTATGCCGGCTTACGAAAAGCTGGATACGCACAGGCTGATCCCGAAACGCGACCCGCAGAAGTAAATCACTATGACGGGCTTTTTCGCCATATACATGGTGGTTGCGACCCAGTCAGGCTGTAAAACCCTACCACCCCGCTTTCGCCATTGCCTCGTTCGTTATTCAGCAGGGTGCACCACACGCAGGTGAGGTTGGCTTGAATATCTCAAGTCTTAGATGTTATTCGACACCCCTTACACCCCAAAATCATATATATATATCATATATATTTTATCAGATATTTTTTTCACATCTTAATACATTAAGGGGATATTTAGGAGTTGGTGCGTAATTAGGTATCCAGTATATAATAATAATAATATATCCTGTAATATGTGTTTCTATAAATAATTTCCTAATCAAATTCACAATAGTCCTCTCTGAGATTTTTCGAACTGTACATCAACGACTACGTTGCGAACAAATCAAGCAAAATTTAATTGACCTTCAATAACAGACATTTTCTCAAATATACAAGCAAAATTTAATTGACATTCTCTACATTTCCTCAAATATGCACACAATAGAAAATAACCGTCAATGCAGTTAGACAAACGGCTGAGCGTACCGACATAAGCATTCAGAGTTCGGCACGTCTCGGTAATACTCGGATCTCGATACTTCGCTTATCACGCTACATTATCCGCCTGCACTATTACTTCATTCTCGGAACGTAATTTGTGATTTACTTTTCGTTTAAAATAATATTAAAGTAAGTTAATATTCTTCATCAATAATAAGCTAAACCTGTCTAATAATTCCGGAGATATTAGCACGTTCAAAGAAATAAACTTTTGTTCTTCACAATATTTGTATAGATATACATTTATCTAAGGAACATAAAAATATACCGTCATAGCATCATTAATCCCCATAATAAAGGTAAAACGTACCGATTTAGCGCGGATAAAGACGGTAACAAGGTATGATAACAAGTAAGCGACGTATCAAACCGGATTCATTTCCAATCCCGGTTTACAAATAATCGGATAATCCGATTTCCACAAGCCGGTATCGGGATCCGCTACATTTACTAACACCATGTATTGTAGTATGCTTGTATGTTATATTTCCTGTACCACGGTGTACAGATATATATGTCGTCTATTGTTATCATATATCGAATGCTTTAATTCTTGATATATTTCTACTTATTTAATTATTGAAGTGAAACTTCTATAGAATCGTTGAGATTTCAAACCGGATGCAACGGAAAAACAACAGGTAATAGACACAAATACAAAAATTAGTGAGCCAGAGCGAGAGAGCAGATGTCGGTGTGTAAGTATATTGCACACTGTAGAATACTTGCTTATATCTGAGTTTTTAACGTGTGCTAGTATATGTGAAAAGTACGTGAGCTAATACTACTGTACACTGTATGCGGCTGCGTATTACAGCTTTTTAGTAAGAAGTCAGTGTGGTGTGTTATTATTTAACAGTGTTTGTGATTTATATCTTGTTGTGCTAAATAATAAATTCATTTTTAAACAAATAAACTTTGTAATTATCCTACGCTTGTTATATACGAGTATATTTATTTCATTCTTTTGTCGATTTACTGAAGTTGCACTTCTATCATTTGTGAATCGCACACACACCTTTTTTCATACATATGTATGGAAAACACAACAGTCAACAATTCGTGAACGATAGAAAAATAAAAAACAATGAAAATTATGCTGGACTGAGGCCTACAAAATATGAATATTTAATCAACTATTTATTATGAGATAGGAAATGTAATAATTACAAGAATAAATCGAGAAGCCTAAATTAACAATGATAAAAAATAGTTTCAGTAAAAAAAAAATAAAAGTTAAATTTCGCGAAACAGTACAAAACAAAATCACATATAGGTTAAAATATATACTTACACAATATCCTTACTTCCTTACTAATATTATAAATGCGAAAGTAACTCTGTCAGTGCCTGTCTGTCGCGCTTTCACGCCAAAACTACTAAACCGATTTCAATGAAGTTTGGTATATAGATAAACTAGAGCCTGGGAAAAGACATAGACTACTTTTTAATTCGAAAAAGGGTTGTATGGGGTTGAAAAGGGGGATGAAATTGTATGGAAGTATCGTCATTTTTATAGTTAAAAGTTTAGAATTTATTTTTTACGCTGTTGATTCGATATAAATAAATATTACATTCAAAGTTTGTAAAAATTTTACCCTCAAGGGTGTAAAATAACAATAAGAATGAGGGGATGAAAGTTTGTATGGAAATATGTAAGACTTCGCTCCGATATAGCAACAGTCAACAATCAACAACGATAATACAATAACAATAATAAAACATAGTAAACTAAACTGAAGACCTAAAGCGCGTTATCACATAGAAACTTCACTTAACTTACACTATTAATAATAATAATAAAAAATAACTAAATTATATAATAGTAAATACTGCAAAACATTAAACTTAGAGAAAAAAAAATAGAATAAGAATAAACGAAAAAGTGAAAATGAACTCATTTATGAAAACTAAAATTAACATATTGAAAAAAGACAAGATAGCAAACATAATTGAAAATATTGAAATATGATATACTTACTAGCTGCAGTTGAAATGGTCAAGAATGGTAATTACCATTAATGGTAATGTGTATTAAAAGAAAACATTATAACCGGAGTATAACCAGCTAAAACGTAATATAATACAAAAGTTTTGACTCATCCCCATAACACAATGGAACGGCGAATCAATAATATAGAACTGTTGTTACTGAAACCATTTTAACATTCGTAGAGGCAAAGTTAAGCCCCGAGGGTAATCACAATATGGTAAACTAGTTGCTGTAGAGTTTCTACCCAGACCCTTTAGATAGTTTACAGGTCAATTTTCTTGTTAAAACATTCCTATAATAATTTCAATCTGGATTTACGATTGTTGGAATCAGCCTGTGATTGTTATATTATATTACTATATCTCGGAATATTTGTTTGGAAGGCAGTTATTGAACTGAACTTTCTTTAATACAATTTGAAAGACGTTTTTACAATGAAACTAAATATATGCGGACAAATTATTAGTTCCAAATACATTTAAAGATTGGGAAACTAACTAGCAATTCAGTAAATTAACGTAAGACGATGAAAGTTTGCTAGATAAATAGATAAAAATACAAGAAATCATTTATTTTTCGATGTCACATTATTAGGAGGTTATTAATATATAATGGAATACCTATTATACGTAGTAAATTATGTTATTACTTTAGCTACGAATATTCTTTACAGTAAAAAATACTGGTTAGAAATAATCAGGTCCGAACTTGCTTTTGTTTTATTATTGTATTTTATATTAATACTAGCGGCCCGGAGGACGTTGTCCTGCCTTGATAATAAAAAAAAAACTAAAATTCAACCGCAGCGCCACCTACCGGTTTCAATTGTGATTCTGGGATCGACTCGAACACGCACACAAAATTTCATCAAAATCGGACCCGCCGTTTAGGAGGAGTTCAGTGACATCACGTGTGTGTGTACAGAAGAAATGTATATATAAAAATAAACTCTAATAAGCTCAAAAGATAGTTTGTTTTTTGTCGCTTTCGACGAACTAATATCTAAAATTGCTGTTCAGAATTATTTGCATTCTGCAGTATATTTATTGGGAATTATAAGCTCACGTTACGGCCATTAAGGGCGGTGAGACTACTACACAAAATGTGGGTCATAAAACTAGGCGAGAATAAAGTATCAGGTGCTCAGGGTGTAGAGAAATTAAAGGCGAGTGAAACCACAGAATACATCTAGATTTTATATAATTAAAATTATACCAGTGGAATAAAAATATGTTTTTTTAAAATAATAGACTGTGTGACGCTAGACCTCTGTCACACCTGATGGAAAGTGAGGACGAGGCCTAGGATGTAACGCGTTCACCCAGTAAATGCACATTCACTCTTCTTTTGAAGATCACTTCATCATACACTTCAGGAAAAACAGACGCAGGCAGCGTATTCCACTCCTTCGCGGTTCTCATAATAAATGAAGATGCAAAGCTCTTCGTCCGGATGAATGGTATGTCAACCGCGAATGAGTGGATCCCAGTACGGTGTCTGGTAGTCCTAAGATGAAACGGAGACGGTGGAATTAGTTGGTGCAGATCTTGTGCACATTCTCCAAAGTGTAGCCGATAGAATACTACAAGGCAAGACAAGTAGTAATTAACAAAATAAGGTTATATTACAAAAAAAACCTATCTTTATGGATCGAGAGTAAAACACTTAATAAAACAACAATCCATAAAATTTCGTAAGCTCATTTCGTATAAAAATCCTTTTCCCGACAGCACATAAAAACTACGAGTTTTATTGCGACCCTCTATTTTCCCGGGTCAAAAGACGCGCCTTTTCTTCACAGGAAAAAATAATTTCATACCCATAAATTTCACTTTAAAACTATGTTAGAAACTTCTAATATCGAAATGCACTTTATCTACGAGTGTTCCGTGCTCCAGGCGAGAGGGCGCACATCAAAGATGTCTCCGCGTTTATGATCAGCCCTCATCTTTCAAAGAACGTCATACGCCGCAGTCCGTCATTGAAATTGATGCTCTAATATTTATACGTTATGACACAGTTTCCCACAGCACTTGCATAGCTTACATTTTTAAGAATCTCGAGTACCGTGGCTTCTTAAGGGTTCGGTTTTTGCCACAAGCCGTAAACGTAATAAAGCCAATAAAGTTTACAACCTTTATCTTTAAGCATCGTTCAGAACGCGCTTGACATCCGAGTTAGGTTTACGAGTTGAATTTAAAGTAATTTATATCACATCCAGGAGAGTCTGTGTTAATTGCACGTTTGAGACTGTGAATACTATCATTAGTGTGCGTTTTCGAGTTGCTTATTATCACATAATATTACATTTTAAATCCAAATTATGAGATACGTACGTGTAACTGGGTTGGTGTTACGATGATTTTTATTGTCTCCATAAATATTTAATACCATACCTGTAATAAAAGAAATAATTTAAATAGATAAATTCTGAAGGGTTCTGGAAAGTTCTTCATCAGAATAACAAATATTAACATCAAACTAAAAAATAGGATGTCATTTTTAGAAAAAGATAAAATATTAAGGTTTAGTTTAAGAATTAATTGATGTTTTTTTTTTTTTATGTCATAGGTGGCAAACGAACAGGTGGGTCACCTGCTGTTAAGTGATCACCACCATCCATGGACACTAACAACCCCAGAGGAGTCGCAAGTGCGTTGCCATCTTTCGGAGGGAAGGGTTAGGGGAGGGAAAGGGAGAGGAGAGAGGAGAGGGGAGGGGAGATGGGTCTCCGGCGCTCTCACTGACCGAACGAAACGCAACAATGCAAGCACTGTTACTTCACGTCGGTTTTCTATGAGAGGGTGGTACTACCCCGGACGAGCCGACCCATTCATACTGAAACCAATAATAGTTTCAGCGTGGCTCTACCACCATTAAATGTTAATTTGAAATTAAAACCTCCGCTGTAAGGTGCCTGCCTCTGATTATTAAAAGGTAATCTTCTTAAAAAAATAGTTAGTACAACGAGCAGAACGTATTTTAATATTATTTTTTTAATTTTTTTTTTTTAATTATTGTGTTTACAGAAATTAATTACATCTGAAGATACTGTATTAATCAATACTTTCTTAAAAAAACTATTTTTTACTTTACTATTTTTTGATTATTTATATTAGATAGCAACTCTTCAATTGAGAAATTTATTTCGTTCTGTATGTATGGATATTACTTGTAGATATCATAATACTATATGATATTGACCATTTCCATGGAACGTTTTTGCTCCGGTCAAGTCTTACATCAGTCGATTAGGATCAGGAACAGCAAGACCGTTCAGAACATATTGTGAGCAAAAGATACTAATATTAATACTGCAATTTTTTAAACATAAATCGAATAGCAAGTTTATTAATGTGGTATTAAGATAATCTAATGAAAATAATAAGTTACAATATTGAAACTGTTTTGAGTTAAACAGCAAAAAATATATGATCAATGTGATTAAATTCAATCATATTAAATTTTACTACAATAATACATTCATATTATTTTTTAATAAGACTCTAAGACATCAAATGAAATACTATAAAATACACAAAAGAAACAATATTTCACTAACTTTATATTAAAACAGTTGTTAATGAAGTAAGTAGTTTTAAGATTACTACTACAATACTGTAGAACTATGACATTTAGTACATTCTTGTATATTTTAAAACGGTTGCGAGCTAAAACATTTAAATTTCCACCGGGATCATCTTGGCTTAACTCCTTATACCATGCGCCAAAGAATATATTTAAGAAGACATGTTGTAATATTATTCTTAAAAAGATGAGTACGATAAAGTGAACCTTATAAAAACATCTATGATTAAAGAAAAGATTTTTGAGTAGATACTAATATTTATACATTTATATTATTATGATGCATCATTCGCCAAGTAGGCAAAATTAATGTACCTATATTTGCTGTATTCAATGATATTATACACCATTTTAATACCATTGTCTGTATCTTTTTAAATTTCACTACGAGAAATCCTATCCGGTTGTTATTTTTCCCCAGGGCAATACTTTTTTATTAATTCACATCATTTGTAAAATAAGTTGATTCCAGTTTCTATTTCCACGTGTGTTTTTTGATAATTCCTTCATTATCTGTATTCAAGACAGCTTACACAATTTTAATTATAAAATCCGTTATGTATTCTTGTATTTCTAATTACGTGTAATGGTCATATAATATTTATTGCATTATTGAGCTCGGATGTGTTTATATGAGAAATGTTTGCGAAAGTGTTACAGTTTACATTAGTACAGCCACAATCTCTTATAATGATAATGTAATTCGGGCTTATACTTTAATTCAAGTTAATTGTTTGTTTAATATGTAATAAAAGATGATGAAATAAAGCATTCTATTTTAACTAATAGTTTGTTAATATGGTAATTAATTGGATTGGATCTTAATTTCATACGTCTTCTGCGAAACTTAGCAACAAAGTAGGTACTAACCTAAACGTGCATGCCTGATTAATACATTAAATACATCAACACACCACATCTAAACGACGCAGACAAAGTCGCGAGTATCAGCTAATTATAAAATTTAATCCTCCGAGACCTCAATACTAAACATGGATTCTTTTATTTTTAAATATAAAAGGGTTAAACTATAACAATTATTAATGAAATTCAATTTCCTAATACGTCTCAGAGATTCTTTACCCATCTGAATAATTTTAGAGTTAATCAAATTAACTTCACATTGGCCACCTCTGAGCACTATTATATAAGTTTTATAAAAACTCAGCCAGATCTCGTAATTGCACTAATTAACCGCCAGAGTCACGTACAAATTAAGAAGCCAAAAAAATCGAATGCATGGAAGAAGTTGTGAGAGGTACCAAAACTTCAAATGATAATTGTTTCTCATGCTTTATAAAAAAGTTTGATAGAACGTGTCCGGTACATTTCTACATCTTTCTATTTATTTAATTCATTCTAATATCAAATTTATTAGGATTTGTGGCAAATTTGAGTTTAAGTTCACACATATTTCCCTATAATATATTACTTATCGTTCTTCATATTCAAAACTTTTATCAAATCTATTAGGACTTGTGGCAAATTTGAGTTTAAGTTCACACATATTTTCCTATAATATATTACTTATCGTTCTTCATATTCAAAACAAAATGAAAATATTATTTCATTTTAATATTGAATGTATTCTTTATATGTTTCTGAAATTGTTAAATTAATATTACTCCAGATCCACATGGCACTATGAAGTACTGATAACTACTGTAGATATCCATCAAATTATCAGAAGTTTGATTTGAATATTACTGAATTAAATTTAACACAGATAAGTAAAGCTTCATATTTTTGACGCTAAAAATTTATGGAAAATAGAAATTTCAAGAAATAGTTTTATAGCAAATTATTGACTATGCTATTGGTCTAGCAGCTTCACCGAACTACGTTTTTGTAAGGTTTTTAAATAGACTAGTGGGCGCCCAACGGTAGACATTTGACCATAGTTCATTGAATTTTTAAAGTTTGAACTTTATTGGGGTTCTAATATCAATGTCATCGACTTCAAATATATAATTAGGTAGTTCAAATATCAATATTTTTTATTTAATTCGATTAATTTAATAATTAAGTTATTTTTCGCTTTTTAGTGCCTTATTCGTTTTTCACATCGAAATAAAATATAATATTTCCCCATTTTTAGTGTTCATAAATATATCTGATTTGTAATGGGTATAATAAATCGGTTCCAATTTCAAGTAAATACGTAGAGACGAAGTGGGTGAAAATCAAATAAACGATATTTCACCCCCTTAGGGGGTTGAATATTTTCTTCAAATTTATTTAGGATCACTGCTGAATATAACTAATTCAAATAAAAAAGAAAGAATCATTAAAATCGGTTCACAATTTGCGGAAATATCGATTAACATACATAAAAAAAACATACAACCGAACGTAGTAACCTCCTCTTTTTTCAAAGTCGGTTAAAAAATACATACAGTCGAACATTGCAACCTTTTTTGAAGTGCGTTATTGACAGATGTCAAAATGTCTTTTTTATTTACATGTGTGTATATGTTGTATAAAATTAAAGCATTAGTGTGAGTAATGCATATTTTAATTAATTTAATGTACTTCTAATGCATTTTATATAAAATAAATAGGTTTCTGCACTTCTCCTCCATATAAACTTTAACTATGCCAAATTTCACGTTCATCCGTTCGCCCAATTCCGTTAAAAAGGGATACAAACTTTAGGCTTCACGTATTAATATGTAGATAATACATAATTACTTGATATTATTTATACGTAGTAACAACGATACTTATTTTAATAGAAAGGCGTTTAAATAGACATTTAAGAAATTTTACCAGTTAATTCATTTTATAAAAGTCCTTAACAGCTTCACCGGACTACGATACAGAGTGAGTAACAGCATAATGTTCAGACCCAGTCCGTTAGTGGTATCCGCCGCAAAATATGAACCCGTACCAAACGCTGCGCGTTGTAAAAGACGTCCGCGACATATTTTTACCGACCCTCCCGATGAAATAACGGCAATGAACGATCAGTACCAGCCTGTCTCTCCAAACAGAGCGTGCTCACGCCCACGCCCGCGTAACCACAGATCACGCCGCCGTGGTCTGGGGGTAAATTTCGCTCCCGCACACCAGACTAGGCCCCCCTCGGCAACGGCTCAAGCCTAGGTCCGTTCCCTCGGCGTGGAGCCCTTGAGTACGCTGCTCGCGCGATACAGTGACACAAAATCTTACATCACTGCGACAACATTACACATATCACCTCCACACACGTGCACGCATACACGCTTACACATGCAAGTGGAAGGGTTTTATTTTTTCCCTTATCAAACTGAAATAGTTTAGAATATTATCCGATACGAAATATATATAGGAGTTGTTGAGGTATGTATGCTTGGTACACATATATGTTTCAACAACTCATATATGTATGAATAGTTAGCTTAGGTTAGCTCAGATAGGTCGCGAATTGCATTTATCAGGCAACAGCCAAAGCCGAGGTGTGCCGTGCACCCTTGAGCTAGTTGTCAAAATAAAATCGGCTGAGTGCCTTAAGCGCTCGCCTTAGTAGTCCGGTGAAGCTGTTAAGACCTTCCATGGTCAATAGCGTAGTCAGTTCGAAAAAAAAAAAAAAAAAAGCATAATGTTCAACAATAATATAATTAGCATAAAACTAAATTAAGTCGTAATGACACCGAAATTAAAATTTATCTATATCTATACAATATAATAAGAATCTAAATATAACAGATCTGTATTTATTCGATTTTGGTGAAAAAAATTGTTACAGGGATAAGTAATAGAATACATTTAAATCATTTTTAGAAATGTCTGTGTGTCTATTTGTCTGTTTGTATGAATGTATCAAGTCCATTTACTTATCTACATTTCTCTCGTACTTAAGTAGCGTCGTCATTAAAATTACAATAACTTTTGATAGAGTGAACCGATTTTAATGAAACCAAAACCAAATGTTAATCGAGGATATGCTTCTTGATGTTTTATTGTGAACGTAGTACTTTAGCGATGACGCGTGTTTAAAGAAACAGACAAACAGACATTTCCAAAAATGATTGATTTGTATAATATTAGTTATTCCAAGACACCTACCTGGAACAATGTTTTTCGCAAAAATCTAGAAGGTTAGATTTATTATTATTATATATATAGATATACTCGTAGATAGCGACATTCCACGACAATTGGTGAGAGTATAAACCGATATATATTTATATTCTAACTAGCAGGCCTGGCGGACGTTGTCCTGCCTTGATAATAAAAAAAATCTAAAATTCAACCGCAGCGCCACATACCGGATCCACTCGAACACGCTCACAACATTTCATAAAAATCGGTTCAGCCGTTTTGGAGAAGTTCAGTGACAAACACACGTACAGAAGAAATGTATATATGTAATATATAAGATATGTAAATGCCTCTATTCTAATAATAGAACTTCATTGTAATAATTTGCAGACACCTCATGCATATCTCAGATAGTTACTGTGTCTAGTTTGAAATTGCTAATGTGATTTCGAGACCACAAAAGTTTTTAGACTCTAGTCACACAGTCCTAGACATGAGGTATTAGCTGATAAACTACGTGAAACCCCTACACGCGATTTTGTATAGGGTTGCTACGAAATTTTTAATGTTACAAAATAATTTAATAACTAATTTGTATTGTCTGTAATATCAGTTCTTTACAAGTTTCGTCTATACATACAGTCCCTGACCAAATTATCAGACGCACCGTTGTTTTTTTTACAAAATACATGTTTTCGACGAAGTTTATAAACAGTTGTGTTATATTTAAAGGTTGATTAGTATTTATTTAATGATCTTTTATTCAGGAGATGAATTTGAATTGAATTGAAATTTGAATGAATTTATACATGAAAAGAGAAGTGACTAAAGTGGTGATTACAAACAAAACTCAGCGCTTAGCAAAGATTATTCATGTTTGGAATCAACATCCTCAAATGAAGAATACATTACAGTCTTGCATAGATAGCATGCCGCGCAGAATTAAAGCTCTCATAGCAGCCAAAGGTGGATCAACAAAATACTAACTTTTCATATTCATACATATTTTTTCTATAATGACGATATTTTATTAGTTTTACAGGTACTTACGTTATTAATAATATAGTAAATATACTTTGTATCTCATAAAAACAATACATCTGCACATCTGATAATTAACGTTTTATATAAGATCTTATGGTGCGTCTAATAATATGGTCAGGGACTGTATAATAAGAAATTACTTTTGTTTGTAAAAGTTATTACAGATGTCTTGGAATAAGTAATAGAATACATTTAAATCATTTTTAGAAATGTCTGTGTGTCTATTTGTCTGTATGTCTGTTTGTATGAACACGCATCACTGCTAAAGTACTGCGTTCACGACAAAACTTCACCAAGAAAATCATAAAACATATCCTCGAGTACCATTTAGTCTGGTTTCATTAAAATCGGTTCACTCTATCAGAAGTTATTGTAATTTTAATGACTACGCGACTTAAGTACGAGAGAAAAGTATATAAGTAAATGGATGCAATACATTCACATAATTTTATTAGTGACTATTATACATTAGGATCCACGCGAACGGAGTCGCCGGCACAGATAGCTATAAAGAAGGCAAACTGTTGCGGGTTTGAATTCTATTAATATTTTTGATAATCTTTATATTTTATTTCTTTTATTTTCTATATATGGAAATATATAATTATGTACACAAATTTCGGGATCAGTTTTTCGACATTAAAATCAAGAATATTATAATCTTACTATATTCATTTAATTATGCAGTTAAATATCCTAACTAATATTATACATTCGAATGCGCGTTTGGTTGTTGGTTTCTTATGCTTTCACGTTTACGTTGCTCAACAAACCACGATGCAATTTTGCATACACGTTGTCAGGGGTGCAGAAAACAACATAGGATACATTTTATCCAAAAAAAACCCGGTTGTATCGTAAAAACACATGATAGAAGTGAAACTTTTGTATCACAGGGAAACGTTTTAATAAAAAAATACAACAAAAACCCGACGTCACGCAACGTTCTCAAAACCATCCAAGTACTGGCCGCACCAGACGTTGCTTAAATTCGGTGATCGGACTAGAACCGGTATTTTTAACACTACCCGACACAGAGTTTACACCGACCACACAAAAAGGTTGGGGATCAAAACTTCAAAGCCGAACCAGCTTCATTTAAAAAATGTACTGTATCCAAAGGGTAGATTCAAACTAGATTAAAGCAGGGGCTTGTTTGGCATAAATACAATATACAACTTATTAAAAAAAATACCGGACTGTAAGTTTAAGCGCGCGTCAATAGGCTATTATAGAGTGGATCAATATGTGAACGATGGCGATGTCTGAAACGGATTCCTCTCTGTGCATCCACTTAAAACGATTGTAGCGAGATTTTTGCCGGTTCTTCTCAATAACTGGGTTGTTTTCCGAACCGGTGGTAGTTTTGACGTTCATAAACGCCTTATTAGAGCCTAAACTGAATCAAGTAGTTTTGATTTGATTGATTTGATTTTGTTTCATATAGTATTTCTTTGTATTTCTGCATACACTTGATCCGCATCTTTTTCTGTTTTTGTTTAATTTATTATTCAAATAAAAAAAGTGTGTGTGTACTTATGTACACGCGTTAGAAGTTATACTACTTTGGTGTAACAAGATAAAAATCTTTTTTAAATTTTTATCTTACGCCTTATTCTACGTTTGTAGAAAAAACAACACTAACAATAGAATTGACTATAGCTAACTTCAAGGTATCGGTTTTTCGTGATGGTGTGCGCGCGCATCGTAATAACTTCAGGGTGTCGGTTTTTCGTGAAGGTGTGCGCGCGCATCGTAATAACTTCAGGGTGTCGGTTTTTCGTGAAGGTGTGTGCGCGCATCGTAATAACTTCAGGGTGTCGGTTTTTCGTGACGGTGTGCGCGCGCATCGTAACAACTTCAGGGTGTCGGTTTTTCGTGACGGTGCGCGCTTCAGGGTGGCGGTTTTTCGTGACGGTGTGCGCGCGCATCCTAAAAATTTACACTCATCATTTTTCTTTAACGCGCCAAAAGAAGTATAACTTCAAAAATGTTTAAAATGTAGTGCGCCTTATACAGTGAGCAACTATTATAGTTAACCATTGTTATTTTTAACTTGTCATAGAGTAATTTAAGTGAACATATTTTTTACAACCCTAGAGGGCTGCTAGCTCGCGTGACAGCAACCCGTTGCAGTCACGTCACCTGTCAACTACGTGTTTAATATCAAATTACTCGGCGAAGGCACCCTGCACACTGAGTTGGCAAGTTTAAATTGTGAACCAGTATATATAATCACTTCATAATAACTTAACTTCTGTTTATCAAAAGTTATCTCACTAAGATATTCACTATTTTATATGCACGTTTGTTGTTTGATTCATTTGATAGGCTTCTGTTAGATCTTAGTGGGGTTTTTTTTCGAACTGACTACGCTATTGACCAAGCAAAGGTCTTAACAGCTACTACTCTTAGTGGGGCGTACTACCCTACAGTACGAGGTATTATTAAAAATTATAACAGTGAATATAAAAGTTAACAAAAAATTAATTAAATGTTTGCCAGGAATTTAATAATATTATATAATAATAAATAACAGTTTTAAAAAAACACGCTTTCATAAAAAATCCAACTAAAAAACAGAAAATGTGATTTAATAAATTTGGATTAAGAATTGTGTAAATTAGAAATGAAAGCGTGTTTTTTTAGTTTTTTTTTTAAACTATTATTTATTTTTCATTTTTTAGTTATTTTTTTTTACTTTTATTTTCGGATTATTGCATTGTCATCGACCTTTGATAGGTGTGCAAAGTTTGAATTAAATCTGATCGTTCAAAGTAAGACAAAATCGAGCTCAAAGGGGTCGGTTACAAACATACATACATACAGGTGAAGCTAATAAAAGCGTGATAAAAAAGTGGTATTCTTTACCCAATGGTCGTTTTGGTGTCTAAAGGCTATTATTATAGAGTGGATCAATATGTGAACGATCCTGGTGTCTGGAATTGACTTTTCTCTGTGCATACACTAAAAACGTTTGTGACATGTACCTAATGTATTCTAAATATTATATATATTTGTTAAAAAGATAAACCAGATCGAGTTTCTTGGCGGTTCTTCTCGATGACTGGGTTGTTTTCCGAACCGGTGGTAGTTTTGACGTTCATAAGTGCCTTCTTAGGGCCTAATTTGAATAAAGTGTTTTTTATTTGATTTGAATTAGTCACGTTTTGTAAACTAAAGATTAATTTTAATCTCACGATATTGATTATTTAAATAGCTTAAAAAAATATATTATATACTATTGATCGACTAGTTAAATATAACCAACTTTAATAAGACAGAAGCCGTAAAGCATTTAGTATACATAGTTTTATAATTATCGTCCTAATATTTTCTTTACCTAATACTTAATACTATAAAGATGAAGAGTTTGTTCGCTTGAACGTGGTAATTTCAGGAAGCAAAGGTCCGATTTGAAAAAATCATTCGGTTTTATATAGCTCATTTATGGAGGTAGGCTATATTTTTAAAAGATATTAGGGGACAGGCAGCGGAAGCGATTTCATTTTATACTATGTAAAGATGCGAAAGACAGCAAGCAACTCGCAAAACGATCAATGCGTCATAAAATTTTGAATGAAGAGGTAGGCTATATGGCTATATTATCACGCTAAGACCAATAGCGGCGGAGCAGTAATAAAGAATGTTTCAAAATCGGGGTTAACGTATGTAATATATAAAAATATTTTCAGCTTCTACGTAAATGTAGTCACGAGTTAAAGATAGCAATTTTTTATATTATAGGAGGCAAACGAACAGGTGGATCACTTGATGTTAAGTGATCACCACTGTCCAAAGACACTTGCAACACCTGGGGAGTCGCAAGTGCGTTGACAGCCTGTGTTTGTGGGAAGAAGGGGGGAAGAGGAGGCGGGAGAAGGGAGGGGGAGAGGAGAGATGGGCATCCGGCGCTGTCACTGACCGAACGAAGCGCAACAATGCAAGCATTGTTACTTCACGTCGGTTTTCTGTGGAGGGTGGTACTACTCCGGGCGAGCCGATCCATTCATACTCAAACCAGTAGTAGCTTCAGCATGGCTCTACCACCTACAAAGCGTCTATAATTCCAAAGTAACTATTACACGCGAACGAAGTCACGAGCAGAAGCTAGTATGAAACAATACTGAACTAAAAATTTCACCTATCCACTGAAATACAATTAAAAAATAGTTCTCCGTAAATGTAGTAAAAACTCAACCGAAATACTTGTTTTCTATCACATTTGCTATGTGTTACAAAATTCAAAACCCAAAGCGAATAGCTTAATGGATAGCTACAGTTTATATCATTTTAATTCTAGTAGAATCTCTGCTCACATGGGGTTCAAGTGCCCACAGATTTTTCCAGGAACTCGCGAGTTATCTGATCAAAACGTAGAAGGCTGATTAGTTTATTACTAAGCATTATAAACGTGACCCGGACATTTCTGGGAATGTCTAGCAATGGATTAGAGGACATAACCCACGATAAATTATCTTGATATCTTATTTATGATAATTGTTTTAAATTTCTTTTCCTAATTGATTAAGTTTCGTAATGAGTTTCTCCATAAACGATAATAACCCTAATAGAATTATATCACCGGCGACATAACTAACGCCTTCAGCTTTAATGGCAGTAATAAATGTGCACTGCAGTTACGTCACACGTCACGTGTCACAAGCGAATTTACTATGAAATTACGCGCGCTGAACAGTTCTCTCGCTCGTTACAATAACGACAATAATTAATAATGTTTTGGTAAGTTCAAAGGCTTATTAATATTATTAAATTCGATTATAATGGAGTTAATATGTCTTTTTGCTTTGTAAGTATTAAGAATTCCGTTGTAATGGACAAGAAAACTTCGTAGTAAGGGATGACCGATCGCAAAGCACTTCTGTCGAAAATCAAGGCAACTTAAGGCGTCTTATATTGTCATCTTCTATATATTTATAAAAATAAATGTTAACATACATCAGACCAATAAACTTAAACACCGTCTGTTTTCTCATGAAGGTTTTTTTTTCGAACTGACTACGCTATTGACCTAGTAAGGTCTTAACAGCTTCACCGGACTATTTCTCATGAAAGTTTTTATGTTATCAATTCTTACTGATATTATAAACTAACGACCCACCCCAGCTTCACGCGGGTGCAATGTAGATGATATCCATTTTAATGAAATACTGTTAAGGGCCGTTTTTATCTACATTACATATACAACGTATGAAATGTATTTAATTGGATAAGGAATAATATTGTATCCTATAAAATAGCTTGTTAAATAATTAATTATATAAATAATAAGTCATAATTATTTTTGTAAAAAGATAAAAATGGTTACTGTGGATTATCCTTTAGCGATAAATATATACCATCGATCTAAAGATATACAACTCCATAGTACATTTATTACATCTATCTCGTAGGGGTAAGCCAGCGTTTGCGACTTTATGCGATTTACTATAATATGTCTGTAATGTAATATGCATGTATTATATATATAAACATTCCCCTTGAATTACTCTATCCACTGCTAAAAACTGTATTAAAATCCGTTGAATTTTAAAAGATATTAGGGGACAGGCAGCGGAAGCGATTTCATTTTATACTATGTAAAGATGCGAAAGACAGCAAGCAACTCGCAAAACGATCAATGCGTCATAAAATTTTGAATGAATTACTAGGGGTACAGAAAAGGACAAGGGTATCATTCACCAAATTCACCAAGAAAATATATATACTGTTCGGGATATAACAAATCTTCATTAACGCGGGCGAAGCTGCGACTAAAAGCTAGCTTTTTTTGAGAGCCACGCTAAAGCTATTACTGGTTTCAGCATAAATGGGTCGGCTCGCTCGTGGTAGTACCACCCTGTTATAAATGAGTCCACGTTTATTAATTCAATCTATTTCGTAGAAGCCACTACAAGTACACTCTGAACTATCTCTATTTGACATCTAGTGTTGCCAGTACCACAACCCTTAATCACTACTTATAATAATATTATTTATTACTACAACACACTCTCTCACAGAAAACCGACGTGAAGTAACAGTGCTTGCATTGTTGCGTTTCGTTCGGTCAGTGAGAGCGCCTGAGGATCACCACCCTATCCTACCTCACTCTCCCTCTCCCTTCCTCCTATGTACATCTATGTACAGTGGTGATCACTTAACATCAGGTGACCCACCTGTTCGGTTGCCTCCTATGATATAAAAAAGCTAGTTTCACTATAACTCTTCTCTAAGCGGTGGTAGACTGTATTGTATTGTTATTGAGTTCGATATTATTGTTCAAAGCGGACAAAATCGCGGACGGTTACCATTGAAATATTAATAGCAAATAAAATAATATTTTTATACTTCTTTGTACTTTGTATGACATAGCAATATAGATATAGATTTGAATTATAACTTAGAAAAAGTATTTTTACGGGTGCAAGGGGTGTCGAGTAACATTTAAGACTTGAGACACTCAAGCCAACCTCACCTGCGCGTAGTGCACCCTGCTGAATAACGAACGAGGCAATGGCGATAGCAGGTTGGTTGGGTTTTACAGCCTGACTGGCTCGCAACCACCATGTATATGGCGAAAAATCTCGTGATTTGAGTGATTCGTTTCTGCGGGTCGCGTTTCGGGATCAGCCTGTGCATATCCAGCTATTTGCAGGCCGGCATGACAGCGGCGACCGGCGATGGATAGTGTGTCACTCGGTGGTCGCCATTGTTTGTGGATTGTACTGTGCTTACCATCAGGCACAGTGAAGTCATTTTGCCGTGCCACAATTTAAAAAAAATACACCTTATGCCTTTCCAGTTTATTATATTCCTAAATATGTGTAAGTATGCAAAATATCGAAAAAATCGATTTAGTAGTTACGTCGTGAAACAAACACATGTTCGTTTTTGTAATATTAGTTAGAATTAGAATTCTGATCGCGTCATCTTCTATATATTTATAAAAATATATGTTAACATACATCAGACCGATAAACTTAAACACCGTCTGTTTTCTCATGAAGGTTTTTTTTTTCGAACTGACTACGCTATTGACCTAGTAAGGTCTTAACAGCTTCACCGGACTATTTCTCATGAAAGTTTTTATGTTATCAATTCTTACTGATATTATAAACTAGCGAACCGCCCCAGCTTCACGCGGGTGCAATGTAGATGATATCCATTTTAATGAAATACTGTTAAGGGCCGTTTTTATCTACATTACATATACAACGTATGAAATGTATTTAATTGGATAAGGAATAATATTGTATCCTATAAAATAGCTTGTTAAATAATTAATTATATAAATAATAAGTCATAATTATTTTTGTAAAAAGATAAAAATGGTTACTGTGGATTATCCTTTAGCGATAAATATATACCATCGATCTAAAGATATACAACTCCATAGTACATTTATTACATCTATCTCGTAGGGGTAAGCCAGCGTTTGCGACTTTATGCGATTTACTATAATATGTCTGTAATGTAATATGCATGTATTATATATATAAACATTCCCCTTGAATTACTCTATCCACTGCTAAAAACTGTATTAAAATCCGTTGAATTTTAAAAGATATTAGGGGACAGGCAGCGGAAGCGATTTCATTTTATACTATGTAAAGATGCGAAAGACAGCAAGCAACTCGCAAAACGATCAATGCGTCATAAAATTTTGAATGAATTACTAGGGGTACAGAAAAGGACAAGGGTATCATTCACCAAATTCACCAAGAAAATATATATACTGTTCGGGATATAACAAATCTTCATTAACGCGGGCGAAGCTGCGACTAAAAGCTAGCTTTTTTTGAGAGCCACGCTAAAGCTATTACTGGTTTCAGCATAAATGGGTCGGCTCGCTCGTGGTAGTACCACCCTGTTATAAATGAGTCCACGTTTATTAATTCAATCTATTTCGTAGAAGCCACTACAAGTACACTCTGAACTATCTCTATTTGACATCTAGTGTTGCCAGTACCACAACCCTTAATCACTACTTATAATAATATTATTTATTACTACAACACACTCTCTCACAGAAAACCGACGTGAAGTAACAGTGCTTGCATTGTTGCGTTTCGTTCGGTCAGTGAGAGCGCCTGAGGATCACCACCCTATCCTACCTCACTCTCCCTCTCCCTTCCTCCTATGTACATCTATGTACAGTGGTGATCACTTAACATCAGGTGACCCACCTGTTCGGTTGCCTCCTATGATATAAAAAAGCTAGTTTCACTATAACTCTTCTCTAAGCGGTGGTAGACTGTATTGTATTGTTATTGAGTTCGATATTATTGTTCAAAGCGGACAAAATCGCGGACGGTTACCATTGAAATATTAATAGCAAATAAAATAATATTTTTATACTTCTTTGTACTTTGTATGACATAGCAATATAGATATAGATTTGAATTATAACTTAGAAAAAGTATTTTTACGGGTGCAAGGGGTGTCGAGTAACATTTAAGACTTGAGACACTCAAGCCAACCTCACCTGCGCGTAGTGCACCCTGCTGAATAACGAACGAGGCAATGGCGATAGCAGGTTGGTTGGGTTTTACAGCCTGACTGGCTCGCAACCACCATGTATATGGCGAAAAATCTCGTGATTTGAGTGATTCGTTTCTGCGGGTCGCGTTTCGGGATCAGCCTGTGCATATCCAGCTATTTGCAGGCCGGCATGACAGCGGCGACCGGCGATGGATAGTGTGTCACTCGGTGGTCGCCATTGTTTGTGGATTGTACTTTGCTTACCATCAGGCACAGTGAAGTCATTTTGCCGTGCCACAATTTAAAAAAAATACACCTTATGCCTTTCCAGTTTATTATATTCCTAAATATGTGTAAGTATGCAAAATATCGAAAAAATCGATTTAGTAGTTACGTCGTGAAACAAACACATGTTCGTTTTTGTAATATTAGTTAGAATTAGAATTCTGATCGTGAATCTTAGTCACGTAAGGACTAAAGAAAAAATGGAAAAGAACCGAGACTTCATAATTATGTATGAAACATATATATATTTCATATCGAGTCTTTTAAACCAACATTATGCCGGTAGTTGCTTTGATCTCGTATTTTATTTAAAAGATCAAGGATAATGCTATCCGTTGCGTCTTTGTAGAGCTGCGAACGTGTAGTGTAGTCACGTCACCCGTCAGCCGTTTATTTAGTATGAAATTACGTGCTCTAAAAATTCGCTAGCTTGTTACAACCTGGAATACAATATGTTATGAAACTTTACTGTACAATCTAGATTTTCTTCGATTTCTTTATTAATATTTAAGTAGTTATCTATAACTTCGGTCAAACGAAAATACTTTTAATAGCTCTTACTAATTTATCATATTACATACAGATTTTTTGCTGACCATCTTTTATTTTTTATTATTGCTTAGCTAAAACGTATAAAGTCAAAATACTGCCTCGGAATCTGTTCAGAAAAGTATAGTGAAAATATCGGGAAAGACATAAAATGCAAACATTTCTTGAAACGTCGCGCGCGCCATCTGTTATACGTTGACCGTAATGTATAAGTAATATAGCGTTATATAATGTCTCGCGTAAATAATGTACGAACATGTAAAGTACCGTAAGCAATAAACATTATTTTTTGTTTGAAAAATAGACACTATCACCTGATTATAAGTTAAGTTTGTAATGGGGAGTAAGATGAGGAGACTATCTATAGAGTGGTATTAATGTCGAATACCACAGCACATAATAATATACTACTTTTATTAGTTTTCGATGAAGTAAAACATTGCAACGCGAAAAGTATAATACTTTAATACTTATAATACTTTACAGTAAAGCATTCATTGGTATTTGTCTGTAATACACTAAATTTGAAAGACAGACATTAAATCACCAAATGGTGAATTTATTCAGCTTAACTCTACGGCCATTTCTAATTCTGAGCATAACGTTTTATAACTTGTGGCCACATTGCCAATCAACTGTTATTATGGTGAAAAAGGGAAACAGAACTCTCATTGAATAAAAAAGTTTTTTTTTATATCCTTTACCGAACTTTTGAAGTTATACTTCTTTTGGCGCGTTAGGGAAAAATGACGAGAGTAAATTTTTACGATGCGCGCGCACATTGCCACGAAAAACCGACACTGAAGTTATTACGATGCGCGCGCACACCGCCACGAAAAACTGACACCCTAAAGTTAGCTATAGTCAACATTTTGTTTATTTGTGTTTGTATTTCTTTGTAGTAAAACTTTTAATGTATTAAATACCTTTTTCTATTGTTAATGTCGTTTTTTTTTACAAACGTAGAATAAGGCGAAAGATAAAATTTTTGAAAAGATTTTTATCTTGTTTCGCCAAAGAAGTATAACTTCTAACGCGTGTACATAAATAAGAACACACACGCTTTTTTTATTATTCTGTTCATGACGTATATAAAGTGATTATCGATTTGCTCTTTTCTTATCAATACGTACATATATATATATATATA
>MU159297.1:107034-147728 GCA_015888305.1 Antheraea pernyi | reverse complement strand
GGGAGGGGGAAAGGGGAGGGGGGAAGAGGAGATGGGCCTCCGGCGCTCGCACTGACCGAACGAAACGCAACAACGCAAGTACTGTTACTTCACGTCGGTTTTCTGTGAGAGAGTGGTAGTACCCCGGGCGAGCCGACCCATTCATGCTGAAACCAGTAGCAGCTTCAGCGTGGCTCTACCACTTCCAAAAATCTCTCTATAATCTCTCTTCCGTTATATTTCTATCGGGAATATTGCATATAAAACCTTTGCACTAAAACTCCACCTTGTAAAATTGGAATTTTAATCTCATCTCTCTTAATGATTAACTTGAAAAGGCTCACTCAACTGTAAAAGCTTAAATAAAGGTAAAAGTCAATATGAAATGTCTTATATATATTTAGTAATTGTATTACATAAAGCAGTGTATGCAAATGCGACCCGATGATCCACTTATAGACCCACGTGGCTTGCGTTTTGCCTACATCGTTAGAATAACAATGGCATGGCTCTGTGAACAGTAAAGTCATCGGGCTATTTCCGACATTGACCTTAAAGCATACAGACCTCCTAATTGACTTGGGTTCTTTTTATTAATGTATTCATCTTTAATTCGATTCTGTTCAAACTATTAATGGGAACGAATTACTACATCGTGTATGAAATTTTAAAGTGTGAATGTATTATATTTTGATAATGTAATAGTTATATTTATTAATGTAATCATTCATGAAATATAGTAATATAGTGTTAACTTGAAAAAATAAAATAATTCGTGATACAATTATATATTTCACTAACTCATATATGTATGAATATGTACCTTAGTTTAGGTTAGCTCAGTTAGATTTTTGCGTCAACTAGGCAACAGCCCAAACCGAGGTGTGCCGCGCACCCTTGAGCTAGTTGTCAAAATAAAATCGGCTGAGTGCCTTGAGCGCTCGCCTTAGTAGTCCGGTGAAGCTGTTGAGGCCTTACTAAGCCAATACCGTAGTCAGTTCGAAAAAAAAATCAATCTCGAATAATGTATTATAGATTTTGTTATTAAAAATAAATAGGTAGTATACAAAGAAAGCAAAGTAAGTAAAAAATGTCAGAACTAATAAATTTTAATTGTCTCTCTAGAAAATCGTATATTGGTGAATCTAAACCAATCAAAGACGTCAACAGAAGAATAAAAATTACTGCTGAAATATTTATCAATAATTTGATAACTTACTGACTCTCTACTTTGCAGTTTCTAATTTTATACGACTCAAATATAAGTGTAATATGCTTCGAAACTCTTAAAAACAAATTAAAACAAGGATAATAATACAAACGAGATCAATTATTAAGAGACATATATTTATAACTAGTATAGAAAGATATTATTACGTAACTCGCAATAGTAATAGAAGTAACTTATCATAAAAGATCATTATTCATCAGGTTATGTCGCGTTAATCGAAATTCCTTCGATATAACGAATGCATAATAAACTTAATCTAGGACATCGTCCACTTGAGTGCAAAACAGCCTTATGGTCAGTTACATCAACGTTATATAACAAACGTACAAACAGTTTACGTGTTTCAAATGTAGAAAATGTACGTTGAAAAAAAGCACCTTACGAAAATACCACTTCACAATAATACGTGGCGGTCGTGGGTTTCAAGTCAAGTTCTTAAGCGACAGTCAAACTTGATCACCGTTTGCTATTTGCACTGCAAGGTTATATACACTATGAGATATTTTAAGCTATTGAAGTGAGACAAAGCGAGAGTAAATGCGTGGCACTCGAACGCATGTGCGTAGTATACCTATTACAGGCCAGCGCAGCGTTAGCAACGAGTATCGTCCAATATTCCTTGATGCAGTTTTTGCAAGAAATATTGAAAAAATAGAACTCAAACATTTCGTATCTTACGTTGTAAATGTTATAGATTTGAATATTTTCTCCACACGAAAATGATAATTAAAAGGTGCGATCAATTATGGATTGTAAGCAATGTTAATAAAGTTTGTCTTAAAGAAACAATATGATTTTACTAAAAATCAATTTCTACCCTTTCCTATTTTCATTTCCACATTACGAAGTTTCACTTCTTCCGCGCGGAGGGACTCCACACACTATTTTTTATTTTTTTACTGACTCGGCAATGACATTGCCTTCTCTTTAATAGCGAATGATTTATAAACCGCAAAGAACAGCTCTATACACTGTAACTTATAGGGTATTTATGAAAAACTTCTGACTATATCTGTAATCGTTCATATTCCTTCAGGCAAGATGTTTTACAATTATCCATCTTTATGTTAATAAATCCCAGTCATCTATTTGCTAGCTTAATACTATAAATATGAATTTGGATTTGTCTGTTTGTGAAGCTATCACGTCTTATCTACCCAAACAATCACCATGAAATTTTACAAACACACTTTCAGAGGAGATAGGTCAAATCTATATCAAAGGAGCGAAGCCGCGGGAATAAGGTAATCTTCCACATGTGTCTCAAATAAAATTCAAAACCATATAAGTAAAAGAGATATACAACTCGCAATTCCATTTGTTAGGAGTAAAGCACATTTTCTTGCAAATATGCTTATGTAACTTTTGGATAAAGCATCGCATTTTCTTCCATGTAGGCACTTCTACAGAAAAAGGAGTTTAAAATTCATATATATTACCTAATGCACTATAACCGTATGAAGAAAACTAGAAATCCCTACCTGCATCTAACAGGTCGGCTCTCTAGTTACATAACGTTAATTCCCTGCAGAATATAAATAATATGATACACGCTTCGAACAGATAAGTGAAGTGTGTAAGTGGTATTTCTACTGATTACGCAAACGGAAGTTTAAATAACACATTTCAGTTTTTTATTATATCTGATTCACGTTTAATCTATGAGAATTGGAATATGAACCCGGCATCAGACTAGATCAACTAGAAACCTAATAATTACTTATCTACACAAACTTTAGTATTAAACTTATATAATACGCAACTAACCCGACATCGGTGGTGAGATACTGGTTTACCAACACCACATTCTAACATGAACCCTACGTATATGCACTAAAGATTATATTATAATGTAAAACCACAGACGGTCAGTTAGGTTAACCGCATTCTAGAAACACGTACAGCCAAATACAGTGAATCGTCGTATGAAACTCCACTTATGACGGATAAGGTGATGAAATATCTGTACACCGGCCAACTCGATACCAATTTACGGGGAATGTTCCATTTATCGGACGATACTCAATACTTTAAGAGCCGTTCGCACCAAGAGTGGTAACCGTATCCTTTATACTCTGGTACGTCGATACCAATCCTTTTGAAGTGGGATCTCTCGTGTCGCGGCGTTACATCGATGCATTCGCATTTGTAATGATAAACGAAAATAGAACTTAAAACATTCTTATTACATTTATTTGTTCGATGTATTTATAAATAATCTATTAAGTTTGTTTTCTAATAACAGTGACTAAAAGATTTCTTTATTGATTTGTTTAAAGCTATAAACACAATTGGCTATAGATAGTTCATCCATTTGTAGTGGGTACGCGTTTAGATTTACAGCGCGTACTTTTTATAACATAATTAAAAAACGAATGTTTTTCTGTCTAAAGATATAAATATCTAAAGATGAACTATTTTGTTGCTATCTATTTCAGTATATTCACAAAAATTGGCATTAAAAGATCATTTCACATTTCAGTGGTTAATACGTCAATGAAAAAAAAACTTAAACACGCTCCGCTACTCTCAACCCTCTTGCAGGACATCAACTAAGTTTTACATAGCTCTCTAGTACACTAATGTATTCTTTACTCATACTGAAGCCATTTAATAATCGTGTTATTGTAAATTTTGGTTCAGAAATATACTTTTATTGTTTTTGATTTGAAATTGATGAATTTAACTCGTATAACGAACTTATCAAAGTCATCTGAACGTAGCAAAGTTCCCGCGTACAAACTTTGAAAAAATAATTCCAATCAATTTCGTATGAAAAGTTCGTCTTGTACAAACCACCGCCAAAAACGATTAGATAACGCCAAGGAGAATAGAAATTAGGTAACAAAAGCAAAGTGATTGTAGTACATATTAAATCGCATAGTTCATTCATACAAATGGCTAGAGTTTTGATGGGCAGTTAGGTATTTCCAGCAATTACAAAACTTTACCTATATAGATATGATAATAGTTTGATACAATAGCATCGATTTCTATTGAAAAGGCCGTATTGCGTACAATCGTAAATTATAATTTCAATTTAATATTACTGATCGATAAAAACCAATCATAGCTAAAGTTTTCATAAACTGACATTTTTATAATAAGCGTAATAAGTATGTTGATTAAATAATTTTAAACCCACGTAGAAGTCTTTAAAGTGTAATGTCAATTCTAATTAGCGAATGTTAACAAAGAATTGCATAATTATTTTCATTTTTATTATAAAAAAAAAACTAAGAAGAACAAAAAAGTTTTGATACATGGTCATGGACGCCATTTCTTTCCTTACAAAATAGAATGAAACTTACATATAAGTAATATAATATAATATAAGTGTTTAAGATAAGTATCTAAAACACCACTGAATCTCCTTGTTTAGGTTTTTTCTGTCCGAAAACACATTTTATCCTCATAAATATTCCCCCACATTTTAATAACTGGAAAAGGATTAATTGTACTATACATAATTAACAAGTTATTTATTTTAACAAAGAGGTTATATCGTTTATAACGCATTAAAGCATAAATGATCTTAATAACTTAGGTGCTTAAGACTGAAATTTAATTACCAAGTATTTCACTAATTATAATATGTACATTACTTGTTGGTGTAATTATATTTATATAACTGATATATTATTATAGTTAACTGATTCTTATCTCTTAATTATATGTGCAACATGTTTTGTAAACTAGATTACATTTTTTTATACCATAGGAGGCAGACGAACAGGTGGGTCACCCGATTTTAAGTGATCACCACCATCCATATACACTTGCAACACCAGGGGAGTCGCAAGTGAGTTGCCAGCCTGTGTTGGAGGGGGAGGAAAGGAAGCGAAAGGGGAGAGGAGGAAGGGGAAGAGAGGTGGGCCTCCGGTGCAAACATTGTTACTTCAAGTCGGTTTTCTGTGAGAGGGTGGTACTACCCCGGGCGAGCCGACCTATTCATCCTGAAACCAGTAATAGCTTCAACGTGGCTTTACCACCTACCAAAACCTATGTATATAATAACTTAGCTATAGCTTAGCGCAATACTGGCTGTATGATAAAGATAGCCATAATTGTGGAGGCGCCTGTTATAGACGCATGTATTCAATATGGCGTCAGTCCCAAGTCATATGTCTACGTTTATCGTTGTTTTTCATTTTTTACGGTAAAATCTCAATATAATAATTGTTAATAAAATGAAATATGTTATTTGCAATGGAAAAAAATAAATAGTTTGAAATGAATTATTTTGTTTAATAAAGAATATCATCGGGCATATTATTGTCAATAACAAAATTGTCTGGAAGTTATAAATTCATGTTTTTAATAGCGTTTATAAGTTACTGAAAAAAAGTGTTCCTATAATTATTTTTTACATCAAAATTTTGACTGTAAAGGTGTGATGCGCATTAAAAAACACAACATTAATCGGTTACCAGCTATCCTGAATCCTGTTTTGGAAAGGCATAATATATCTTCATATTAAAGAACCAGCTTTTCTAAAATTCTCGTTTTTCCAACGTTGCTGGCTCTTGTACTAAGGTGTCTCAAAAAAGTCTAGTTACATTAACTAATTTCTTTTCTTTCGTTATCCTGGAGAACCCCTGCGTTTTATTGGACAAAAAGTATCTTAAATGTAACCTTGTAATGTTAGTTATTACCGTGTCATGTTTCGTTAAAATCGATTTAGTTCTTTCAGCGTGATGCGTGTTCACAGGGACAGACAGGCAGATAAAAATAGTAAAAAGATTATTTTTGGCTTCTATATCGATAACAAAGTCTACCCCGATTATCATTTTTCAAAAAAATATTTAATGTACAGTTTTATTATAGTATAGATATATGTATATAATACTTTGGAATTAACAAATACATCGAGTTGGTAACATAATTACCGAATGCTGATTCTAGTTCCCGTAATCACGAAAATTTCCCGTTAGTGTAATTAAACAGTTTGTAACTGAAAACGCAAAGATATTATTAGTAACTAACAACCCATTTACTGCAATGAGAATCCACCGCGGACTGTTAATTATCATATAAATTGTTTACGTACTATTGTGGATACACGGCAATAGTTACAACAACAAAAAAAAGTGTGTATGTACTTATGTACAGGCGTTAGAAGTTATACACTTCTTTGGCGTAACAAGATAAAAATCTTTTCAACAATTTTATCTTTCTCCTTACTCTATGTTTGTAGAAAAAACGACACAAACAATAGAAAAAAGGTATTTAATACATTGAAAGTTTTAATACAAAGAAATACAAACAACAAATACAAAGAAACAAAATGTTGACTATAGCTAACTTCAAGGTTCGTGACGGTGTGCGCGCGCATCGTAATAACTTCAGGATGTCGGTTTTTCGTGACGGTGTGCACGCGTATCGTAAAAATGTACTCTGATCATTTTTCCCTAAAGCGCCAAAAGATGTATAACTTCAAAAATAAACGTTCTTTATGGGGGTCGACATCAGATACAAGCAATTACAACTCGTACTGTTGCTTCAATAAAACCATTGCAGCTTATTTAAAAGAAAACTATTTAAACCTCGCGCGCTAGTCTTCGGAGCCACAGTACTACGGTAAATCCTATCTGGGCACGAACTAAAAAGTTCGCAACATCTTATCTTTACCGTGAAGCTGTGAAACAATCTCCCGGCCAGTGTGTTCCCTCCTTCCTATAACATGGAGCCCTTCAAGCAACAACCGACGAAATATTGCGTGTCTCTTGGTACTCGCCGTTGTTTTTGGATTGTATTGTCCTTACCATCAGGCATAGTTTGCCGTGCTACAAAAAAACACCTTTGTATTAATGATATTTTGCTATTTTATAAGATTTGCACAATATTCTCTGTAAAAATTGAAGCTAAGCGAGAAAACATTGGTATTCCGTGAGTCAAGTGTTCGTCATTTTGATTGGCATGAGTAAGAGGTGAAATTATTTCTTATATTTATTTACATGTGGAAACCTTTGTACTTCATATTTTTATTCCCACCTTAAAGGGTTTATTGATTGACGTACGTCTCTGTATCATTCTTTGATATTAGAATCTTATTAAATATTCAAGTTTATACAAAAATGCATATCGTATTTTAAATTTCAATACCATAAAGTAAGAATTTACAGTCTTGATATATTATATGTCTCGCTTCAACTAGTTTCTTGTCGTATTTCCCAATATATCTATGAATGCTTATCTCTTTTGAAGTTCTTAGCAGAACCAATATTTAAAAATAATTGTTTCTTTGTAAAGTTGTTTACAGACGATAATTTTACGTGATAGCTTCATTCTTATGATGAAAACAAGATGTAAAATTACATACTTTTATGAATTGAATTATTTTATATATATATATAGTTGCGTGAGAAACCGAACGCTTAGGCCGATCGCACCTCTCTATCGCTTGTTCCTCGCTTTCGCTTGCCCGCTCGGCTCAGGCGGAACGTGACAATGAGTCATGCTTTTTCGTGCGTGCAGCCGTGGTTCATCGATTTATAAGTCGTTACCACGTAGAATAAAAACGGTTAAGTTGTACAGATATTAAAAAAACCAATATTTGTATTTTTCAGTCCTTTTATCAACGTATACATTTTTAATTTTCCACTGCGTCGGAACAATATGGCGAGTGCAGCAAACTGTCAAAATGCTCGAGAGATGAATGAGCTTCGACATGTGACACGTGTCCGAAATGATTTGTGTATATTCAAAGGGATGTAAAATCAATATAAACTTTGTATACCTTATTTATACTTCAAATATTCTAAATCGGATGCGATAGATAATTAATTCATTGAAACACGTTTGGTAACAAAAGATTAATTAAACAGAAGTCTATGTATAAATCTCATACTAGCTAACTTCCACCCGCTTCATTGAGCATTAACATAATGGCAGAGGGTCAATCGAATATAAAAAAAAATAGCCTAGAAAGTAGAAACCATCTATGAAAAAATCCGCGTCAAATAGTTATAATACTATACCGATACGTTTAGTACATTTAAAGTCATCGAGCCTCAAAAAAACAGTATTTTTATTATACAGTATATGTATATTGAAGTCTAAGCTAGCGATAAAGCACCAACCTTACGTCTAATGACACTTATACGAAATATGTTACTCTGGGCGATATTGGCTGCAACACAGGCCACCTAATGCAGCTGATATCGGTCATTATAGAAATTGTTTTTTTTGTTCCTATAAACAATGTAAGCGTAAATAAATCAATAATTATTTTTTTTTATAAATGTATCAGAAATAACTACATATGTACTAAAAGAATGCAAAATAAGATAGCCAGATAAGCAGGACCGCTTACGTTGCAATGTACCTAAGCGTAAATAAATCAATTTTTTTTTTTTTATAAATGTGTCAGAAATAACTACATATGTACTAAAAGAAACCAAAATGAGATAGCCAGATCTATTCCTGTCACTAAGCAGGACCGCTCGCGTTGCTTTGTTCCAGTCCGAAAAGTAAGAATAGTAATGCCAACTACTGTAGGAGGTGCTTCCACTACTTTAAGGACTGCGGTCTTTTTGAGGTCGGTTGCTATGGACTGCAGTCTGATATTATGCAAAAATGTTATAGGCTTCTTCATAGGATATAGGAAACTAAAAGAAGACTAGTTGTCTTTAAGTTGTTTTTAAATTCAAGGGTATTAATCAACCATACATTGATATCCCTATTTATGAATAATACTTCTAATTCTTGACAAAGTATATAAAACGGCTATTTTAGAACCATTTATTATTGGGTTTCATAGAAATAGTTTCTTTATAAAATGAACACTTGACATTTGCTTTAGGCATACTTTCCTCGATCCTCCATATGTAATTGTATATATTTTATCGAACTATTTGTAATTTGTAACAAACTAATTGTAAAATTATCTAATTTATAACTGAAATCATTTAAAACTAAATGAACGTTAATCTATTCACAGTAAAAAATAAGTGACTACAGAACCGAAACTATGATATGCACAATTCAGTAAGTACGTGACCAAAAGCTGAAAATTCAAGGGTATTAATCAACCTTACATTGATATCCCTATTTATGAATAATACTTCTAATTCTTGACAATGTATATAAAACGGCTATTTTAGAACTATTTATATTATTTACTTATTGGGTTTCATAGAAATAGATCCTTATTAAAAAATGAACACTTGACATTTGCTTTAGGCATACTTTCCATTTATGAATAATACTTCTAATTCTTGACAAAGTATATAAAACGGCTATTTTAGAACCATTTATTATTGGGTTTCATAGAAATAGTTTCTTTATAAAATGAACACTTGACATTTGCTTTAGGCATACTTTCCTCGATCCTCCATATGTAATTGTATATATTTTATCGAACTATTTGTAATTTGTAACAAACTAATTGTAAAATTATCTAATTTATAACTGAAATCATTTAAAACTAAATGAACGTTAATCTATTCACAGTAAAAAATAAGTGACTACAGAACCGAAACTATGATATGCACAATTCAGTAAGTACGTGACCAAAAGCTGTTTCCCTTTAACAAGCAGAGCGACGGAGGCCCACCTCCCCTCCTCTCCCTCCCCTAATCCCTTCCCCCACAGGGTGGCAACACACTTGCGACTCCTCTGGTGTTGTTAGTGTCCATGGACGGTGGTGATCACTTAACAGCAGGTGACACACCTGTTCGTTTGCCACTTATGACATTTAAAAAAAAAAATATTCGTATTTGATCGAAAGGAAACGAATTGTAAAATTATCTCATTTACAACTAAATGAACGTTAATCTATTCACAGTAAAGAATAAGTGATACCTACAGAACCGAAACAAGAATATGCACAATTCAGTAAGTACGTGACCAAAAGCTGTTTCCCTTTAACAAGCAAAAGCAACGTATGATATTGAATAAAAAAAGCCAGTCCCGGAGCACAGGTGACGTCACTCGAGTGACCTGTGAGGGGATTACACCCGTAAGCCTCTCAGAACTGCTGATTCAAAGGGAGCGCAACTTACAGATCTCTTGTGGGTTTTATTAACTTTGTATTCGTATGTATATTCATTCAATTAAATATTATTTTTGTTAGTTGTATAACATTTATATGTTATTCGTTAGAATCCGATTTATATTATACTAGGTGACCCATGCCCACTTCGTTGGGCAGTAATAGGCATTATCAAGCTACAACTTTTCTCTAGAACTCAATCATATATCTCTCATCGTTAAGGCAGCGTTCGTAAGAAACGTTTTCGTTCGACCATTTTTTCTCCGACTCCCCAGATATTACCTCCTACAACCTCACAAATTTTATGATATTAGTATAGATAATATAATTAGTTAATAGCTTCTGCCCGCGACTTGTTATTTTGCTCTAAGACGCAGCGGAAGCTCTGAAAAGGAAAAAATACCCCGATTTTGCAACATTCTTCGTTGCTGCCCCGCTCCTATGGATCGTAGCGTGTTGATATATACCTTCCCTGATAAATGAGCTATATAACACTGAAAGAATTTTCCAAATCGGACCAGTAGTTTCTGAGATTACCCCTTACAACATCACAAACTCACAAACTTTACCTCTTTATAATATTAGTATAGATTACGCATTATAATAATTAGATTGTATGTAATATATAATTAAGTAGCTTCTACTGACATATTTACAATTTATATTATGATAAATTTACCTAATATATATACAAAGGGATATTGGTATATCTGAAACTGACAAACTCTAACACCGTTTTGACGCTCAACATGAAATTTAGTGCATTCATATCTTCACTAGGTGGCGCTCCAACATGTCAACTACAATACTATTCGACCGATGGCTATGGAAATCGGTATCAGTAGACAATAAAGATTATTTACGCAACAGCAAAAAAAACAGCAAATAACAAAAACAGGTGGAGCCGAGGGCATTGCTAGTAATGTGTAACTTATTGCTAGATATTACAAGTATCTTTTTTTTTAAATTAAAATCATAATTGCTTTATATTTATAAGGAAAGACTAAACAAATATTTCTATTATCTCAAAGTTGTAACATAATTGAAAATATTACGTTATTGTCATTATTGTTTACTTTTTAAATATAAATAAATACTTTTCATGTGAGTTCCTTTGAAAGTGAACAATTTATCTCGATAAATAATAATAATATTATAATATAATACGTTTTATTACTGTAGTGGTTAATTTTACGTTGTTTTTAAATACTATAAGGTACTTACTTAGGCATTTTACTACTATTTCACATTAAATTAGCTGTCCAAACATCTATAATGGTTGGTAACATATTTCCAACGTGAGATCGGTAGCTGAGCGTTAGAAAAAGTCTTAATAAATGTTTATATATCTACGCTAAAAAAATAAGTCTAATAATCTACTTATAAAGCTGGAGGGTTTGTTTGTTTGGTTGAACGCGATAATCTCAGGTACTACTGGTCCGATTTGAAATTATTTCAGTGTTATATAGCTCATTTATCGAAGAAGGATATATATCATCACGCTGAGACCAGTAGGAACGGAGCACCAAAGACGAATGTTTCAAAATCGGGGTTTTTTTCCCTTTGAGAGCTTCCTCTGCGTTTGCTGAAGGTAAGTATTCCACGCGGACGATGTCGCAGGCAGAAGCTAGTATAGCATAAAGTCTATAAACTCTGTGATAATTTGATGTAGTCCGGTGAAGCTGTTAAGACCTTGCTAGGTCAATAGCGTAGTCAGTTCGAGAGAAAAAAACTGATAATTTGATGGTTGACTAACAAGGTACAAAAACCTACACAATTTACAAAAGTTGGTTTTTATAGAAGTTTTTTTAAGCTGGAAAACATATTTTAAAAACTAGCTCAATTTACGAAATTTCGTTGTACGAAGTTAAATGAGTTTAAAATTAAGTTTTAAAAGTTTATTTACTCTACAGTTTGTTGTACATGTCAAATACAGAAGAAATCTAATAACAATTATTAGACGTTCTTTCTTTCAAAAAGAAATAGCAACGGCCCGCGACTTTGTGTTAAATCTACATATATAATTAAATTATAATTACTTTGAGACTAAATCACATCAAAAATACTGCATGTATCAGCAGAAGACTAGAACTATTCGATGCGGATTTTTTTCATAGAATAATAGTTCTACTCATTTTTCGTATACGATAGACCTTTTCTCATTTTTTAAAATTCTGAATAAAGCAGATGAGAATCAGCTATTTATAATATAATAACAAAAAACCCGACAATAAAGAATAAAAAAAATGAATAACGTAAGAACCTTTCCACAAAAAACTCTTTGGTGTACGAATCTTTATAGCGATCGGTCAAAGCTGTTACAGTATATCAATCTCAGACGTACACCGATACCCATTTTTATATATAGAGATAAAATTAATTGCTTTTTTCGTGATAAATTGTATAGTATATTAGTGTAGTGATTTTCACATGGGTCGACGTGGCTCGCACGATACCCGACTGACTCGTGCCGGGCGCCGAGGGAAATACACTTGATTGCACTCATTCTCCATTCTACTGGCCCTCCACACGGCGCATTTTGATTTTATATATTTTTTCTCTTATTTTTCAGTCAACGTTCGCTTGACGGCATATCTAAATTATCGTGTATCTCGTAAATTTATAATCTTCGGTATAAATAAAATTTTAGAAATCTGTAGTGACCCCACGTTTTAGACTTAGTAAAACCAGTAACAGTTTTTTGGGAAATGGTGTTAGACTTTACAACAATGTCCCAAAGGATATTACCGATTTGCCGGATTGCGAATTTAAGCGCCATGTCAAGCGGGTTTTGGTGTCAAAAGGCTATTATAGAGTGGATCAATATGTGAACGATGGTGATGTCTGGAATTGACTCATCTCTGTACATCCATTAAAAACGTTTGTGACATTTATTATTATATAGAATATATTATTATTCTAAATATTATATATATTTGTTAAAAAGATAAACCAGATCGAGTTTCTTGTCGGTTCTTCTCGATGACTGGGTTGTTTTCCGAACCGGTGGTAGTTTTGACGTTCATAAGTGCCTTCTTAGGGCCTAAATTGAATAAAGTGTTTTTGAATTTGAATTTAATTCTTATTTTTACATTTACTAATTAGATTGGTCTTTATATGGGGTGCGCCATTTTTATCTGGTCAGTGAAACAATCGAATAGCTTTGTCAATTTCCAATAGATTACAAAGAACTATCTGATTCATAAAACTTTCACAATTTATTCTGGCTATTTTCCAAAAACGACATCGACCTAGTGGTCACTTTTTTCGTGATGCACAATTGAGCTCTATTCCTTACATTTCTCATCACATTGGCCGGCGTCTCGAGTGATATCGCTGTCATTTCGGCTAGGATAATATCTTTGAGTTCTTCAATGGTCCTCGGACTGTTGGCATAAATTTTACTTTTCAAAAATCCCCACAAGATGAAGTCCGGTGGCGTCAAATCCGGGAATCTTGGTGGACAATCAATATCACCTTTTTTCGACACCACATGTGCCGGAAAGTTCCGATGCATAAATTTCATCGTTGAGAACTTCTTCGGTTGTGTAACGATGCATGGATGAACTTATACTGAAAAGAAGTCTCTAAAACGCGTTCAAACACGCAGATCGGTTGATACTTGTCTAAGATATTCAATTGTTTCACTAACCAGATGAGGATGGCGCACCCTATAAAACATTGTTATAGCTTGGTTTAATATAACATTATAAAACCTCGGCTAAACGCGTTCAAACACGCAGATCGGTTGATACTTGTCTAAGATATTCAATTGTTTCACTAACCAGATGAGGATGGCGCACCCTATAAAACATTGTTATAGCTTGGTTTAATATAACATTATAACACCTCGGCTTTGGTTGTTGCCTTATACAAGCAATTCAGGCAACAGCCAAAGCCGAGGTGTGCCGCGCACCCTTGAGCTAGTTGTCAAAATAAAATCGGCTGAGTGCCTTAAGCGCTCGCCTTAGTAGTCCGGTGAAGCTGAAATCTCTGGAAGCTATAACACATGTATAATAGGAGACTATTTATACATCATAAAACTAATATATATCTGTTTCATGACTTATAATAAGCAACAAAAGTGTTTCTATCAACCCCCTAATAACTTATTTCACAAAAGCAAAGCGACATCAAAAATTGTTAAACATCGATTTCAAACTGGCACAAATACATTATGTATTAAGCCCTTAACCAAGATTTAATAAAGCAACAACAGTACTGCTTATGCGAACGTAATACAAGAGGTGTGTAAAAAATGCACATATTTTAGTTTATATAACGACTGGAAAATAATTGGAATGTGAAATTTTTAAATAGATATGTAATGCAATCGCTTTGGTTTTGTGAATTATGTAATACTCCCTATTAGGTTTTCATTGAATACGGTCTCTCGGAGAAGTGTATTAAACTAGCTCTAGCGCTTTGGTTTGCTCGAGATAGCTCGATAGATTTAATTTATCTCTCGGGATCTCCTTTTATGTACTCCTGATAACGTATTTGTTCATTTTGAAGTTATACTTCTTTTGACGCGTTAGGGAAAAATGATGAGAGTAAATTTTTACTATGCGCACGCACACCGTCACGAAAAACCGACACCCTGAAGTTAGCTATAGTCAACATTTTGTTTCTTTGTATTAAAAGTTTCAATGTATTAAATGCCTTTTTTCTATTGTTAGTGTCGTTTTTTCTACAAACGTAGAATAAGGCGAAAGATAAAACTTTTGAAAAGATTTTTATCTTGTTACGCCAAAGTATAACTTCTAACGCACACATAAATACATAAGTACACACACACACACATTTTTTTAAAATAATTAATTGGGTATTTAAGACGTGACAGCGTAAAATCATTCCATAAAATAAATCAATTTAAAACAGGTTCTAACGATAGCTGATGTTAGTATAGTAAGAATTTGTTTCTTACTCAGCAATTTATCACATGAACAAATATCATCCTTCATTAATATAAAAATCGAGGCAATAATAAAGACTGCTGACAAAAGTGAAAACTCAATACAGTAGAATAACTGTGTTTCGTTTTGTATTTTTAAAAGAATTATAGTATGAACTAACGAGAACGGCAAACGTTGTTCCGCCCTGATTATAAAAAAGTCTTGACAAATTATATACGAAAACCTTCCCCGTGAATCACTTTATTGAATGGTAAAAACTGCATGGAGATCCGTTCGGTAGTTTTTGAGTTTATCGCGAACAGACAGACAGAGAGACGCGGTAGGGGAATTTGTTTTATACTATGTAATGATTATTTAAATTTCATAGTGTGTAAATTGAAATTATTATCATTACTCTGGTTTTCACATTTATTGGCATTTCGAATAATAATTGTATACATTTTTCTACAGTTTATTGATTCACCAAGCATATGATAGGCTGAACAATCTCAATACAAGATATCAATTTTAGATGTACACAGGTCCCTAACTACGCGTTGCTTTAGGTTAGGTTACATAGGTCGCGAATTGCATGTATCAGGCAACAGCCAAAGCCGAGGTGTGCCGCGCACCCTTGAGCTAGTTGTCAAAATAAAATCGGCTGAGTGCCTTCAGCGCTCGCCTTAGTAGTCCGGTGAAGCCGTTAAGACCTTGCTTGGTCAATAGCGTAGTCAGTTCGAAAAAAAAAAGTCCCTATACTACGCGTTGCTAATCTGACGCTAGCCGCGGAAGCGTTATACGGCCGGACATGCTTACTACCACGTCATATTATAAATATATCTCCTGCCAAAAATACTTTCACTTCAATATAAGCACAATCCAAAGAACGCAATACAGAAACTACGTAATGAAATAAAAAAGACACATAGTTTTTTTTTTTTTGCAACACCTATTTAGGTAACATATCATGTACTTATCCTTTACGTAGTCGTTCACAATTAATTAGTCATTGATAGAAAATATACCGTGCACGCAGGTGCGAAGTCACAGAGTGGTGCGGAATGTACAAGTCGAGCAGGAACCGTGACGGTGGTAAGGGCTTGCACAACCACGTTACATATTAACTCCAGCGCGGGCGCATCCTGCACAGTGACAAGCCAAACGCAACACAACAACAACATGATTCACCAAATCGCTGTGAGTACGCTCATTTTATAAAAGAAAACTAAATTTAATATGAATGAAATAAATAAAGTTTACTGCTTTTATTTTTAAACATGGGTTATTTTATTGCGACTTCATAAGTGTCTATATGATTTTTAATTGTTGACCGTTGTACGTGCATGATATCTCGTAAGATATATGTTGAAATAACATGGTCTATAACACTACTTTAATCCACATTCACTGCTTATGTTAACTAGAAGGTTTAATTGAATCAAATTCAATACTATACTGGACAAAATAGCGTCGTAAATAACCAATTAATATGGTACAATATATAAGTAATAAAAACGATTACTATGGATTGTTCTTAGAACATATACCGTCAAGGGCTTTTCTATTAACATTTTTAATATATACAATCCTTTACAATATTCTTTTTATGAATGTTATAAGGCTTAGCGAGTGTTATCAATGGAAGCGTTCGATAAGCCCTTCTTACGACCACTTTACATTACATAGAATGTTCTCGGCTTTAAATAAATATTATATACATATGGGACATTCCACGCTAAGCCGGACAATATGATGTTTTTTTTATTTTCTGAATTTTGTGATATTTTTTAGTATTTCTCGAAATAGCCCTCCTGGTAAATATTATCATTTTTATCAAAAGATAGTTTATTTTTAGTTTTATAGACATAACTTTTTTTTAAATGGTCTAATTTTTTTTCTTGGCCTTTATAGAATAATCTTTTTTATATGATTTTTTTTATTTTAAACTTTAAATCAAGTTTAATAAACTTAATGTACTCGTCTAACTAATATTATAAATGGGAAAGTGAGATTGTCTATTTGTTCGCTACTCTTTCACGTCTTAATTAGTCAAACAATCATTATCAATTACATAGATGGTATCAGAGGTACAGACAAGGATAAAAGGTATTCATCGAGAAAAAAGTGTATGTGTACTTATGTACACGCGACAGAAGTTACACTTCTTTGGCGTAACAAGACAAAAATCGTTTCAAAAATGTTATCTTTCGCCTTATTCTACGTTTGTAGTAAAAACGACACTAACAATAGAAAAAAGGTATTTAATACATTGAAAGTTTTAATACAAAGAAATTCAAACAACAAATAAAAATAAATAAAATGTTGACTATAGCTAATTTCAGAGTATCTGTTTTTCGTGACGATGTGCGTGTGTATAAGAAGTATAACTTCAAAAATGTACAATAAACTAATGCGATAAAATCCGAAAACAAAAGCATACAACATTAGATCATGCTAGTCCTCCCACGGGCCCTCATTTGTAAACACTTGAAGTAGGTACGACAGTAACTACGAGACGCGAGTACAATAAAACACTATATTGACACAATAATTTGAATTACAAAAGAAATGTGCCGATTTACGCGAGTGAAAATTGATTACCCCATTACACGATGTTACTGTAATCAATCGTGCTTCGTTTGTGAAGAAACAATACTTGTTATAAGCCAACCGTTTCTTTATTTCCTATTTACATTAAATTTATAACACTAAACTGAAATTAGTTTGCAAATTAATAAACAAGATAATAATTAGTGTCGTAGAAGTAAATAACTTTACTGCACAGTTTACTACTATATAAACTGCCAATAAATACATGAAATTAGTTTACAAACTAATAAACAAGATAATAATTAGTGTCTAGAAGTAAATAATTTTACTGCACAGTTTACTACTATGTAAACTGCCGATAAATACATGAAATTAGTTTGCAGAATTAATAAAGAAAATAATAATTAACTATATACACGTGTTCCACAGAAGTAAATAATTTTATTGCATAGTTTACATCTGTAGCTACTATAGTTATCCGTTCTACTATATAGTATTGTGTTTTTCTTATAGTAGTGCTGGGTAATTAAGTAATACTATAAATTCGTTTGTGTGTTTGTTTGTTACGCTTTCACGCCCTAACTATTGAACCGATCAACATGAAATGTTTCATATTTACATGTTGTCAGAGGCACAGAAATAACTTTCATACGGATAACGCTGTTCTTGAGCTCAAATTTATATTAACTCGAGTAAATTATATTAAAGCTTGTAAAATATATTATCATCTAGTACTAGGATAAGCAAAACGTCCTCAAAATGATAGTAATAAAGTGCAATAATCATATGAAATTGGTTTGCAATCTAATAAATAAGGTAATAATTAATTCTATTGAAGTAAATAATTGTTATTACATTCTTTAGTTTATATTGTAGTTATTTGTTATTTGTGTATTACCTGATAATTGTCCTAAGTAATATTATAAATTTGAATGTCAGTTTGTTTATTTGTTTGTTTCTCTTTTACGTCTGAACTAAAGAACGGATCATCACGATTTTTGCATACACATTGTCAGTCAGTGTACAGGATGGAAAAATCCAGAAAAATGTCTGTTTCCAAGGGATATGTTAAATCTACATTAAAATTAAAACCACTATAAACCTATACCTGCTAGCTTTATGTAGGTGTAATACAATGAAAGTATAGTTAAAATACAGGTATTAATTATTACAGTCAGTAATAAAAATAGTATGCCCGTTTGATAAACAAATGAATAAATTAAAAAAAAAACATTACAGTTCGCAGTGGCCATTGCTCTCTTCAGCCAGATGTGTTTGGCGAACCCACTGCCAGAACCAGAACCCTACGGTCATAGGACGCAGTAAGTATTATAATAAATTTAAAAATATTTTGAGACGTTCTTAACGACAGAAATTATTTAGGAAATAACTAAAAAAAATTTGGAAGGATCATTGTGTAAACATTTTGTTCTTGGAAAGGTAAATAGAGTTAGATAGGTTAAAATCACCAGTTTAATTTTACTTTCAACAAGTAATAGAAAAAATATTTGATAGCAGCATGAAGTCAGTAGGTACTTGAAATTCGTTTATAAATTGTATAAATATAGAATATAGTAGCCCGACATAGGAGAAAGTGACGATTTCTTTTTCTTACATTATAAGCTGATTCTAGATTACAACCATCGTATTGTTACGCGCTCTGTGAACAAACCTAAACTTCAGGGTGTGAACTGACCAGATAAATTTTAGACGAAGGCAAAGGTAAATAAGGTGGTCTTCGCTTGTTATATTCTTTTATTCTATTCTATTTAGTCCCGAGGATAATATTTGTCTTTACTTCAGTTACCTATTTATTGTATCTGATGATTCAATATGTATGTAGGAAGTATGTCGAAAAATGTAAATAGTACTCAGATTAACATTAAAATTCACTTTAGTTTCATATAACAAATATTTTGTTTAAAAGAATAGATTATCTCTATATGAAGATAAATGTGTTCCGACGTTAGTTGAAAACGTATCACCAAGCATCCATAGGTTTTTGCTTCCAGCTCCATTTTTTTTTCGAACTGACTACGCTATTGATCTTGCAAGGTCTTAACAACTTCACCGGACTACTAAGGCGAGCGCATATGGCACTCAACCGATTTTATTTGACAACTAGCTCAAGGGTGCACGGCACAACTCGGCTTGGGCTTGGGCATACATGCAATTTGTGACCTGACCGAGCTAAGCTAACTATTCATACATATATATTAGTTGTTGAAACATATATGTGTACCAAGCATACATACCTCAACAACTCTTATATATATTTCGTATCGGATAATTTTCTAAACTATTTCAGTATGATAAGGAAAAAAAGAACCCTTCCACTTTCATGTGTAAGCGTGTATGAGTGCACGTATGCGGAGGTGATATGTGTAATGTTGTCGCAGTGATGTAAGATTGTGTGTCCCTGTATCGCGCGAGCAGCACACTCAAGGGATCCACGCCGAGGGAACGGACCCAGCTTCCAGATCCAATTTGAGATCCTGTTCTTTAAGAGTGTTATTTCTAGTTATATTCTAGTTTATATATCAAAACCTAAACCTATTTATAAAATAATAATAATAATTTCTAATTTTAGCTTCAAAATCCACGTGCCGTATGATGTCCACACCGTGCATCATCATCACATTGAGAGAGTTCCCGTGATCAAAACAGTCCCGATCATCAAGGAAGTACCCGTACTGAAAGAAGTACCAATCTTTAAAACACTGCCTGTGGTACATACCGTGCCTGTACCTATCGTGAACACTGTACATGTCGAGAAGCCAGTGTTCCTGCCCTTTAAGGAAGACTTGCACTTTTCACACTGGCATTGATGAATGCAACGTTATTTTTAAATGTTATTTGTGTAGGCGAATAGTGTTATTAAATACCTCGTAAACTCGATATACCACTAATACAATGTCTAAGAAAATTCTTTACTATTTACGGGTAATGATAAACGATATTTTTATGAAAGCGTAAATTTGAAGGGATAAATATAATTGTTGCTACATGAGCTATTTGCGTGGGAAAATCACAGGTGAATTAATCGCAATATTAACAATTAGCTGACTCGTGCAACTTCGTCTGCACCAAATAGGTTATCACCGGTTTCAATTGTATTTTTGAACGCGAAACATTTTAATAAACCTAAAACCCGATTGCAGCCACACCTACGGCTTCCAATTGTAAATCCAAACTATCAAAGGACACACTCAAACATATAGCGAGACGGTATGTGAGAAATCTTTTAAAATATGCCTAGAACCCGTTCGTAGCATCATCAACCGGGTTCAATTAAGATGAAAACTAACCTACATATATTGGCGGTAATGTAAAAAAAACTTGAAGGGTCTACGAACCCCTGTTTGGAACGAAGTTCCTTTCCCTTTTTTGTTGACGTTTACTATACAGTCAGTATAATTTAACCAACACGAACTTTCAAACAAATCAAAATCTTTAATGGCATGTTTTTGAAATTCATTTCAATATCGTATGCAATTAATAGCTATGTGTATTTATCAAAGTCACTGTTATAATTAACAGAATTAAATATGTAACAGTTGAACTATAATACTCCTTACCAATGACAATCGTTTATTAATTACCTCAGCAATGTACAGTTAAAATTCAATTAAGCCATCAATCCGCAATATCCTAGTCACTAAAATAACAAACTTAGTCATATAACAAAGTTACACGCCGTAACTTAACAACTTAGTTGAAATCTCGTTAAACTTATTCTGGCCTTATAGCAGTTACCTACATATTCTTTTATTAATTCTAATAGAGTTTTCCACCTTAGTTTCCTAGTTAACAGTCTTCGTTTGTTAAAATAATAATTAGATAATTATTGTAAATATTCATTATGTATTATTCATATATGTTGTTGATAAATAACCATGTAATTTGTTTTTCAATGTGATAATACAAATACCAATTTTTATACTTTTAAACGGAGTTTTATTTCTCTTATTCACCATTTTGTATGTAGTTTGAAAAGATTATTTCACCTTAAAACCTCATAAAATCCTGGAATTTGTAATTATGCTAATTACTATAATATTAATCCATATAATAGGTGAAGAGTGGATTATTAAGTACATTTTCTGTCTTATTACTCAACAGATTTTTTTTATTGTTTATTGGTTCATTGCTCATGACCTTTAATTAGTGTTACCTATAAAAATAATTGGAAACAGTTACTGTTTTACCATACTATCGAATATATTCTATGTATTACAATAACTTATGCATACTGACGTGTACAAATACGTCTCAGCTGATACTAAATAACAAAATTATAAAAAATAGATGTACTTATTGTAATGGGGTACCCTTTAGCAAAAAAACCTTATTGATGGATATTTTCAAAAAATAGTATAGTTTCGGTCATTGGATAACCTTTAATATATAAACATGGAAGTTCATATAGTCCTCGGTATAATATAATACGTATTGAGATCTAAATTTGGGTCTTGTGCTACTGTATTCAGAAGGGTTAAAAAGTTTGGGCAAGTAATAAAAATGTAGATAAACTTTCCCCTGACGGCGTATTATGTCAATGAATATTTTGGAAAGTACCACAGTTTTCAAATTACGTGCAGCAAACAAAAAAAAATTGTATGGAAATTCTAACGCATCTTCTATGACATTGGTGAATTGTGAATATTAAAACATAAAAAAATTATGTATGTCATTTATATACTTATGACTATTACATAAGAATGTAGATCAAACTTTGCCCTTATGGCATATCATCTCAATGAATATCTTGGAAAGTACCACACATTTAGAATTACGTGCAAAATAAAGTTGGTTGTATGAAAATTCTAACGCATCTTATATGACATTGGTGAATTGCGAATATTAAAACATAAAAGAATGATGTATGCCATTTATGTATATACTTATGACTATTACATAAGAATGTAGATCAAACTTTGCCCTTATGGCATATCATCCAATGACACATTGAAAAAAAAGGTCGAAACAAGATAGACAATGAAAAACAATTCAAATTGTTGTTAAGGTTATAAAAGGAGTTTTTGGTGGGATTTTGGTCTGTCATGTAGTGGATTTTATTCATGATCTTGTGTTACTCTATATTCTGTCAAATTGGTTGTGTTTTATTTAATATAGTTTGTTTATTGTACATAAGTGAAGTGAATGGAAAATAATACCACGGTCCATGATTTCTGAGATACCACAAAAACTCCATGGAAAGTTCTAACAAGATGGCCACCGTCTTGTTAGTTAATTGTAATTATATCAAGAAACTTGTAATATCGATACTACTTGACAATGGCAGCAATAGTCTACTAGAAGACTGGTTGTCAAAAATAAAATAGAAGAAGAGCTTGTAATACTATTAACTACTCGACAATGGCAGTAATAATCTAAAAGATTGGTTGCTATAAATAAAATTAAAAAGATAGATAAAGGTAAAACATTTCTACACCCCGAATGTATGTAAATTTTTGTAATAGTGGAAACAAATGGCATCATTGTTGCTACTGATTACTTTTCTGAATGTAAATAATTATGCGTCCTGAAAGTTGTGCATTGATAATAATGCATAATGCAAAGCTCGTTGTTTGGGCGTGTTATCGCGGCGTGCACAATGCGGCTATCGGCATGTCGGCTTGTCGGTCTATTGTGTACTTGTCAAACTCTAGCCATTTTGTTTACCCAACCAATAATGTACGAAAATATACAGATAAGGAACGAAATATCTGCTTTAGTAATATCATGAGTGTTATTAGAATTTCAAAACTTAATCCACAGAACCTGCATTTCAATCAAGTGCTTTTTTTGGTATAAACCAGCTTGTACCCACAATTTTATCATTGGGGAAATGGATTAATTAATTCATGGAAATAGGGTGCTATATTTATATTCATTGTTGGCCGTTTTTGTTTTTATTTTGGTTAATAATTATCTCATTAGGTGCTATTTACCACCTACAAAATTAATGTCCAATAATCATTGACGTTTACTATACAGTCAGTATAATTTAACCAACACGAACTTTCAAACAAATCAAAATCTTTAATGGCATGTTTTTGAAATTCATTTCAATATCGTATGCAATTAATAGCTATGTGTATTTATCAAAGTCACTGTTATAATTAACAGAATTAAATATGTAACAATTGAACTATAATACTCCTTACCAATGACAATCGTTTATTAATTACCTCAGCAATGTACAGTTAAAATTCAATTAAGCTATCAATCCGCAATATCCTAGTCACTAAAATAACAAACTTAGTCATATAACAAAGTTACACGCCGTAACTTAACAACTTAGTTGAAATCTCGTTAAACTTATTCTGGCCTTATAGCAGTTACCTACATATTCTTTTATTAATTCTAATAGAGTTTTCCACCTTAGTTTCCTAGTTAACAGTCTTCGTTTGTTAAAATAATAATTAGATAATTATTGTAAATATTCATTATGTATTATTCATATATGTTGTTGATAAATAACCATGTAATTTGTTTTTCAATGTGATAATACAAATACCAATTTTTATACTTTTAAACGGAGTTTTATTTCTCTTATTCACCATTTTGTATGTAGTTTGAAAAGATTATTTCACCTTAAAACCTCATAAAATCCTGGAATTTGTAATTATGCTAATTACTATAATATTAATCCATATAATAGGTGAAGAGTGGATTATTAAGTACATTTTCTGTCTTATTACTCAACAGATTTTTTTTATTGTTTATTGGTTCATTGCTCATGACCTTTAATTAGTGTTACCTATAAAAATAATTGGAAACAGTTACTGTTTTACCATACTATCGAATATATTCTATGTATTACAATAACTTATGCATACTGACGTGTACAAATACGTCTCAGCTGATACTAAATAACAAAATTATAAAAAATAGATGTACTTATTGTAATGGGGTACCCTTTAGCAAAAAAACCTTATTGATGGATATTTTCAAAAAATAGTATAGTTTCGGTCATTGGATAACCTTTAATATATAAACATGGAAGTTCATATAGTCCTCGGTATAATATAATACGTATTGAGATCTAAATTTGGGTCTTGTGCTACTGTATTCAGAAGGGTTAAAAAGTTTGGGCAAGTAATAAAAATGTAGATAAACTTTCCCCTGACGGCGTATTATGTCAATGAATATTTTGGAAAGTACCACAGTTTTCAAATTACGTGCAGCAAACAAAAAAAAATTGTATGGAAATTCTAACGCATCTTCTATGACATTGGTGAATTGTGAATATTAAAACATAAAAAAATTATGTATGTCATTTATATACTTATGACTATTACATAAGAATGTAGATCAAACTTTGCCCTTATGGCATATCATCTCAATGAATATCTTGGAAAGTACCACACATTTAGAATTACGTGCAAAATAAAGTTGGTTGTATGAAAATTCTAACGCATCTTATATGACATTGGTGAATTGCGAATATTAAAACATAAAAGAATGATGTATGCCATTTATGTATATACTTATGACTATTACATAAGAATGTAGATCAAACTTTGCCCTTATGGCATATCATCCAATGACACATTGAAAAAAAAGGTCGAAACAAGATAGACAATGAAAAACAATTCAAATTGTTGTTAAGGTTATAAAAGGAGTTTTTGGTGGGATTTTGGTCTGTCATGTAGTGGATTTTATTCATGATCTTGTGTTACTCTATATTCTGTCAAATTGGTTGTGTTTTATTTAATATAGTTTGTTTATTGTACATAAGTGAAGTGAATGGAAAATAATACCACGGTCCATGATTTCTGAGATACCACAAAAACTCCATGGAAAGTTCTAACAAGATGGCCACCGTCTTGTTAGTTAATTGTAATTATATCAAGAAACTTGTAATATCGATACTACTTGACAATGGCAGCAATAGTCTACTAGAAGACTGGTTGTCAAAAATAAAATAGAAGAAGAGCTTGTAATACTATTAACTACTCGACAATGGCAGTAATAATCTAAAAGATTGGTTGCTATAAATAAAATTAAAAAGATAGATAAAGGTAAAACATTTCTACACCCCGAATGTATGTAAATTTTTGTAATAGTGGAAACAAATGGCATCATTGTTGCTACTGATTACTTTTCTGAATGTAAATAATTATGCGTCCTGAAAGTTGTGCATCGATAATAATGCATAATGCAAAGCTCGTTGTTTGGGCGTGTTATCGCGGCGTGCACAATGCGGCTATCGGCATGTCGGCTTGTCGGTCTATTGTGTACTTGTCAAACTCTAGCCATTTTGTTTACCCAACCAATAATGTACGAAAATATATAGATAAGGAACGAAATAGCTGCTTTAGTAATATCATGAGTGTTATTAGAATTTTAAAACTTAATCCACAGAACGTGCATTTCAATCAAGTGCTTTTTTTGGTATAAACCAGCTTGTACCCGCGATTTTATCATTGGGGAAATGGATTAATTAATTCATGGAAATAGGGTGCTATATTTATATTCATTGTTGGCCGTTTTTGTTTTTATTTTGGTTAATAATTATCTCATTAGGTGCTATTTACCACCTACAAAATTAATGTCCAATAATCAACAAAAGAAATGTACGCAGGCCGGCATGACAGAGACGACCGCCGGAGGAGGTATCTCTTGATGGTCGCCGTTGTTTTTGGATTGTACTGTGCTTACCATCAGGCACAGTGCAGTCACTTTGCCGTGCTACAAAAAAAAGGCATAGAGTTTTCCACCTTAGTTTCCTAGTTAACAGTCTTCGTTTGTTAAAATAATAATTAGATAATTATTGTAAATATTCATTATGTATTATTCATATATGTTGTTGATAAATAACCATGTAATTTGTTTTTCAATGTGATAATACAAATACCAATTTTTATACTTTTAAACGGAGTTTTATTTCTCTTATTCACCATTTTGTATGTAGTTTGAAAAGATTATTTCACCTTAAAACCTCATAAAATCCTGGAATTTGTAATTATGCTAATTACTATAATATTAATCCATATAATAGGTGAAGAGTGGATTATTAAGTACATTTTCTGTCTTATTACTCAACAGATTTTTTTTATTGTTTATTGGTTCATTGCTCATGACCTTTAATTAGTGTTACCTATAAAAATAATTGGAAACAGTTACTGTTTTACCATACTATCGAATATATTCTATGTATTACAATAACTTATGCATACTGACGTGTACAAATACGTCTCAGCTGATACTAAATAACAAAATTATAAAAAATAGATGTACTTATTGTAATGGGGTACCCTTTAGCAAAAAAACCTTATTGATGGATATTTTCAAAAAATAGTATAGTTTCGGTCATTGGATAACCTTTAATATATAAACATGGAAGTTCATATAGTCCTCGGTATAATATAATACGTATTGAGATCTAAATTTGGGTCTTGTGCTACTGTATTCAGAAGGGTTAAAAAGTTTGGGCAAGTAATAAAAATGTAGATAAACTTTCCCCTGACGGCGTATTATGTCAATGAATATTTTGGAAAGTACCACAGTTTTCAAATTACGTGCAGCAAACAAAAAAAAATTGTATGGAAATTCTAACGCATCTTCTATGACATTGGTGAATTGTGAATATTAAAACATAAAAAAATTATGTATGTCATTTATATACTTATGACTATTACATAAGAATGTAGATCAAACTTTGCCCTTATGGCATATCATCTCAATGAATATCTTGGAAAGTACCACACATTTAGAATTACGTGCAAAATAAAGTTGGTTGTATGAAAATTCTAACGCATCTTATATGACATTGGTGAATTGCGAATATTAAAACATAAAAGAATGATGTATGCCATTTATGTATATACTTATGACTATTACATAAGAATGTAGATCAAACTTTGCCCTTATGGCATATCATCTCAATGAATACCTTGGAAGGTACCACACATTGAAAAAAAAAGGTCGAAACAAGATAGATAAAGGAAAACTGTTCAAATTGTTGTAAAGGTTATAAAAGAAGTTTTTGGCGGGATTTTGGTCTGTCATGTAGTGGATTTTATATTTTATTCATGATCTTGTGTTATAGAGTATATTCTGTCAAATTGGTGGTTTTTTAATGTAATATAGTTTTTTTATTGTGCATAAGTGAAGTGAATGGAAAATAATACCACGGTCGATGATTTCTGAGATGCCACAAAAACTCCATGGAAAGTTCTAACAAGTTGGCCACCATCTTGTTAGTTAATTGTAATTTTATCAAGAAACTTGTAATATCGATATTCACTTGACAATGGCAGCAATAATCTACTAGAAGACTGGTTGTCAAAAATAAAATAGAAGAAGAGCTTGTAATACTATTAACTACTCGACAATGGCAGTAATAATCTAAAAGATTGGTTGCCAAAAATAAAATTAAAAAAACAGATATGTAAATTACGAATTACGAATGTATGTAAATTTTTGTAATTGTCGAAACAAATGGCATCATTGTTGCTACTGATTACTTTTCTGAATGTAAATAATTATGCGTCCTGAAAGTTGTGTATCGATAATAATGCATAATGCAAAGCTCGTTGTTTGGGCGTGTTATCGCGGCGTGCACAATGCGGCTATCGGCATGTCGGCTTGTCGGTCTATTGTGTACTTGTCAAACTCTAGCCATTTTGTTTACCCAACCAATAATGTACGAAAATATACAGATAAGGAACGAAATATCTGCTTTAGTAATATCATGAGTGTTATTAGAATTTCAAAACTTAATCCACAGAACCTGCATTTCAATCAAGTGCTTTTTTTGGTATAAACCAGCTTGTACCCACAATTTTATCATTGGGGAAATGGATTAATTAATTCATGGAAATAGGGTGTTATATTAATATTCATTGTTGGCCGTTTTTTATTTTTTATTTTGGTTAATAATGATCGCATTAGGTGCTATTTACCACCTACAAAATTAATGTCCAATAATCAACAAAAGACATTTACGCAGGCCGGCATGACAGAGACGACCGCCGTAGGAGGTATCTCTTGGTGGTCGCCGTTGTTTTTGGATTGTACTGTGCTTACCATCAGGCACAGTGCAGTCACTTTGCCGTGCTACAAAAAAAAAGGCACTATACATGAAAATAAGCAAAATCGAAATACCCAAGTATATTCGCAAATACTTAATTACCATACAATCAGTTCTTTTGTACACTGACACACGTTCGTGACGTAATTATTTCGTTCACGAACAACCCTTCAAAAAAAAGGCACTATACATGAAAATAAGCAAAATCGAAATACCCAAGTATATTCGCAAATACTTAATTACCATACAATCAGTTCTTTTGTACACTGACACACGTTCGTGACGTAATTATTTCGTTCACGAACAACCCTTGACATCACGATAACGGGGCGTTTAAAATCGAGATGCCAATTTAAAAGTTAATTTTCGCGCGATGTACATTTTCACGGGACAATGGAACTGTGCGCCACGTCAAACAAATTAATTTATCTCTGCGGTCGATCGTGTGTAATGAGCTTACGGGGACAAATTGTGCTAAATAAGCGATATAAAATTAACGTGTAGCGCAGTTTGATTACAAAGTATCGAATATGTTGGCCCGGATAATATGAAGCTATCGAACTATTGCGGTCTCGTTTAGTTTAACGAACATTGGTTTCATTGTGATCAAATGATAAGGCTAACATTGTGTTAATTTGATTCAAAAACCAATATCTATGTTTTAACAAATATCTGTATTGGATTTTCTTAGGAAATACGTGGAAAACTTCTTAACAGCTACTTGGTCTTAACATCTTCACCGGACTACTAAGCAGAATGCGTTCTTAACCCGCATCAAGGCATATCGCAACGTAGTAAAAAGATATACTAACATCGCTTTAGTTTCGGTCATTGGATAACCTTTAATATATAAACATGGAAGTTCATATAGTCCTCGGTATAATATAATACGTATTGAGATCTAAATTTGGGTCTTGCGCTACTGTATTCAGAACGGCTAAAAAGTTTGGGCAAGTAATAAAAATGTAGATAAACTTTCCCCTGACGGCGTATTATGTCAATGAATATTTTGGAAAATACCACAGTTTTAAAATTACGTGCAGCAAACAAAAAAAATTGTATGGGTAAGCAAAGTATATTTTTGCTTTCAATTTTCATGTGTTTATCCTCTGAACGTACAATATATTGTGAAGATAATAAGAAACGTAGACAAAGTCACGGGTTTCAGGTAGTATTAGATAAACAAAATCTGTTTCATTAAACTTAATCGCTCCCAACAGTTAATTTACCTTTATGTATTCCGATTTAATGACATAAGTTTATCTCAACTTAACTTTATTTATATTCATTATAAAGTAAATAATAATATCTCAATGATCGTATTCTGCAAAGTCTTAAATAAATCTTATCAGAGACCTTCGTTGAACGTTGGCAATAGAAGTTACCATTACTTGGGAGTTGACCGGTTGTTTCAAGACTTAGTTGGTAACTTTCGAGTTCCAAAATTTCTGAAGGCTTCTTCAACTGGTCGAGAAGTCTGTATTTGGCTGTCTTCGTCGATAAGCTAATACAAGCTGCACGTAACAATGGGCATTTACGGGTCTTGTAGTTGTATCTATCAATTTGGTGTTCATGTATATTAATATTATAAAGAGGTAAAGTTTATGACGTTGTAAGGGGGTGATCTCAGGGACTGCTAAACCAATTTTGAAAATTCTTTTCCCAATACAAAGCCACGTTATTTGTGAGTGTCATGTGATATATATTAGTATTACTAAATACTAATATATAGTATTAGCATTTAGTAGTGGTAGCGCCATGCTGAAAATATTACTGGTTTTAGTATGAATGGGTCGGCTCGTCCGGGGTAGTACCGCCCTCTCACAGAAAATAGACGTGAAGTAACAGTGCTTGCATTGTCGCGTTTCGTTCGGTCAGTGATAGCGCCGGAGGGACACCACCCTCCCCTCCCCCTTCCCCACTCCTCTCCCCCAAACACAGGCTGGCAACGCACTTGTTATATACTTATGACTATTACATAAGAATGTAGATCAAACTTTGCCCTTATGGCATATCATCTCAATGAATATCTTGGAAAGTACCACACATTTAGAATTACGTGCAAAATAAAGTTGGTTGTATGAAAATTCTAACGCATCTTATATGACATTGGTGAATTGCGAATATTAAAACATAAAAGAATGATGTATGCCATTTATGTATATACTTATGACTATTACATAAGAATGTAGATCAAACTTTGCCCTTATGGCATATCATCCAATGACACATTGAAAAAAAAGGTCGAAACAAGATAGACAATGAAAAACAATTCAAATTGTTGTTAAGGTTATAAAAGGAGTTTTTGGTGGGATTTTGGTCTGTCATGTAGTGGATTTTATTCATGATCTTGTGTTACTCTATATTCTGTCAAATTGGTTGTGTTTTATTTAATATAGTTTGTTTATTGTACATAAGTGAAGTGAATGGAAAATAATACCACGGTCGATGATTTCTGAGATGCCACAAAAACTCCATGGAAAGTTCTAACAAGTTGGCCACCATCTTGTTAGTTAATTGTAATTTTATCAAGAAACTTGTAATATCGATATTCACTTGACAATGGCAGCAATAATCTACTAGAAGACTGGTTGTCAAAAATAAAATAGAAGAAGAGCTTGTAATACTATTAACTACTCGACAATGGCAGTAATAATCTAAAAGATTGGTTGCCAAAAATAAAATTAAAAAAACAGATATGTAAATTACGAATTACGAATGTATGTAAATTTTTGTAATTGTCGAAACAAATGGCATCATTGTTGCTACTGATTACTTTTCTGAATGTAAATAATTATGCGTCCTGAAAGTTGTGTATCGATAATAATGCATAATGCAAAGCTCGTTGTTTGGGCGTGTTATCGCGGCGTGCACAATGCGGCTATCGGCATGTCGGCTTGTCGGTCTATTGTGTACTTGTCAAACTCTAGCCATTTTGTTTACCCAACCAATAATGTACGAAAATATACAGATAAGGAACGAAATATCTGCTTTAGTAATATCATGAGTGTTATTAGAATTTCAAAACTTAATCCACAGAACCTGCATTTCAATCAAGTGCTTTTTTTGGTATAAACCAGCTTGTACCCACAATTTTATCATTGGGGAAATGGATTAATTAATTCATGGAAATAGGGTGTTATATTAATATTCATTGTTGGCCGTTTTTTATTTTTTATTTTGGTTAATAATGATCGCATTAGGTGCTATTTACCACCTACAAAATTAATGTCCAATAATCAACAAAAGACATTTACGCAGGCCGGCATGACAGAGACGACCGCCGTAGGAGGTATCTCTTGGTGGTCGCCGTTGTTTTTGGATTGTACTGTGCTTACCATCAGGCACAGTGCAGTCACTTTGCCGTGCTACAAAAAAAAAGGCACTATACATGAAAATAAGCAAAATCGAAATACCCAAGTATATTCGCAAATACTTAATTACCATACAATCAGTTCTTTTGTACACTGACACACGTTCGTGACGTAATTATTTCGTTCACGAACAACCCTTGACATCACGATAACGGGGCGTTTAAAATCGAGATGCCAATTTAAAAGTTAATTTTCGCGCGATGTACATTTTCACGGGACAATGGAACTGTGCGCCACGTCAAACAAATTAATTTATCTCTGCGGTCGATCGTGTGTAATGAGCTTACGGGGACAAATTGTGCTAAATAAGCGATATAAAATTAACGTGTAGCGCAGTTTGATTACAAAGTATCGAATATGTTGGCCCGGATAATATGAAGCTATCGAACTATTGCGGTCTCGTTTAGTTTAACGAACATTGGTTTCATTGTGATCAAATGATAAGGCTAACATTGTGTTAATTTGATTCAAAAACCAATATCTATGTTTTAACAAATATCTGTATTGGATTTTCTTAGGAAATACGTGGAAAACTTCTTAACAGCTACTTGGTCTTAACATCTTCACCGGACTACTAAGCAGAATGCGTTCTTAACCCGCATCAAGGCATATTGCAATGTAGTAAAAAGACGTACTAACATCGCTTACTAGCGCCGCGTTAAAGTGCCGATTTGTTTTGTTTTGATTCAAGTTGAAATCTGTCAAAGCGCGCTCACTAGAAGTATGCGACACTCGTGACGCGCGTTACGAACGCGTTCCGTTTGGTGAAGCCTTTAAACAATATTATTTCTTATCGCTTGGTATAATGTACCAGAACGTCATACACTTCACCTGTTGTTAAAGGTTGACTGGTATATATGGCTACCTATAATCAAATACAAGAAAGAACAAAGGCCTAACCGAGGCCAAATAATAAGTTGCCGCTTCTGAGGACCGATTTGATGGGCGGTGAAAACCCCATCCTCTATACAGAGTACAACTACGTGAAATCTATTGCTTTACAGAAATAGTGAACCACTTACAAGTGGTACTTCCATAACAGAATTATATAGTGATTCTACACCTCCTTTCAATTTCAAATAAATAACAAAATGATAGAGAAATTAAAAAACCATTCATCAACGAATCCCAACAAATGACGTTCGTAAAATTAAAGTTTTAAAGCCTGATTCATTTATTAATTAAAAGGACATTAATTTTATGTATTTATAATAACGGTGGAAAACATTTACGGATGCTAATTAAACTTGACTCGCGATTGTCCATTCGGCCATAATGAATTATTCTTTTTACTTCCAAAAAGTGTACAAATTTTAGTGGAACAGTAAAACGTAAGAATCATAAAGTATGACGAAAGGGACTTATAAATATAGACTTCGAACCCTCTATAGTAAGGACACCATTGTTTGCAATGACATTTTGTAAGCAAAGTATATTTTTGCTTTCAATTTTCATGTGTTTATCCTCTGAACGTACAATATATTGTGAAGATAATAAGAAACGTAGACAAAGTCACGGGTTTCAGGTAGTATTAGATAAACAAAATCTGTTTCATTAAACTTAATCGCTCCCAACCGTTAATTTACCTTTATGTATTCCGATTTAATGACATAAGTTTATCTCAACTTAACTTTATTTATATTCATTATAAAGTAAATAATAATATCTCAATGATCGTATTCTGCAAAGTCTTAAATAAATCTTATCAGAGACCTTCGTTGAACGTTGGCAATAGAAGTTACCATTACTTGGGAGTTGACCGGTTGTTTCAAGACTTAGTTGGTAACTTTCGAGTTCCAAAATTTCTGAAGGCTTCTTCAACTGGTCGAGAAGTCTGTATTTGGCTGTCTTCGTCGATAAGCTAATACAAGCTGCACGTAACAATGGGCATTTACGGGTCTTGTAGTGTATCTATCAATTTGGTGTTCGTCTATACTAATATTATGAAGAGGTAAAGTTTATGACGTTGTAGGAGAGTGATCTCAGGGACTGCTAAACCAATTTTGAAAATTCTTTTCCCAATACAAAGCCACGTTATTTGTGAGTGTCATGTGATATATATTAGTATTACTAAATACTAATATATAGTATTAGCATTTAGTAGTGGTAGCGCCATGCTGAAAATTGTTAGTTAATTGTAATTATATCAAGAAACTTGTAATATCGATACTACTTGACAATGGCAGCAATAGTCTACTAGAAGACTGGTTGTCAAAAATAAAATAGAAGAAGAGCTTGTAATACTATTAACTACTCGACAATGGCAGTAATAATCTAAAAGATTGGTTGCTATAAATAAAATTAAAAAGATAGATAAAGGTAAAACATTTCTACACCCCGAATGTATGTAAATTTTTGTAATAGTGGAAACAAATGGCATCATTGTTGCTACTGATTACTTTTCTGAATGTAAATAATTCGAAAAATTAAAAGAATTTTTTGTGGTAGTCGGATTTGCAAAATCAGTCGGAGAAAAAACGGTCAAACGAAAACGTTTCTTACGAACGCTGCCTTAACGATGAGAGATATATGATTGAGTTCTAGAGAAAAGTTGTAGAGCTGCATAATGCTTACAAAAAAGTCAACGACAGCATATGTCTAACCTTTATATATAAGTCATAAAAAGTAGTTTTTCATATTTGTTTACCGCTGTAGGGACACAATGTAGGCATGTAAGGCAGAGTGCAAGGTAAGCAAATAATTATATGAGAGCGCAACGTATGAACGGCAAGCCAGTTACTGCGCGCTGGCCCGCACGAAAGGTCGTAGATACGGGGAACATCAACATTAAAACTGTAGACGCAAACAATTGCCTTTTTCAATTTAATAACCCCAATAGTGAGGACCTTCGTTAGCCAGCAGGAGCAGTCACTCAATTGGAGTACGTTCACACACTACACGCACCTAAAACCAATCCTACTCTAAACCGCCCAATTAAGTGGGCACGGGTCAGATAGTGCTTAATATTTTTGTTATTCGTATTTATAAATGCACCTTCGAAAACAACGTGTAATCGAGGGTAATATTTAACAGTTAATAGGGTTTTATTAGCATTAATATCTTCAAATCTACTCCAGAAATTAATATCTATTATCGTCCTGTCCTCCCAGTCCGCCCATTTGTATAACTCGTCATGAAAAAGATCAATTAGGGAGATTAGTTATCGTCTTCTGAGATTACGTCATGGCGAGCAAACGAATCTGGGCGGAAGTTTCGATGGAAGATTTAAAGTGGATGATGTACCGATATTAGAACATTTTCATTTCAAATGCAACTTGAGAATTTATAAATCGTACTGTATAGGAAATGAATTTAGGAGAACTGTATCCACCACTCACCAGTACTAGGAGATCCTCTTCTTCGGGGTACCCCGGCTTGGTTCGTGGCTTAGATCGCTGGTTTTTGTAATATTAGGACACAAAGTCTACACTGGCACTTGGTTTCTTTTAACGAATTGTTAGATATCTGTACCGGTTTTGCAAATGTTTTAGCCCAGATCACTCAGAGCGGTTTTGTATGTTGCTAGATTCAAAAGTAACTCTGTTGCCTTAGAGGGCAGCACTTGCGAACGTTTTTAAAGGTGCGTTCACGAAAACTAGTGGACAGATACATTCCTTATAAACGATAAAGTAATATAAAAACAAAAAGATTTGTGCTAACATATAGATTATTACAGATAACAAAAATACGGAACAAGTACCATGTTTTATTCCTTTTAAAACGTAAACAATGATGCAGCCGATCCTGTGTAATATGCTATGCTTAGAGAAGGAGTTGATTCCTGTGGGCGCATCTCCTTAATGCTAAATTGTCAACCTTTTTTTTTTAACGTGGAGAAGAATCCTCATGGGACTGTCAGACCCGGAGGAGGTCTGAGCCGAGTCGATCGCGTACTAGGACGCAACGGTGACGGTGCCTTTCGGCGACTTTTATCGACTAAAAAACTCCACGATAGCCTCCCTGAGGGTCCCTCTATGCCTAAACTAAGCATAATTCTAACGCTACCTAACCTAGTCTTAACCCTAAATTGTCAACCTAAGTTTTATCCAACCGAGAATGCTCTTCTACTGCCATAAAATTTCATCCTAATATTTCCCTAACCGAATGTTCAGTCTCATTACAAATTCAAATTGTTCGAAGCTATGAGACATCATCGGTCATCGATCCATCCATCTAGATGCATGATCTAAGTTTTTAATTTTTTTTTTATCGTAGCACGGCAAAGTGACTCTTCTGTGCCTGATGGTGAGCACAGTATAATCTAAAAACCCTCCGCCGCCGCTCCACCATTGTTTTTTTTTTAAGAGGTTTATTCCTCATCACCTCAGCCTCGCTCCATGCCTAAACTAAGCCTAATCCTAACGCTACCTAACCTAGCCTTAACCCTAAATTGTCAACCTAACTTTTATCCAACCGAGACTCCTCTGCTTGTGTAAGATTTCATCATAATATTTTCCCTCACCAAATGTTCAGTCTCATTACAAATTCAAATTGTTCGAAGTTATGAGACATCGTCGGTCATCGATCCATCCATCTAAGTGCATGGTCTAAGTTTTTAATTTTTTTTTTTATCGTTGCACGGCAGTGACTTTACTGTGCCTGATGGTGAGCACTGTATAATCTAAAAACAATGGCGACTACTGAGTGACACGCTATCCCTCACCCGTCGCCTCTGTTATTCCGGCCTGCACAAATGTCTCTTCACGTTACTCTTGAAGGACCCCATATTATAGGAAGGAGGGAACACACATTTATAAGTTAAAGCGTTTTACCATGATATCACTTCATGTGAGATGACTTTTTTTTTATTGTAGCACGGCAAAATGACTGCGCTATGCCTGATGCCCCAAAACTGACTTTGAGATATAAGATGGTAACTCACTAAACCTAGACAGAGGCTGGTTCTCATGTTTACCCTTAGAAGTAGCGAATTGTAAATTATATAAAAAATGTTAAACGAAACAAAAACAGATAAAAATAAATTTTCATTTTCATGCCTTCAATGTTATTATTGAGGTTACATATACCACTAAAATGTCAATATTGACACGCACACACACATACTCGTTTACAATAGAAGGAAACAGAAAGAGAGATTACAACGATTTTTTCTTACGTGATGATTTTTACTAGTCATAAATTTTATGGAAGTTCCTTCCGATAATTATAAAATGAAAAAGGTTTTGTTGTTGGAACACAACACGGATACAATACGCTAAATTAAAATGGTCCAACAAAAACACTCATTTAGCTACATGCTGCAGTACAATTGACTGATACTAGAGCGCTGATTCTCAGTGAAGGCAATGTACAAACATGTAGTCGTTGTCCTAACAGAAATATTACATAGCTAATAAATTATAAAACAAAATTAACCCAGAAATAGAATCAATGTCCATAAAATAAATTAAAAGAAACGCTTTATAACGCAGTGAATAGATCTTATCACGAATATAAAAGTAAGGAGCCAAAAAGATATAAGATACCATAAAAGTAGACACCGTTGAAGGGATGGCTCAATTTGCCTTATTTAACTGCTATCTAGTACCGGGGCACCGTCTCTTTAGAATTATTAGTCCAACAAAATGGCGCACGATTTTTCTTTACCTATAAATAATTCCTGTGATTCTTTTTACTTCGTAAAATTATTTACATTCCGTTATCTTTTAAACATATTTTAAAAGGAGAGGAATAAATTTATGTAACAATTAATTTCAATGTTACATTTTAAGAAGAACGTAATATTTACATCAAAACTTATGAATTAAACGAAACAGAATAAAAAAAGTGTGTGTGTACCTATGTACACGCGTTAGAAGTTATACTTCTTTGGCGTAACAAGATAAAAATCTTTTCAAAAAAATTTTTTTTTTTTTTATGTCATAGGTGGCAAACGAACAGGTGGGTCACCTGCTGTTAAGTGATCACCACCATCCATGCACACTAACAACCCCAGAGGAGTCGTAAGTGCGTTGCCATCTTTCGGAGGGAAGGGTTAGGGGAGGGAAAAGGAGAGGAGAGAGGAGACGGGAGGGGAGATGGGTCTCCGGCGCTCTCACTGACCGAACGAAACGCAACAATGCAAGCACTGTTACTTCACGTCGATTTCGACTTCGAAATTTTCGACTTATTCTACTTTTGTAGAAAAAACGACACTAACAATAGAAAAAAGGTATTTAATACATTGAAAATTTTAATACAAAGAAATAAAATGTTGACTATAAATAACTTCAGGGTGTCGGTTTTTCGTGACGGTGTGCGCGCGCATCGTAAAAATTTACTCTCGTCATTTTTCCCTAACGCGTCAAAAGATGTATAACTTCAAAAATAGATGTTATTTCTCAAAATATTTAAGCGTAGGTGACTTTCTAAGTTTGACTAAAACTCCCATACACTGTAAACTTTATCTAATTCTACGTTAAAGCTAGGCATACCAATATTATAGTTGTTTTAAACTTATTCCATTAGGAGCTTTCGTATCTACTGCATCGCGGACTAATTCTTTAGATATGAGCTTACTTAATTATCTCGTATCGCTGGTACAATGTTTTAAAAGTCAATGTTTTATATACCAACAAAGAAAGTTAATAAAGCATATTAAATTTGGTTATGTCTTTTTTTTAATAGACAATTCTACCTTTGACCGTGGATTGTTTGGATTACTATGTATTGTAGTATTTTGTAGTAAATAGATGATAAAATAGATAGCATTAAATTTTTCTTCATTAAATAAATACTTAAATAATATTTACCAACTTCCACGGTAATCTTTCAGATTATGTTAGAATATATCAGCTCAAATAAGAATATAACAGCTCAGATAAGTCGCGCCACGCTGAAGCTATTACTGGTGTCAGCATGAACGGGTCAGCTCGCCCGGGATACTACCACCCGACCCACAGAAAACCTACGTGAATTAACAGTGCTTTCATTGTTGCGTTCCGTTCGATCAGTGAGAGCGCCAGAGGCCCACCTCCTCTTCCCTCCCCTTCTCTTCCTGCCCCTCCCCGCACAGGCTGGTAACGCACTTACGACTCCCCTGGTGTTGCAAGTGTCTTTGGACGGCGGTGATCACTTAAAATCAGGTGACCCGCATGTTCGTTTGCCTCCTATAACATAAAAAAGGTAGTTGCCCAAATAAAATCGGCTGAGTGCCTTAAGCACTCGCCTTAGTAGTCCGGTGAAGCTAGTAAGACCTTGCTAGGTGAATAGCGTAGAAAGTTCGAAAAAAAAAGAACTAACGTACAAAAGAATACTTCAATTTATTCATAAAATCCTATTAAATTAAGTTTTACTTTATGTATAACATCAATTATCATAGTATAAATAGAGTTTGATTGAGTCTATTATTGCAAAAAACTTTCAGAATAAAAGTATTTGCCTTGAAGTCAAAAATTGAAATTTAATTGGATTAGATTATTTGTAAAATATATATCTATTATTTTTAAATACATTTTCAATGCTTATGTAAACAAAGAACGTATATTTATTATACTAATTAAATCGTTGGTCTAATGTGATATGTAAAGCATGTTGATTTATTTCTTAATTAAGTTGTAACTGAAACTATGTTTTAAACTAAAACTAATAAATAAATTTATAATGAACGGCAATGCCTTTTTAAAAACATACTTAGTTATAATAACAATTAAATAATATATGGAAACAGGTCAAATCATCGCTATGCTTAAGACAAATCAATCTAATCTTTAAACTGAATTCTAACCAAGCTAACGTTAGAAACAGAAGATAACCAACGCAGAAAGAAAATAAAACTGAATCAACTCTGTCACCAATATTTCAGTTCTTTACTATTTGAAAGCGGATAAATTTTCGTGGACACAAAAATCCCCATTTTTCTCACGCCAACGTAGACCCCCGTCGAGTCTCCCGTGAACCCCTGGTGGTCTGGAGCAGTTTCGGAACTTATGCTCTAGACTTTAGGTAAAATCAGACAATTACTATATAAAATATATATTTAAACAAAAAACATACGTGGTAATAGCAAAGGCCCAGTTGGCGACATTCGCGAGCGCGAGTAGAACAGCTCTGGCAGTGTAAACGGGTATGAACGCTCTAGTGCGGTTTTCTCTTATTTTATTCCAAGCTCTTTTCAAAACGGACCACTCTAGAAATGTAATGCACAACCCATCAAGTATTATGTTGCAAATAATTTTATAAGTGGTATTTCACGTGAAGCAACTAAAGAAATGGTGAGGTTCTGAAATTTATTCATATTCAGCCTGATTGGACTAGACTACTAAACTAAAGTTCAATCAGACTGAATATGAATGAGTCATTTTAAAACGATATCTTGCAACTAAACCTGCTTAGGTAATGGCCGGATTTTTTTTTCTCGAGCTGACTACTCTATTGACTTGGCAGGGTCTTCACAGCTTCACCGGACTACTAAGGTTGGCGCTTAAGGCACTCAACCGATTTGGTTTTTAGATAACATACACAAGGGCGCACGCGCACCTCGGCTTGGGCTGTTACCTGGAAAAAGTCGCGTCTGTCCTAGCTAACTATTCTAAGCTATTCATACATATATACATTTGTTAACCATACACTCGAAATTGCATGATTCACAAATGAATACGTGTATATCGGAATGAAACAAACTAAA
>MU159297.1:83301-107015 GCA_015888305.1 Antheraea pernyi | reverse complement strand
TTGTAGAAAAAACGACACTAACAATAGAAAAAAGGTATTTAATACATTGAAAATTTTAATACAAAGAAATAAAATGTTGACTATAAATAACTTCAGGGTGTCGGTTTTTCGTGACGGTGTGCGCGCGCATCGTAAAAATTTACTCTCGTCATTTTTCCCTAACGCGTCAAAAGATGTATAACTTCAAAAATAGATGTTATTTCTCAAAATATTTAAGCGTAGGTGACTTTCTAAGTTTGACTAAAACTCCCAACTATAATATTGGTATGCCTAGCTTTAACGTAGAATTAGATAAAGTTTACAGTGTATGGGAGTTTTAGTCAAACTTAGAAAGTCACCTACGCTTAAATATTTTGAGAAATAACATATCTTTGAACTGAATTCTAACCAAGCTAACGTTAGAAACAGAAGATAACCAACGCAGAAAGAAAATAAAACTGAATCAACTCTGTCCGGTTAGAAAGAACCGCAGCGTAATGATTCTACATAACATCGCCATTACTTGAATTGTGTTTACACCATTTACAAACATACGAATGTAAACAGGGGTGTAACAGACGCCATAAAGCGTGCAAGTTTAATATTATCCTGCAGTATAAGGTGTGGCCGCCATTGTTAGTGCTGACGCCTTCAACTTAAGGTCAATGACACTCTACAATAATAACTGAATTCTATTACTGTTAGTATACAAACACGTTAATAGCCAACTAACTGATTACCTAAATCATATTTTGAGCTGAAATGACTAAAATAATATAGCTTCGTTATTATAGCTAAAATAAATTTTGGATTGTACTGTGCTCACCATCAGGCACAGTGCAGTCACTCTGCTGTGCTACGAAAAAAAAAAAACATGAAATTCGTTAATTCTCTTCAATGTCGGCAACACAATAGTGATACCACTGATGATAAGCGATAGTAACCATTTATCATCAGGTAGGCCGTCGGACTGTTTACTACAGCTTAGCAAAAAAAAAGACATTGCAGGCGCCCATAAATGTAAATAATTTTTTTTTCTTCAGCTAGTTTCGTTTATATATATCCAAATGTTAATCGGCAGATTAAAAAATGTTTATTTCATTATTACCGGCATGATCTAAATACTAGAAACTGTGACAAACTGATCATCCCATGTTTGAGACTTAGCAAAACCAGTAATAGTTTCTTAGGTAATAGTGTTAGGTTTTACAATAGAGTCCCAAAACATATTACCGATTTGCCGGACTGTAAATTTAAGCGCCACGTCAAGCGGGTTTTATTGTCGAAAGGCTACTATAGAGTGGATCAATACGTGAACGATGGTGACGTCTGGAATTGACTCCTCTCTGTGCATCCACTAAAAACGGTATTGTAACGTATAATGTATTTGAAATATATATATATATATGTTAAAAAGATGTACCCAATCGAGTTTCTTGCTGGTTCTTCTCGGTGACTGGGTTGTTTTCCGAACCCGTGGTAGTTTTGACGTTCATAAGCGCCTTATTAGGGCCTAAACTGAATAAAGTATTTTTGATTGATTGATTGATTTAATAGACAATTCTACCTTTGAACGTGGTATTCACTAATTGCTTGAATTACTATGTATTGTAGTAGTATTTTGTAGTAAATAATTGATTCATGATAAAATAGATAGCATTAAATATTTCTTCTTAAATAAACACTTAAATAATATTTACCAACTTCCACGGTAATCTTTCAGATTATGTTAGAATATATCAGCTCAAATAAGAATATAACAGCTCAGATAAGTCGCGAATCGCATGTATCAGACAACAGCCCAAGCCGAGCCACGCTGAAGCTATTACTGGTTTCAGCATGAACGGGTCAGCTCGCCCGGGATACTACCACCCGACCCACAGAAAACCTACGAGAAGTAACAGTGCTTTCATTGTTGCGTTCCGTTCGATCAGTGAGAGCGCCAGAGGCCCACCTCCTCTTCCCTCCCCTTCTCTTCCTGCCCCTCCCCGCACAGGCTGGTAACGCACTTACGACTCCCCTGGTGTTGCAAGTGTCTTTGGACGGCGGTGATCACTTAAAATCAGGTGACCCGCATGTTCGTTTGCCTCCTATAACATAAAAAAGGTAGTTGCCCAAATAAAATCGGCTGAGTGCCTTAAGCACTCGCCTTAGTAGTCCGGTGAAGCTAGTAAGACCTTGCTAGGTGAATAGCGTAGAAAGTTCGAAAAAAAAAGAACTAACGTACAAAAGAATACTTCAATTTATTCATAAAATCCTATTAAATTAAGTTTTACTTTATGTATAACATCAATTATCATAGTATAAATAGAGTTTGATTGAGTCTATTATTGCAAAAAACTTTCAGAATAAAAGTATTTGCCTTGAAGTCAAAAATTGAAATTTAATTGGATTAGATTATTTGTAAAATATATATCTATTATTTTTAAATACATTTTCAATGCTTATGTAAACAAAGAACGTATATTTATTATACTAATTAAATCGTTGGTCTAATGTGATATGTAAAGCATGTTGATTTATTTCTTAATTAAGTTGTAACTGAAACTATGTTTTAAACTAAAACTAATAAATAAATTTATAATGAACGGCAATGCCTTTTTAAAAACATACTTAGTTATAATAACAATTAAATAATATATGGAAACAGGTCAAATCATCGCTATGCTTAAGACAAATCAATCTAATCTTTAAACTGAATTCTAACCAAGCTAACGTTAGAAACAGAAGATAACCAACGCAGAAAGAAAATAAAACTGAATCAACTCTGTCCGGTTAGAAAGAACCGCAGCGTAATGATTCTACATAACATCGCCATTACTTGAATTGTGTTTACACCATTTACAAACATACGAATGTAAACAGGGGTGTAACAGACGCCATAAAGCGTGCAAGTTTAATATTATCCTGCAGTATAAGGTGTGGCCGCCATTGTTAGTGCTGACGCCTTCAACTTAAGGTCAATGACACTCTACAATAATAACTGAATTCTATTACTGTTAGTATACAAACACGTTAATAGCCAACTAACTGATTACCTAAATCATATTTTGAGCTGAAATGACTAAAATAATATAGCTTCGTTATTATAGCTAAAATAAATTTGAAATCTGTCTGATACGCTAAGTGATGTTATGTTGATTATATATTATATTCATCAAATGATTTATTATAAAATTTCATAATGTGTAATATATTGATAAATATATGCCCTGAACAAATGGAGTGGCACAGGAATAAATTATCAAAGACCTAAAGGATTTTACATAAAACTATATGTATAGAAAATTAAATGCACTCAAATATATAAATGCAGTACTTTGAATTTAATTTTATAAAGAAAGACCGATAGTAATCAACACCTCGCGTAGCGTAAATAATTTAATTTAATTACATTACCCGTAAATTTCATAAATTCCTACAAAGCATTTTCAAAGATAAAATCTATTACGTAGAATGTGATTTTTTCCATAAATTTAAATGTTAATTTATAATTATACTAGAATTTGCCCGTGACTTCGTCTGCGTGGAATTTGGGTTAACGCTAACACGCAGCGGAAGCTCTCAAGAGGAAAAAATACCCCGATTTTGAAACATTATTCATTGGTGCTCCGCTCCTATGGGTCTTAGCGTGATGATATATAGCTTATAACCTTGCCGATAAATGAGCTATATAACACTATATTTTTCAAATCTGTCCAGTAGTCCCTGAGATTACCCCCTACAACGTCACAAACTCACAAACTTTACCTCTTTATAATATTAGTATAGTATATGCTCATGCAACGGGTCAAGGGAGAGGAAAATGACTCGTATCAAATTACAACCACGTCTCTCTCCCATTATATCGCTAATATAATTATGCGAAAACAACAGAAAAGAAAGAAAAAATAGTCTATAGCGATTTTAAGATTCCGTTACCCATTTCTGGTTATTTTTTTATTAAATTATAACCGAAACAGTGTTCTAAACAAAACACTGAGTAGAAATAATATTTGAAGCAACTGTATCATATCGTGATGATCAAAAATAACAAACTATGTATATATATGTACGTAGAATTCGTTTTCTTATGAAATGGTATTTTTCTTACGCGTCCTCGAGCCCAAAGTTGTCACGAGCCGCCCCGAGCGTACACGTTTTAGTTTCCAGAGATATGATGAATATCTCATACAAAATACATGTTAGAGGAATACGTCAACAATATTTTTGAATTTTATACTTGGTTATTTCCATATTTGATATATGACTTCTGTAATGTTATTTGAAGATTGAAATATAAAACAAATGGAGCTCGAAGGTAGATATAAATTTGGTAAAATATGTTTTATAAGTACGATATTGATTAAATTAATTTTTATTCTATTGACTCAGGGTTGTAGCTAGAGTCGAATTTGAGGTAGGGCAGTATTGGTTACAGGTAGGGCGGAAGTAAAAAAAAAATCATAATTGATCTGCCCTCGAATGTCACAAACTGTGGTATGTTCGGAAAAGTTTAAATACCTATCGCCACAATTTTTTTATCTTAAACTATGAACAAACAATTTAATTATAATAATTTATCTTAGTTTTTGGTATTTTAAGGTAGGACATTGCCGCACAATGCTCCCCCTAGCTACGGCCGTGTATTAACTCCTCCGTCGGTTTGCAGCGCTTCTGTCGCTTTACTTCTTTACGTTATATTTTTAAGTTTTATACTATTGATTCCTCCGTCGCTTTACAGCGCTTCTGGCGCTTTACTTCTTTACGTTATATTTTTAAAGTTTTATACTATTGATGCCTCCGTCGCTTTGCAGCGCTTCTGTCGCTTTACTTCATTACATTATATTTTCATATTATTGACTCTTATATCGCTTTACAACGCTTCTATCGCTTTACTTCTTTACATTATATTTAGTCGCGTGATATTAAACTATAAACACAAGTCCTAATTTAGGTCTTATTTAGAAGTAGCACTGAACACTTCTATTTTATAAATCTTTAATGAAGACCGAAATAACCACACATTATATAGACTGCTCTATTTTTGTTTAAAAAAAATTATATTTATGACTTTTTATGCATGATACATTCACAATATGTAAAGAATTTTGACTGTATTCAGGCATTAGAGAAATTATTTGTTTTATATTTAACAAGCACGCGTTTGGTTTCGATCTCACCTGATGGAATTGAGAAAGGTAACATAATGGTGAAATTAGTAAACTTAAAGGTACAGGCACCGGAACACAGCTTAAGGTTCTTGGCAATAGATTTTTAACTAAAGGGTGATAAATATTTTTCTATTACACAAAACCCATGTTCAGCCGTCACACGTCCTATACACGCCTACACTGAAATATATAATTATTATTTTTGTTTAATATTCATAAAATGCAAGCTACAACCTAATAATAGGACAGTAATTTATATATATATATATATATATTTTATGTCAATAGGAGGCCAACGAACCGGTGGGTCACATGATGTTAAGTGATCACCACCGTCTATAAACACTAGCAACTCCAGGGGAGTCGCAAATGCGTTGTCAACCTGTGTATAAGGGAGGGGTAGGGGGGATAGGGAATGGGGGATGGGAAAGGAAGGGAGGTGGGCCTTCGGCGCTCTCACTGACCGAACGAAACGCAACAATGCAAGCACTGTTACTTCACGTCGGTTTTCTGTGAGAGGGTGGTACTACCCCAGGCGAACCGACCCATTCATGGTGGAACCAGTAATACATATATAATCCTACAGGTCTGAAAAGGGCACGTCATCAGATTCTAATCCTCACAATCCTAGGTTTTGTTCAGGACAATGGAGATATAACATACTAATTTTTGTGGCGTTATGTGATAATATTCTACAGCAGTTTATTGATAAATGAATTGTAAAATATAGATCCCAGTTAATCATAAGACGTCTTGCTGACTAACCCGTCATGACTTTAGGTTGCGGTGATAAATTAATGTTACTTAGACTGGTTTTTTGGCATTGAATATCTCACACTGAGGCGGAGTAAATCTAGCTCAGAGGCGGATCATTAATAATTTCGACTATTAATTGAGGCAGGCTTTACTTGACGCGTCTGAATGATGATATTATTTAACAGGCCGGGATCTGAACCTGCGGATAATTTTGATAATGAATAAAAAATGACAAAACCGCACTAATAAAATAAATATACACATATTAAATCCATCACATATAAAAACCCAAGATACACAGTCTCGAATAAAACTAGCGATCAAAACCGTCCCGCAAAAACTCCCGAATATACATCCGTGGTTATAGTTATGCGGAGATTATGATATTGCAAATTCGGCCTTAGTTATAGTTATGCGGAGATTATGATATTGCAAATTCGACCTTAACTGAATGTTATAAAGTTATTTTTACAAGGACTCCAAAATCCAAAATTATGCACTCATTTTTGTGTGCCGGCTGTGAGACGTTAAGTGTGCATCTTGGGTTTTTGTATATCAATGATTAAAGCGCAATTATTTTATAAGGATTGACCGATATACCAAAAAAGCTGTCACGGTAGCTAAAACACACAACTATTAATGAATCCTAATTATAACTAATATTACTAATGCGAAAATGAGTTTGTTTTTTTTATTACGCTTCCATGTTTAAACTACACAACCAATAGTTATGAAATTCTGTATTCGAGTACATCGCTCCTTTAATCAAAAAGGAAGTAACTCCAAAATTCAATTTTATGGGAAAAACGTTCGACTTTTGAGGTATTGAGGTATGTATGCTTGGTACTCATATAAGTATGAATATGTAGCTTAGCTTAAGTCAGCTCAGTTAGGTCACAAATTGCATGAATCTGGCAACAAAGCAAGCCGAGGTGTGCGGTGCACCCTTGAGCTAGTTGTCAAAATAAAATCGACTGAGTACCTTAAGCGCTCGTCTTAATAGTTCGATGAAGCTGTTAAGGTCTTGCCATGCCAATAGCGTAGTCAGTTCGAAGAAGAAAAAAATTACGAAAAAATTCGAATTTTAACATTTGATGAAAACTAAAACGGACATGATGAGTATTGATTTACAATTAAAACAAATTCTTCAGTACACAGCAATTACATATAGGTCATATAAGTGAACTAACATAATCTATACCCACGCTACTATTTTCATGTTGCCCAAAAGCCAAAATTAAGCATATTACAAAATCTTAGAAGTATCATAAATCATAAAATCAACCTTACATTATTTTCGTAAAAACCATCACGCCGTTCACGCCGCTGTTAGTTACTATTTAACTGAAGTGAGCGGCATATGAGGCTACGTTTTGCTAAAGAATTCACCTTGATTGTTTTAGCTGTTTGCGTGCAATCGAAAAAGATCATCTCACCTCTTGGGATCAACTCATACACCTTTACCCTATATATTAATTTTCTACTTCAATTATTGTTTCACAAATGAGAACGGAGTATTCATCTCTGAAACTGATGTCAATTATACATAAAATATATTTTTGTTCCCTCAATCTGTAGATATGTACTATTTTTTGTATGAGTCAATTTTGGAAAATCCTTAAAGTTTTTATTTAAATTGTCCCATAGATAAATCGATACATTGATAACAGGAATTATTTACCTAACAATATTCAGGTTAAAAACGAAAATAAATTAAGTAAAAACAAAGTTAATCCCCGTTTTTAATCTTTGTTTTAAAATACAACTTATTAGTGAACACGCCAACTTTACGTGACTTATCCTAATGGTAATAGAACTAAAGTGTTGGTTTATTAGTTATGTTAATTTATTATAATAAAATATAATAATGTTTCAAACTGTTACACATTACGTCCTGCAGTTAATAGATGGGGGTGATATGAGAATAGTTTAGAAAAATTATGTTTAAAAAAATTCATATCGTCCAATTATAAATGTTTTATAGTTATAAAGAATTTTGCAAGTACTATCGAGTACTTAGATTAGTATCTATAATAAGAATTTTAGATAATTTTTGTTGAGGTATTAAGTCCATTTATTTATTTACTTTTCTCTCGTACTTACGCCGCGTCGTCATTAAAATTACAATAACTTTTGATACATTGGACCGATTTTAATGAAACAAAGACTAAGTTACTCTAGAAGATATGCATTATGATTTGTGTTGTGTGTTTTATTGTGAACACAGTACTTTAGCAGTGAGGCGAGTTCATACAAACAGCCATTTCTAAAAAATAATTGCAATGTATTTTATTACTTATTCTAAGACATTTGTAACATTTTTTTTTTCACGAAAATCGAAAAGGTACATACATGTTAGATTTACATTGTTATTATATGTATAGATTTGATTTAAATAATACCAGATATATATACATAAAAAGCATATTTTGTATCAAAAATCATGTTTCATCACACGCCCAAAACTATATATAATTACAAATACTGAATCCTTTGCCCAAGCTTAAATAATAAACCGAAGTCAATAATTAACTTAAACCTGTGTAACATCAGCCATCAAATTAAGCGATAGAGGGAAATACAGGCTCGACTCGGGCTGGGACTAGACTATTGACATAATGCAGGAGTCGGTAAGCCTCGGCCTCGGATGTAAGCCCACAAGAGGCCTCGCCGTCTGACAGAGAGAATGCCCAGGGATTTTAGTTGGATATTCTTGGAAATGTACTATTGTTATTAGCATCAATCGAAAAAAACCGTAAAGGTTATACGAGTATTTTTACTTTACTTTGAGAAAACATATACAAGTGTTTTATTAAAGAACGACTACAGTAATTAGTGAGTACTGACATACAAATCGCGATTTAGTTCGCAAAATCCCAAGCCGAGCTTCGGCCTTAGCACCTGTGAGCATGTTGTTATTCGGCTGTTTTTTCATATATCATAGGAGACAAACGAAAAGGCGGGTCACCTGACATTAAGTGATCACCGCCGTCCACAGACACTAGCAACACCAGCACCAGCAAGTGCGTTGCCAGCCTGTGTTAGGCGGGAGAGGGGGCAGGGAAGGGTAGGGGTGCCTCTGGCGCTCTCACTGACCGAACGAAAAGCAACAATGTAAGCACTATTACTTCACATCGGTTTTCTGTGTCTTGCCATGCCAATAGCGTAGTCAGTTCGAAGAAGAAAAAAATTACGAAAAAATTCGAATTTTAACATTTGATGAAAACTAAAACGGACATGATGAGTATTGATTTACAATTAAAACAAATTCTTCAGTACACAGCAATTACATATAGGTCATATAAGTGAACTAACATAATCTATACCCACGCTACTATTTTCATGTTGCCCAAAAGCCAAAATTAAGCATATTACAAAATCTTAGAAGTATCATAAATCATAAAATCAACCTTACATTATTTTCGTAAAAGCCATCACGCCGTTCACGCCGCTGTTACTATTTAACTGAAGTGAGCGGCATATGAGGCTACGTTTTGCTAAAGAATTCACCTTGATTGTTTTAGCTGTTTGCGTGCAATCGAAAAAGATCATCTCACCTCTTGGGATCAACTCATACACCTTTACCCTATATATTAATTTTCTACTTCAATTATTGTTTCACAAATGAGAACGGAGTATTCATCTCTGAAACTGATGTCAATTATACATAAAATATATTTTTGTTCCCTCAATCTGTAGATATGTACTATTTTTTGTATGAGTCAATTTTGGAAAATCCTTAAAGTTTTTATTTAAATTGTCCCATAGATAAATCGATACATTGATAACAGGAATTATTTACCTAACAATATTCAGGTTAAAAACGAAAATAAATTAAGTAGAAACAAAGTTAATACCCGTTTTTAATCTTTGTTTTAAAATACAACTTATTAGTGAACGCCAACGCCATCTTTACGTGACTTATCCTAATGGTAATAGAACTAAAGTGTTGGTTTATTAGTTATGTTAATTTATTATAATAAAATATAATAATGTTTCAAACTGTTACACATTACGTCCTGCCGTTAATAGATGTGGGTGATATGACAATAGTTTAGAAAAATTATGTTTAAAAAAATGTTCTTTGTTTTATAGCTATAAAGAATTTTGCAAGTACTATCGAGTACTTAGATTAGTATCTATAATAAGAATTTTAGATAATTTTTGTTGAGGTATTAAGTCCATTTATTTATTTACTTTTCTCTCGTACTTACGCCGCGTCGTCATTAAAATTACAATAACTTTTGATACATTGGACCGATTTTAATGAAACAAAGACTAAGTTACTCTAGAAGATATGCATTATGATTTGTGTTGTGTGTTTTATTGTGAACACAGTACTTTAGCAGTGAGGCGAGTTCATACAAACAGCCATTTCTAAAAAATAATTGCAATGTATTTTATTACTTATTCTAAGACATTTGTAACATTTTTTTTTTCACGAAAATCGAAAAGGTACATACATGTTAGATTTACATTGTTATTATATGTATAGATTTGATTTAAATAATACCAGATATATATACATAAAAAGCATATTTTGTATCAAAAATCATGTTTCATCACACGCCCAAAACTATATATAATTACAAATACTGAATCCTTTGCCCAAGCTTAAATAATAAACCGAAGTCAATAATTAACTTAAACCTGTGTAACATCAGCCATCAAATTAAGCGATAGAGGGAAATACAGGCTCGACTCGGGCTGGGACTAGACTATTGACATAATGCAGGAGTCGGTAAGCCTCGGCCTCGGATGTAAGCCCACAAGAGGCCTCGCCGTCTGACAGAGAGAATACCCAGGGATTTTAGTTGGATATTCTTGGAAATGTACTATTGTTATTAGCATCAATCGAAAAAAACCGTAAAGGTTATACGAGTATTTTTACTTTACTTTGAGAAAACATATACAAGTGTTTTATTAAAGAACGACTACAGTAATTAGTGAGTACTGACATACAAATCGCGATTTAGTTCGCAAAATCCCAAGCCGAGCTTCGGCCTTAGCACCTGTGAGCATGTTGTTATTCGGCTGTTTTTTCATATATCATAGGAGACAAACGAAAAGGCGGGTCACCTGACATTAAGTGATCACCGCCGTCCACAGACACTAGCAACACCAGCACCAGCAAGTGCGTTGCCAGCCTGTGTTAGGCGGGAGAGGGGGCAGGGAAGGGTAGGGGTGCCTCTGGCGCTCTCACTGACCGAACGAAAAGCAACAATGTAAGCACTATTACTTCACATCGGTTTTCTGTGAGAATACTACTTAATAATACTACTTCGGTACTACCGAGCCGGCCCATTCATGCTGAATCCAGTAATAGGTTTGGCGTAGTTCTACCCGAAGCTAAGTACGCTACCCTAAGCGCTCGTCTTAAATGCCCAGTGAAGCTGTGAAGACCCATAAGGCTAACAGAGATTAGTTAGCTCGAAAAAGAACTAATCGCTACTTGAAGTAAATGTAATCGGCTTTAAAAATAAAACTAAAGCTTAAAGACATAGAATTAAATCATAAAATCAATACACCACAGAACCTACTACAACTACAGAACCAATTATAACGCAGACATTTCTGAAAATGTTAAAAGTACAATCAAAGAACAAGATTAATCTACTGATTTGGAAATATATGACAAATGACCACATCTTTTTTCTGAAAGTGGAATTTCGTTACAAGAAATGTATAATACATTATTTATTTCGATAGCAAAATATTTGCTAAACAAAATGGATGCAAACGTGTTAAGTCGACTAAAAAATTAAAAATCAATATGGCACCCATAATGACAGGAAAAGAAAAGATTGCCCATGAACTTACTCCTATCTATAATTACTGTAACATTGTGTTATAAATATTGCAATTGATACAAAAACCAAGTTGCAAGTCGGTCGATTGTTTTTTTAGGAGTGTTAGGTAAATCACGTCGGGATCACCAGTGTTAGGAGATATGTTTCCACCAGTGTTGGGAGGATACTTTCAATGTATATTCTGTGCGTGTTATCTCCTTATATCAACTTTGTAGTTTGCCGTCCTAGACTATATTGAGTGACTGAGGTGTTATAAAAAGAAACACAACATGTATGTGTATACGTTTATTGGCGGGAACGACCGATTCAAGCCGCCGCGCGAGCGTCACTAACTGACAATTTTATAATGTTTTAATTACGACACAATACCTTACACTTTAATTCGTCTGTTTCTACTGTGTACATTTCTTCATGACAATGAAAGCAGACGTTACCTGAAACAAGAGATTATTTTTAAAATATTTTTGCTTTTACTATTCATTTGTTACTATTAACAATTACATAAAATTTTAATTTAACTGACAATAACATGTCGTGAAATCGACGTATTTTAAACACAATCCTAAAGCACACAGTAATAACATATACATAAAGCTTATAGTTGCGAACAATTAAGTAAACCTCAGTGTAACAACATACGAGCCAACTAAATCTAAACTTAGTACCGATCGGCATACAAGGCGATAACTTGCTATTGTTGTAGTGTTATACGCAGACCGCCTGCCCATGCCAATAACGCAACAATTGTTTACTAAAATGGTACATGGAAATAACATATTTAGCATAACAATAACATCATATAAATAAGTTAAACATTATAGTTGAATTGTCTACAGTTTATACAAGTTGTATAAATAGTATTAATTACAGTCAACTTTAACGAGAATTCTCGTGGTACGATGGTGATAAATCTTACTACTGAGTCGAGAAAGGTGGCGGGTTCAACCCGGCACATTACTGATTTTTGTATGATAAACACGATGATCAATTCTGTGTTTAAGTATTCTGAAACTAACTAACTGCAAATAAGATTTTTAGTTGCTTGACAAATAATTACGGTTAGTCAATTGAGCTGACAAATAAATGAATTCACAGATTGCTACTACCATACAAAATCTACAACGTAAATACACTTTGACAGATTATGAAAAACATGCCAATTAGTTTTTTTTTCTCGATCTGACTACACTATTGGCCTAGCAAGGCCTTAACAGCCTCACCGGACTACAGGTTGCGTCAACTACCCAACCCATGAATATTTGGCCTGCAGTTATACCTCATATCTATAATTTATAATAATATTATAAAGAGGTAAAGTTTGTGCGGTTGTAGGGTGTAATATCAGGAACTACTGGTTAGATTTGAAAAAACATTTCATTGTTAGAGAGCTTATTTATCGAGGAAGGCTATAGGCTATATATCATCACGCTAAGACCAATAGCAGAGGAGCATTAATGAAGAATGTTTCAAAATCGGGTATTTTCATTTTGAGAGCTTCCGTTGCGTGTTAGTCCGTTAAGTTATATTTATTGGTCATATTATCAACAACAATTATGATTTTTTATCAATATGTAATAATATGATAACTGAGCCACAGTAACGCGTGGCCGGGTCAGTTAGTGGTTTTACGTTGCGCTTGGCTACAAGTATGACTACTTAACATATAAGTATGTAACGAAAAGATATGAAAAAAAAATTTCCCATACAAAAATAAATTTTATAACCTTAATAAAAATTACACATATAGTTTTATCTAATAAATATATGAGCATTAACCTTATCTTACCAATTACCTACGTCTTTCAAAGTGACCACACATAAGCCTGTTACTTATTCAGACAAGTAAAAACATAATATTATCGATAAATATTCTTTGTAGAAAAGGTAATATGTTCCTCTAACAAAGTGAATATCGAAGTGGCATCGAGGATCCTAGTGGGTGGGTCGGGTTGGTAAATGGACGAAGGGGGGGTAACTCACCCGGCCGGCGATCAGTCACTGTCAAGTTGCCGATAGCGCGAGACGTCTCCGTAACGCGCAGAATTTTATCTTTAACGATATCAATTCGTATTTTTAATCGAAACTTCTCCCTTTTTGATGAGCACACAGACGGGCTCTGGGAAATTGACGAACAATATGTTTATTCAATATCGAAGAGTTGTTGAGGTATGTATGCTTGGTACACATATATGTTTCAACAACTCATATATGTATGAATAGTTAGCTTAGCTTAGGTTAGCTCAGATAGGTCGCGAATTGCATTTATCAGGCAACAGCCAAAGCCGAGGTGTGCCGTGCACCCTTGAGCTAGTTGTCAAAATAAAATCGGCTGAGTGCCTTAAGCGCTCGCCTTAGTAGTCCGGTGAAGCTGTTAAGACCTTCCATGGTCAATAGCGTAGTCAGTTCGAAAAAAAAAAAAAAAAAATTCCATCTCCCGGAACTTACATATAAGTGTTTAGCGACAGATTTTAACTTGTGGATGGTAGCTAGCCAGACTTGTAAAAAGCTTTACCACCACGTCTATAGCATTATGATGTTTTCCTTCACGGAAAGTTCCAACTTAGTTGCAAGGATTCGAATTTACGTTGATCAACGCGCTATCAACTAAGTTAGCATTGCTTCAAAATGCTTACACTTTACATTTCATTAATAAATGTTATTGAATTAAGAATTTTATTTACATTGCTCGATACGAATTGAGATTCCTTTTTCCCATTGAGTGTAAAAATATATCATCAAAATATTCTATGGTTTTGAATTTAAATAAATCTATGGATTGCGTTCACCAAAAAATAGCTGTAACGCCCGCGATAGTGGTAGGGTTAGGTGTGTCGTGTACCGGGATCGGTCGATATATATCCTAACTAGTGGGTCGGTAGAATATGAGTACAGGATGATCTGGCGACAATCATATATATAATGATAAAACTGGTATAATAATTTTCTTTTGGTTTGTTACATGTCATGATCTGTAGTATAAATTCAACTGGTGATTGCTGAAGGTTTAAACCTCTGTGTGGTTGCCGTAGTTTTTTGAATACTAACACCATGATAGTGTAGTCACTAGGTCGTGCTTTCATAAAATAAACAGATACATAATAATCACACAAACTTTCTTAATCTTCTCCGGAAATTAGTTATTAAAATTATATATTCAAAAAGGAAGAGGTTCCCTGTCCGATTGTATTTAAAAAATCGTTTTTTACCTACGAACTTCGTCATTCATAAGGAGATTTGGATTTTCTTTTTATTGGAAAGGAGGTATTTCCAAGGGGTCAAATTATAAGCATTTGAATTTGGGTTTCGAAGGTACACCAGGGATATCCTCAAAATTAAATAGGAAATGTATAGTGGTGTAGATGGTGGACAAGTGGACCGAGTGGGACTAGGTAGATGATAACTTTGGTCAAGGGTATTCTGGTGATTTTTTTAGAGTGATTAATATGTCTATTTTTATGTGAAACATTTATAGCAACGGGTCAGATCGATTGTTGGTATAGCCACGGAATGCGTCGCCACGCTATACAATTTTGATTATTTGTATTTAATGAATACAAATGTTTCTTAGACAAACAGATTTCTTGAAAAAATTTAAGTATTTCATTTTTGATTATGTCATACTCGTATTTATTTCCTGTCCTTTTATGCATATTACCTGTAACAAAATTAACCTGTAATTTCGATGTTTCATATATGCCAGGCGTCCCGAGACGGTTTACATTTTTTTTTAATTTGAAATGCTGTATATTATGATAACAAAAGATAAATCCAAAATATTTACCCACTACGAACTCATTTTATAATCAGATGTTTTGCCAGGGATCAGGGTACTACATAAGATGAGGCCCTTCTATAGAACGAGATCAAAGCTACATTCCTCTATTTCTATGAAAAGCACATTGAGAACGTCACCAATTGAATCATCCTGTCCCATGTTACAGGACCGTCAGGGATTTATTACTTCACTGATTTTTTCAATTGCTTCGAGCTACCAAGCGCGATTTATAAGGCATTCCCTTACAAAGAGTCACGTATTTCTCGTCCCGACGCCGGTGACCCGTGCTCCAGACAGCTTGGACGATGAAAAAAAAATTAAACCGATAGAGACATCGAGCTATAAAATCGTGCAATCTGGTCTTATTCTATACAAGAGAAATATACCGCTTATAATAAAATTCCTTTCTTTTCATGACAATAGATATTCCTGAAAGATGTTTACAAAGAAGAACATAAAATTACCGATTCAAAACAAAAAGACTGTTCTCAAAAATCGATGTAAATAGAAATCAAATTCCTAATGTATGTAATTTTCAGAACAAAATCAAAGAATATGTTTTAAAATCATACGAAAAAGTAAAAAAATGTGGTTAAAAATCTCCATATAAAAAGCGAATCAGAGAACACAGTTTTCCAAAAACGTTGGCAGACTGACGTTCAAGTATTCAGGTGTCATGCCATGGTCATACCGTAATGGGACGATTTGGTGACATTTTCTGTCTTAGCATATACATATTTTATAGTAAATATAATAAATATCTATATATATAACAAGAATGTAAATCTAACGTGTCTGACCTTTTTAGATTTTTGTGAAAAAAAAAGTGTGTGTGTGTGTACTTATGTACACGCGTTAGAAGTTATACTTCGTTGGAGTAACAAGATAAAACTCTTTTATCTACGTTTGTAGAAAAAACGACCCCACAAATAGAAAAAAGGTATGTAATACATTGAAAGTTTTAATACAAAGAAACAAAATGTTGACTATAGCTAACTTTAGGGTGTCGGTATTTCGTGACGGTGTGCGCGCGCATCGTAAAAATTTACTCCCATCATTTTTCCCTAACGCACCAAAAGAAGTATAACTTCAAGAATTGGTGCAGGTGCATTCATTTTTAGAAATGTATATCAGTTTCTTTGAACACACACCACTGTACTAAAGTACTGTGTTCACGACAAAACCTCACCAAGAAAAAAAATCATAAAGCATATCCTCGCGTAACATTTAGTCTTAGCTTCATTAAAGCGGTTCACTCTATCAAAAAATATTGTAATTTGAATGACAAAGAGACTTAAGTACGACAGAAAAGTGGATAAGTAAATGGACTTAATACATTCAGATGATTAGTCACTATTTTTTTACATTAGCTTCCAAGCGGGCGGAGTCGCGGGCACATTTGGTAGTATATAAAGTTAATATATAAATTTTGCTATTCCCTCTTAGTAGTCCGGTGAAGCTGTTAAGACCTTGCTAGGTCAATAGCGTAGTCAGTTCGAGAAAAAAAAAGTTGCTATTCCCTCATGCATTTCTTATTATTTATTCCTCAATATCGACTCAAAACAAAGAAGGACAATTCTTAAAAACGAATTCATAAGTATTACACGGTATGCATTTCTTTTTATTGATTACAATTTTTATGACGATCGCTGGTAAAGTTACTTCGCTGCATCGCCATCTAGCGGTATATTATAGCAAAATAGAGAGAATACAAATCTTATCCCTGAAATAAAACATAGGTGCTAGCTTCAATGACGATCGCTCAAATGATGCTCGATATATAGGTTGGTGCATCCCTTTTTATAAATATAGATACGTTGGTGTTTCCTGCATTAGTCATCCCATTGCCTACGGTACGGCAGGTCACGTCTACGGTTGTAAACAAATCGTTTAGTTTGATTTACTAATAAGCTGCGGTTTAAAAACCCAAACAAATAATTTAGAAGCGTTAAATTCAAACTACGATGATGAAAAAGCTATTCCGTGCCGCATTTTTTTTACCATTAACATGATATAGATGCTTTATTTAATGTCGGTTTGATTAATTATATCTATTAAGTATTTGATACTCGCAACGTCATCCCTATAAGAATTGTTTTATTTCATAATAACTACACGTTTTATCTGTATTAATTAGAGATTGTTTTTTTTCTAATAGTTACTTTATCATTAGGTATTATTTAACGCTTATACCTCGGTCTTAAGTTCCCTCTATTCAATTTTATCATTATTACTTAGCTCTTATGATAAATGTGATGATATGTGGTCTAGATAAGAAGTATGTAAAATCCTTTCTCTACCAGTAAAAGTTGTGTTAACATTGTTTTATTCATTTCAGAGATTAACCTCGATAAACAACAAACATTTAAATCTTATTGCTAGGTATAGATTAGGTATGATATTTGATTGAGTGTATCCCTATGCCTGTCTACTATGTCACGACATAATTTTGTTATGACCCGCGATTTTTTTTAAATTAACGCTTAAATAAATAAATGTTACATATTAGAAAGCCCCTTCAATTATATACATCTGTAATTATGAAATCACATATAAATGTGAACAGTTCATTTATTAAATATAAAGTTGTTAAATCAAAGTTATGAGCCAGACTTCAATTTACGTTAAAATTGATACCCACATTTATTATCTTGTTTAGTAAGTTCAAATTGGAACTTCTCAATAGCGATAGTATTCTGATTCATGGATTATTAATAAATGTATTAAATAAAGCGGATTCTAGTACTATTGTCTATCTACTGACTGCAACTTAGTTAATAATGGTGACATCCTAAAATTGGTCTCGCCCACTTTCTAAAGGTTTTCAATAAGTAATTTAAAACGTGATAAACCAAAGAGGGTATATATAGGGTATTTATCGATAGATAGATTTCATGATAAACAAGTTTCATACCTATATTTAGATACGCTTTATAATCTACATAGAACTTCACGAGAAATTATCCTACAAATCAATAATAGTTTAAAAAAACTAAAAACTTACATGAGTCACTGTTAATATCAGCACTTCCAGATATCAATGTTTTTATCATTTTTTTGTCACTTTTTACAAAAATATACATTTATTTATAATTTACACTATTCTTAATCCAAATTTATTAAATTTTATTTTGTGTTTTTAGTTGGATTTTTTATGAAAGGGTATTTTTTAAACTATTATTTATTTTTCATTTTTTGGTTAAATTTTTGTAACTTTTTTTTTCGGATTATTGCATTGTCATCGAACTTTGACGGGTGTGCCAAGTTTGGATTAAATCTGATGGTACAAAGTAGGACAAATCAAGCTCAAAGGGGTCGGTTACATACATACATACAGGTGAAGCTAATAGAAGCGTGTTAAAAACTTAAAATTTTCTAAGTACATAACATTCGTAAAAGATTTAATCAATTCCATATATACAAAAGAGCATTATTTATTCTCAAATGAAATTTGCTTAAACAAACTACGAAGGGAACTAAAAATAAAATAAGAGGATATAATCGTAAAAAGAAGACTCCGCGAGTGAAGGGATGTGGGCGCGCGACGCCACGCGGCGACGTCTCCTATAGTTTTTACTGCAGAAGCGTGACTTTTTTGCATAGTACCTTTACTCCGTTCAGGGATTTGCATCCTGCACTGGATTTTGAATAAAAAATAGACGGGCTTTTTATTATTTGAAATACTATTGACAGAATAAATAAATTACATATAACAACAATAAATATATTACGGAGATATTCGTTATCTTTCTTCGATAAAACAGGCGATCATTGTGATTTGAATATAAAAGTTAAATTTATAATAGTAATGATTTAATTAGTTTGTACGTGTAATTGAGTGTAATTTGAGAACAGAACCACATAAGTAACAAAGGTAATGCTATTAGTCCGAATATAACTGTATAAAACACAATATTAGACAAAAGGGGAGGTATGTCACTCTTTCTTCGAACACCATGATTACAGATGTTGCACCTAGTATATGATGGTCGTGATTCCATCTAACATAATTGCCATAACCTACCAACCAGTAATGTCAAATTAATGGCTGGTATTTTCAACATAAATAAAATGAAAGAGGTCTGCCGTTGTTCCCGCGTAAATTAGTTGGAGGGAACTGCAAATTATTTTTCAAATATTATATACATATATATATATCCCTTGCTCGTTACTCGCACTCGGACTCGCTTTCGGTTTCGCTCTTCGGTACAATACGTACACCAGCGCGGCACGATAATCGGCGTTTCCATATTTGTGGTGTGCCTTATTTGGAAAGCTGTTGCTTTGTTAACATCGGCAAGAGAGCTTTTATCCGGATTATAGATGAATACTTTTGGCATTCATTTTAAAGTGGTATCTATCTCCAGCCAATTTTAAATATACAGTCAACTGCCTAGATTAGATACCCTGCCCTGTGTGGGTGTGGCGTTTGTTATCCCAGCCGTTGTGTTCGCATCACTCAAAAGCTACTAAAACATTTTTTTGTTTCATATCTTAAACAATTAATCGTAATCTAGAAAATTATCACGATAGCTTCATTTAATTTGAAATTTATGAAAGTTTTATGAAACTGTGATTATTACAAACATTACGCGCGTTCAACGATTTGTTATCTTGCAGTAGAGAATCTTCTGTGTATAAAATATATTATTAAAATAATAAAGGACGCAGGGTTAGTCACGGCTGTTAGCTAATTCAATAATAATGTATCCATTAAACAAATAAAATAATTACTCGAAAATTAAATATAGATAATATACACGTTGAATATCAAAGAACGACGTTCAAAATAAATTATTTAGATTATACAAAATTACTGCAATAATGATATCATTAAAGATTCACACAATACAGTAATAAATGTAACACGCTTACTCACTATACGTTTCAAATCACGCACTACAACGTACCAGCTCTGAATTAACTATGCCATCAGCATTCAAACAATAAACGAAACTGATATCCGGACCTTGTATCCCGTCTTTAATAGTGAATGAATTGATGTTGAGGATTCTTATTTGAATTTTATCAAAGTTCCGCCGATTGATGAGGTTATAAACAGTTTATAATCACAAAGCGCAATTTTAAACGGGAAGTTTCATTACCTTATATTAAAGCGTTTTCCACTCGCCTTATATCGTTTTATTAGGTCGTAATATTGTTATACTTGCATTTTTTTTCTTGATTTCATTTAGGTGCTTGTATTATTAATGTATTTCTTGAATTTTATTATTACATTACATAGCAATTGGTAGAATTTAAAATCGCTTCTGCCAGAATGGTTTGGTAAACAAACACTCATATCCCAATAATTAATTTTAAACTTCTTAAATATTAGTAAAATGAAATCAAAAATGCTACATTCAATTTAGGCCCTAAGAAGACGCTTATGAACGTCAAAACTACCACCGTTCGGAAAACAACCCAGTCATCAAGAAGAACCGGCAAGAAGTTTGATTGGGTTTATCTTTTTAACATACATACATTTGAACTACATAACATTAAAATCGTTTTTAGGTTGCAGAGAGAAAGACTGTCATGTTCATAATGTCTTTTGACATTGTGTCTTCTGACATTCTTGTGATATTCTATCAAGAAATGATAAGTATCTTCAATCTTACCCATAAAATGGTTTATCTATAATTGTTTTTATAATTATCAGTTCTCGTTGTCATCTAAATTTTCCTGTTGGAATGTATCCCTTTAAATTTATATGTCTATAAGCAATGTATTCTTCTTCTTATCCTTATCCCACCTAAGTAGGGTCGACACAACATGTTTTCCTTCTCTATTCTACTGTGTCATGCCATCTCAGTTTTCACACCTGCTTTGACATATTAGTTTTCACACAATCCATCCATAACCTTTTCGATCTTCCTGTACTTCTATATCTGTCTACATGACTTTCAGCTCTTTTCGTAACATACCCGTTATGTCAACCTATTAATCCTCAACTTCTGTGTCACTGGTGATATTTTCAAATTTCCTGAGACTTACATATTTTTAATCTTATCCATTTTATTTACACCACACATCGATCTGAACATTCGCATCTCTGCCACATGTAATCTTTTCTCACCCGTCTCTTTCATAACTCAGCATTCTGATCCATATAACATGACTTCTTATTGATGTTTTATACACTTTCCCGTTGAGTTTCAACGGCATTCGTAGGTCACAAATTACTCTAGACACCTTTCGCCATTCCTGCATTTATTTTATTCATAAGCATTGACATATAAAAACCCAAGATACATAGTCTCGAATAAAAGTAGCGATCAAAAAATCCCCAATATACATACGTAGTTATATTTATACGATAAACTTACGATTTTGCAAATTCAACCTTACCCGAATGATTTAAAGTCGTTTGTACAAGGACGCAAGCGACGCGAGACTATTTGAAATTACTGCATAATGCACTCATTTTTGTGTGCCCACTGTGAGATGTTAAGTGTGCATCTTAGGTTCTTGTATATCAATGTTCATAAGTAATATATAAATAATATATAATAAATTATCAGCTATTTATAAATATACACTTGATACTTCAAACGAGTTTAGGAAACGTGTGAAAATTGCTTAAGATTTATTATATTATGTTCTCTACAGACGTGTCTGCCACTGTCAGCGTCGGGGGCAGTGAAGCATGAAACAGCCACCTAGACGTTTGTGACTTACCGACTAGCACACCCAATACCTCCATATTGACACGTATATACAGTAAATAATAACTCAATAAATAGAACAAAATGTTGTTGACTGTGTTTGTTTATGTGTACGTTATGTTCTTTTAAACTACATGACAGATTTCGATACGGTTTTCACTATCATTTGAAGAATGTCCTCCAGAAAATTTATCTGTATGGTAACTTCATATTACATTTAAAGAAAAAAGTGAATAAGCCAGTGTAATGCAATGTAGTTGTAATAGTACGGTGAAGCTGTAAAGACCTTGCCAGGTCAAATTCATAGCGTGCATAGTCAGTTCGAGAAAAAAAAAATGTAGTTGTAAAAAATATTTTTCGGTTGCTTACAGTACTAACGACATTGTAAATTATAATAAAAATTATGCGATAATATATCCTAAATATGACGAACAAAGACCATTTTTACCTTACACAATAGATTAAGGCAATTCGTTCCAAAAACTTGTAGTTAATGTAACATATATAATACTAGCCTCAGCCCGCGACTTCGTCCGCATGAAATATTCCAAACTTCTAGCTAACGCTACCACGCAGTGGAAGCTCTCAAGAGGAAAAAAACCCGATTTTAAAACGTTCTTCATCGGTACTCCACTTCTATTTGTCTTAGCGTGATGATATACAGCCTATAATCTTCCTCGATAAATGAGTTATATAATACTGAGAAAATTCTTCAAATTGGGCTAGTAGTCCTTGAGATTACCCCCTACAACGTCACAAACTCACAACGTCCCAAATTCACAAACCTTACCTCTTTATAATATTAGTATAGATAGTATAGATTAATTCTTTTTGTTGCGTTAGGCATTTAATGTAGATCAAAATAGCTCTTAAGGCATATTAGTTAAATGAACATCTTAGATGATTTAAAATTTCGCGAAAGCAAAAAGAAAATATTTCAATTTGATGAACTGAACCGCGAAAAATGGAATGGGCCCGTGTGAAACCAGGACAGATCGCTAGTATATTTAAAAAGAGAATCCATTACATATACATTACCAAATACAGCACTGATACAAGACTGAAATAAGAGATATAATAACACACAAGTAGTCGGTACAAGAACATTTCAGCTATAATAATATCCGAACAAGCTTAAGATATTAAAAGGTAATTTTCAATAAGAAATCGATATTTCATTTCTTTAGACTCGATTAAAAAGTTCCCTTTCTGTGCCGAAAATAAAAAATGCTCTCCGAATTCGTGCAGACGGCAACCGAGCGGAAATTAAACTTTGCCTAAACTCTTTTTATTTCTTTACTTTTTTCAGTATCGGTGATCGCAACCATTTGTTACGGCGGAATTCAAAGGTTCGGAACCGTGGAGCCGGTATTGTGTTCAGGACTTGACGGGAGACTGAAAAAGGTTCCGCAAAGGAACTCCTTTGTATCTGTTATCAATTTGCCAAAAGATATCGGTCGCGGCAAATATCGAACGTTATTTGACCAACGCAACATTTCAAAGGACACGACTATTTGCGATACGCTTCAAGAGACCCCAAGAAGAAAATCGTTACTTTCACAGTGGCTTTTTT
>MU159297.1:48182-83250 GCA_015888305.1 Antheraea pernyi | reverse complement strand
CCCTACATAAAATCTTATGATCCGATTATAGGGTATTCTGCAACTCGAACGAATTTTTTAAAAAGCAAAACCGCCAGACTGTGGACGAAGGATGTTTGCAAAAGCGGCGTTTATGGCAAATACGAATTTGTAATACACGAGTATGAGCGTTAACGTCGCGGTAACATTTTTTTATGCTTTATCAATTGTAGTATTAGACCACAATCTTTTAATGGTGATAGAGCCACGCTGAAACTATTACTGGTACTGGTGGTGAGAGCAACCGACGTGAAGTAACGGCGCTTGCATTGTTGCGTTTTGTTCGGTCAGTGAGAGCGCCGGAGGCCTACCTCACCTCCCCTCTCCTCTCTCCTCTCCCTCTCCCTCCCCTAACCCTTCCCCCAAAGAGTAACAACGCACTTGCGACTCCTCTGGTGTTGTTAGTGTCCATGGACGGTGGTGATCACTTAAAATCAGGTGACCCAGGTGACTACAATGTAGTCTAAGGTGGTAGACACGTTAAAACTAGACAGGGAGTGGTTCTCCAGTGTAGCCATCGGAAGATCCTTATAAGTGCTTGACGGTGGATTTCAACATGAGAGTAGTAGCTAGCCAGAAGGACTCAGACAAAGCACTACCATCATGCTATAGTTTGAAATTACTGTGTGATAAAAAGATTTACTGAGCCTGGTCGGATCACGAACGTCATCTACTAGGCGTAACATCTGTAGTAGTAATATGCTTAGGAGTATCACATTCTGGGAGCGGTCGGTCTATATTCAATAAACAAACGGGGTGGAGAAGTACCTATAGGTATATAGTATTGCTATAACCATGCATATGACTCTCTTTTCTGTCAAATTTTGAAATCAGCAGCTGCGAAACTTGCAGAACAACCTGACAACAACGAATGGCTATGAACTGTAGACCTCTTGATAGATGCATTTGTTTTGACTTGCACTATGCTTAGCGTCAGATACAGGACGTTATTTATACAGGCTACAATAAAAATTAAATATGACTTTCTGTACCATAACAAAAAAACAAATGGCAATACAAAATTACGTTGTATTAAATGTCTGTATTGAAGTAATTACTTTGGTTAAAAAAAATGTAAATGATTGACAAAATATTCAACTTGTATTCAGAACCGTGATATCATTAAATAAACTAATATATTTAATGAACCTTTAGTTATACAATATAAACATAAAAGGACACTATATCACACGCAGCCTTTTAATGACAAACTAAGCTTAACTTGTATCTTAAGCTGTTATATCACACATATAACCTAGATATTTAGCACCCAGTTACACAACGAACAATTATGCTCATAACATTAATTCAGACATGTGCGAAAATCGAAACCAAGAACAAACTTTCTTGTACAACTTTCGTAACTGAGAATAAATTAATTCTACAGTTCACTTAAACGTTGTTATGATTGTTTATTATCTGGAGGGCAAAAATAGATTAAAAATGGTCTTTGTTGTTTAAAAACCTACATAAAATCTTATGATCCGATTATAGGGTATTCTGCAACTCGAACGAATTTTTTAAAAAGCAAAACCGCCAGACTGTGGACGAAGGATGTTTGCAAAAGCGGCGTTTATGGCAAATACGAATTTGTAATACACGAGTATGAGCGTTAACGTCGCGGTAACATTTTTTTATGCTTTATCAATTGTAGTATTAGACCACAATCATTTAATGGTGGTAGAGCCACGCTGAAACTATTACTGGTTTTAGCATGAATGGGTCGGCTCGCCCGCGGTAGTACCACCCTCTCATAGAAAACCGGCGTGAAGTAAGAAAACCGACGTGAAGTAACGGCGCTTGCATTGTTGCGTTTTGTTCGGTCAGTGAGAGCGCCGGAGGCCTACCTCACCTCCCCTCTCCTCTCTCCTCTCCCTCTCCCTCCCCTAACCCTTCCCCCAAAGAGTAACAACGCACTTGCGACTCCTCTGGTGTTGTTAGTGTCCATGGACGGTGGTGATCACTTAAAATCAGGTGACCCAGGTGACTACAATGTAGTCTAAGGTGGTAGACACGTTAAAACTAGACAGGGAGTAGTTCTCCAGTGTAGCCATCGGAAGATCCTCATAAGTGCTTGACGGTGGATTTCAACGTGAGAGTAGTAGCTAGCCAGAAGGACTCAGACAAAGCACACCTACCATCATGCTAGAGTTTGAAATTACTGGGTGATAAAAGAGATTTACTGAGCCTGGTCGGATCACGAACGTCATCTACCAGGCGTAACATCTGTAGTAGTAATATGCTTAGGAGTATCATGTTCTGGGAGCGGCCGGTCTATATTCAATAAACAAACGGGATGGAGAAGTACCTATACCCGACAGTATTGCTATAACCATGCATATGATGCGCATAGACGTCATAGTGAGTCTCTTTTCTATCAAATTTTGAAATCAGCTGCTGCGAAATTTGCAGAATAACCTGACAGCGACCAATGGCTATGAACTGTAGACCTCTTGATAGATGCATTTGTTTTTACTTGCACTATGCTTAGCGTCAGATACAGTGACGTTATTTATGCATGCTTAACAAAAAAACAAATGGCAATGCAAAATTAAATGTTAAAATGTCCGTATTGAAGTAATTACTTTGGTAAAAATATGTAAGGACTGACAAAATATTCAACTTTTATTCAGAACCGTGATATCATTAAATAAACTAATATATTTAATGAACCTTTAGTTATACAATATAAACATAAAAGGACACTATATCACACGCAGCCTTTTAATGACAAACTAAGCTTAACTTGTATCTTAAGCTGTTATATCACACATATAACCTAGATATTTAGCACCCAGTTACACAACGAACAATTATGCTCATAACATTAATTCAGACATGTGCGAAAATCGAAACCAAGAACAAACTTTCTTGTACAACTTTCGTAACTGAGAATAAATTAATTCTACAGTTCACTTAAACGTTGTTATGATTGTTTATTATCTGGAGGGCAAAAATAGATTAAAAATGGTCTTTGTTGTTTAAAAACGCAATGTCTATGACAATCGTCTCGTTGATACTGGCAGCAATCAACGCGATCAATGTAGCAGTTCGGAATGAAAGGGACACTGCTCAGCAATATGACAAAAACGAAAAAGCGGGCTCGGACAAAACCTTGGTTCGTGTGTCACCAACCGAGGGGGGCAGCCAGCCAACCGTGCCGGCACCCGGCCGCCATCCCACTGTTTACCCGATCCACAACAACTCCATTGTATGACTAACTTTTCACATTGTAAAGGGTTATTGCTGGGAAACTCTTAACGATCCCAGAGAATTTGCTTTATGATTTACAAAATTGCGAAAGACTTCAATTTGATTAAAAAAAATTGTAATGGATAAGTACTTTAAAACGAAATTAATGACTGTATAAATTTGTGTAAAACTCAAATGCTTCAATGTACAAGCTCAAAATTTCAAAAATACATTAAAGGAATTACTATTTCGACCGTGATTTTTTATCCTATATTTTCAAAATAACAAAATCCCTTATTGTAAAGTGATTCATTCAATCTTTTTCACAACTCATTTTATAATTTAAACTTAAGTTGATTGACGCGATATCTAACCATACTATTTCTAAGCCATTATTAGTTCAAGATTAGATACCATAAATTCGAATTAAAGTAATCGCTTACCAGTGAATTTTACAAGTGAATTATATTAAAAATAACCGCTTAAAATTACTATTTAGTAAATATGTATAATAACATATATCAATAACATTGTATATAATCGACAACATATAGTTAAATATAACCATTACCGTCTTCTTCACCTAAGTAGAGTTGGTACAACACGTTTGCTTCTTCACCAACGTAGAGTCGTGTTGTATGTTTTCCTGTTTCACTCTCCTCTGTTAGATTCCATTTTAGTATTCACACCTTTTATCTATATATTATTCTTCACACAACCTATCGTTACCTTCTTCGGAATTTTTATACTCATTTAGAAAAATAACAAAAACTAAAAATATTTTTTTTAAATTTGATTACGTTAAAATGCTTTCAACATCTTATTTTACACCCATTTCTGCAACATATGACACATTAATATTGATTACTGCCTTATTAACGTCAGAAAGTTATAAGATAATATGCACTTTCGCATAAAATACAGGTAAAATAATATAAATGTATAAAATACTGGTAAAAGTTATGTATGTCGACTGAAAAACTAGACAAATTTCTCATAAAAAATAATTCTTTAATTATTGTTATACCAATAACTGTATTATTGAATCAAAAAACTTCAAAGTAATTTAAAAATCTATACACTTTTCATAATAAAAACCATTCGCTGTCGTATCTATTTTTATTATTAATGGTTAACAGTTTGACCACACTTAAAGATTTAATAAATTAAGTAGAAGGTTACAGTTTAAACCACTTGTGAGGTCGATGACCGATTCCAGGGCACTTGAGGCGTTCTACACTAACAGAGGATTGTGTTAAGTAAACTCAATGTAGATCTGTGTATAGTTTATGTCACATAACTATTGCATCGTGTTGATTATTGTCAAATCTATATATATACATATAATAAGATGTAAGTATACCGTACATATTTAAATATTTGTGAAAAAAATATTGCAAGTACGTCGGAATAAGTAATAAAATACATGTGGGGTGTAAGGGGTTATGAATAGTTAGCTTAGCTTAGGTTAGCTTACATAGGTCGCGAATTGCATGTATCAGGCAACAGCCAAAGCCGAGGTGTGCCGCGCACCCTTGTGCTAGTTGTCAAAATAAAATCGGCTGAGTGCCTTAAGCGCTCGCCTTAGTAGTCCGGTGAAGCTGTTAAGACCTTGCTTGATCAATAGCGTAGTCGGTTCAAAAAAAAAAATCAATGTAACGTGTCTGTACTAGTACTGTGATATTTGTGAAAAAAATATTCCAGGTATCTTAGAATAACTAATAAAATACATGTACCCCACATGTATTAAGGGGTGTCAATTGCCAGCCTGTGTTGGGGGGGAGAGAGGAAGGGAAGGGGAAAGTAGAAGAGGAGGGGAGATGAGTCTCCGGCGCTCTCACTGACCGAACGAAACGCAACAATGCAAGTACTGTTACTTCACGTCAGTTTTCTGTGAAAGGGTGGTACTACTCCGGGCGAGCCGACCCATTCATGCTGAAACCAGTAATAGCTTCAGCGTGGCTCTACCACCTCCAGAAACAGTACATATATTAATAGTATATTAATAAAATAATTGTTCTATTATCTTTACATTGTATAAAATGAAGTGGCTTCCACTGTCTGTTCCCTTAGATCTTTAAACTATATTCAACCTCTTTTAAACTAGTCAATAGATTTTAATACAGTAATAGATAGAGTGATTCAAGAGGAAGGTTTATATGTATAATACATACATATTATAGTACAGAAAAGCCGAAAAATTCAAAGATTTGTTATGTGACGTCGTAACAAACATATTTTGTGCGCTTTCGAGTTAATCAAATTAATGTACTACGGAATTGTATATCTTAAAAAGATTTATAAAAAAGTCCGTGATTGTATATATTTATCTCTAAAGGATTACCCATAGTAACCATTTTTATCTTTTTATAAAAATAATTATGTGTTGATGTTACAAGCGTCCATAGGCTACGTTGACCGCTTTACATAAGGCGGACCGCGTGCTTGTTTGATACCGTCGTGGTGTAAAAAAAATGTGTTATTTACCAAGCTATTTTATACAATACAGTATTATTCCTTATACAATTAAATACATTACATACGCTGTACACGTTACGTAAATCAAAACTGCCCTTAACAGTATTTCATTAAAATGGATATCTACATTGCACATAGCCGGGTCGCTAGTTAGAAAATAACTGAAACTTAATTAAGCCAATTTATCTATTAAAATGTGATAATAAATCAGACACTTGATTTTCATCACTGAAACCTGTCACGGTATATCGGAATTTCATTTCTAATTGACGTTTATTACACCTCCGTAATCAAATCTATGATTCTAGAGAATCACAAACATCGTATACCCATTGCGTAGAAAGATACCTAAAGACAACAGTTTAAAGTTGAAAATGGCACAATATAGACAGAGCGTCGGTCTGTGTGTCTGAGGAAGGCTTTCGCGCGAAAGATCCTGTGCCAGTCTTTATTAACCCGCCAGAATAATCTATCGGTTAGATTAACGAAGACATTCTTACTTCACACGTTTGAGTGGTCGGACCGATTTGTGTAAATTGAAGCGCTGATTAGATTCCCTCCCTCTTAGATCCGAGTCTTAATCTTTCCGATTCATTACTTGCTAAAACTGAGATGTATCCGTGATTAATAGTCTTGTTTTGTCGTTTACAATTAACGGCTTTTATTCTGAGTGGATTGATACGAATCGTTGAGTCGAATCGATTGGTTCCGCTTTAAGAATAATAAACAGAAATATAAATAAGAGAACAGCACTCGAAAGAAATATATTTTTAACAGAATTACATATACTAGTCAGGTCATCAGAGGTCGATATTCGATCATAATAACGGGTACAAATCTTATTATACATGTGTTTATACATAAATCTAATCACCTACATTTGTTTCTTTTTAAATAAATTAAAACTTTATTGTATATTGTAGATTATAGACACAACGAGTGTGAAGTATGAGGAATAGGGATTTATGAATAAAAATGTATACTTGTCAATGGAGTGTATAAACACTATTTCCAAAACTTTATATTATGAAAAATGACAGCAATATGCCTGATGGTAAGCACAGTACAATACAAAAACAATGGCGACCACCGAGTGACACACTATCCATCGCCGGTCGCCGCTATCATGCCGGCCTGCGAAAAGCATGCACAGGTTAATCCCGAAAGCGACCCGCAGAAGCAAATCACTATGACGGGCTTCTTCACCATATACATGGTGGTTGCGACCCAGTCAGGCTGGAAAACTCTAACAACCCGGTATCGCCATTGCCTCGTTCGTTATCCAGCAGGGTGCACCACGTGCAGGTGAGGTTGGCTGGGAGGTCTCAAGTCTTATGATGTTATTCGACACCCCTTACACCTCAAATAAGACACTTATTTGCTTATATTAATAACATTTAAATAATCATGTTTATAATATCTTATAGTATTGTATTACTGTTTACTATTTACTTAATTATATCTTGGTAAGGAATAAACCTCATTATAATCTAAGGAGAACGGTTGATCATAAATAATTTATTCGGATAAAGACATTGTTGCCAGTAATGAGAACTTCTGTAGGATAGTCTAAAACTAGTCCGAGTAATATTATATCATTATTAGCGTTTGCTCTTCTGGCAGAAGATCAAAGTGGTATATCTAGGAGTATATCCTCTTATGATTAGTTTTATTCTCGAACTATCCTTTATTCAATAAGAGTGCTTCGAATATCTTTAAATAAATGTTCTATGTTAGGTGTCGATTTTGAATTACTAGTGGTTTTCATTCGAAATCCTAACCACAATTCATTATTTTTATAACTGTCAATGTTACAGAGGTATTTAGACTAATAGTGTACAGATATAGTAGATCGTAGACGTAAGGAACGTGAGATATGACAAATGGACTTACAAATAATCGATGAAATAAAAAAAAAACTTATTAGTGCCAACATTTTTTATTGATATCTTACACTAAAATTAGTCGAAAGTTGCTAAACAAAAGAAAATCAGTTGATCAACAGTGGATTTTTTTTTTCGAACTGACTACCCTATTGACCAAGCAAGGTCTTAACAGCTTCACCGGACTACTAAGGCGAGCACTCTGCCGATTTTATTTTGACAACTAGCTCAAGGGTGCGCGGCACACCTCGGCTTTGGCTGTAGCCTGATACATGCAATTCGCGACCTATGTGAGCTAATCTAAGCTAAGCTAACTATTCATACATATATGAGTTATTGAAAGATATATGTGTACCAAGCATACATAACTCAATAACTCTTATGTATATTTCGTATCGGATAATATTCTAAACTATTTCAGTTTGATAAGGGAAAAAAGATAAAACCCTTCCACTTGCATGTGTAAGCGTGTATGCGTGCACGTGTGTGGAGGTGATATGTGTAATGTTGTCGCAGTGATGTACGATTTTGTGTCACTATATGGCGCGAGCAGCGTACTCTAGGACTCCACGCCGAGGGAACGGACCTATGCTTGAGCAGCTGCCGAGGGGGGCCTAGTCTGGTGTGCGGGAGCGAAATTTATTCCTAGACCACGGCGGCGTGATCTGTGGTTACGCGGGCGTGGGCGTGAGCGTGAGCACGCTCTGTTTGGAGATGATCAACAGTAGATAAAAATGATGTATCGATTGTTAATTATGGTCTACATAATAATGTAAAACAAATATTTAATAAAGTAAAAACTCATATTCTATTCTTTGAAACAGCAATGTCACAGAATTGTAGGTGGTAGAACCACGCTTGTAGGTGGTAGAGCCACGCTTGTAGGTGGTAGAGCCACTCTTGCAGATGGTAGAGCCACGATTTGTAGGTGGTAGAACCACGCTTGTAGGTGGTAGAGCCACGCTTGTAGGTGGTAGAGCCACTCTTGCAGGTGGTAGAACCACGATTTGTAGGTGGTAGAGCCACGCTTGTAGGTGGTAGAGCCACTCTTGCAGATGGTAGAGCCACGATTTGTAGGTGGTAGAGCCACGCTTGTAGGTGGTAGAGCCACTCTTGCAGATGGTAGAGCCACGATTTGTAGGTGGTAGAACCACGCTTGTAGGTGGTAGAGCCACGCTTGTAGGTGGTAGAGCCACGCTTGTAGGTGGTAGAGCCACGCTTGTAGGTGGTAGAGCCACTCTTGCAGATGGTAGAGCCACGATTTGTAGGTGGTAGAACCACGCTTGTAGGTGGTAGAGCCACGCTTGTAGATGGTAGAGCCACACTGAAGCTATTACTGGTTTCAGCATGAATGGGTCGGCTCACTCGGGGTAGTACCACCCTGTCACAGAAAACCGATGTGGAGTAACAGTGCTTGCATTGTTGCGTTTCGTTCGGTCAGTGAGAGCGCCGGATGCCCACATCCCTTCCCCCTTCCTCGTCCCCTCTCCCCCTCCTCAACACCTCTGGTTTTGCAAGTGTCTATGGACGGTGGTGATCACTTAACATAAAAAAAAGAATATTAAGAAAAGTAATATCATAGAAAAAAGTTACAGACAGAAAAAAAAATCATAAAACGTATTAAGTAAATGTAAATATGGAGTAGGTACAGACGATCTGTTTACTAATAATAACATTGTCAGAGTCTATTGTCCGTAGGGTTGACCCAATTACTATCCACAAACGCGACACTGAAGCGGAATTGTTCGATCTGTCTGCGGAAATTAAATTTTCTGAATACCCCTTCGCGGTTTGATAGAGCTGACAAAAATATTCCGAGATGATCATTAGTTACAGATACAGTTAGTTGCTTTTTTATTTGATTTTTTATCTAATTATCTTTAAAATATTCCTTTTTACATATCTATATCATTTTTCTTAAGACAATAGCTTTTTAAGAGATTGTATGACTTTTTGTTCGTTTCAACGTAATTTGTTTAGAATTGACCTAACTGTGTTGACAGTAATTCTAAAATTAAATGCGAGTGAAACCGCGGTATACGGCTTGGCTTAAGTATTTCGAAGCGATGATAACTTAGTTGAAAGCATATTTGGGAATTGCGTGAATCGACGTTGATACGAATCCATGCAACTAGAGTTTTCGGTAAAGAAGAATATCGCGATAAAACCATAACATAGTGGTAGGTCTTTTTCTAAAGCCACTACGCTATTGACCTAGCAAGGTCTTAACAGCTTCACCGGACTACTAAGGCGAGCGGTTAAATCACTCAGCCGATTTTATTTTGACAACTAGCTCAAGGGTGCGCGGCACACCTCGGCTTGGGCTGTTGCCTGATACATGCAATTCGCGACCTATCTGAGCTAACCTAGCTATTCATACATATATGAGTTGTTGAAACATATATGTGTACCAAGTATACATACCTCAACAACTCTTATATATATTTCATATCGGATAATTTTCTAAACTATTTCAGTTTGATAAGAGAAAAATATAAAACCTCTCCACTTGCATGTGTAAGCGTGTATGCGTGCATGTGTGTGGAGGTGATACGTGTAATGTTGTTGCAGTGATGTAAGACTTTTTAGCTAAAACCCTCGAGTTGTAAGTCTCTCGCCAAGCAACCTGTTGGCGTGTTCCGACAGATGTACTTAATTGCCACTCCTTTAGTTTTAGCCTATATTTAGAGATCATGGTCAAACCCTAAGGTATGTATAGTTTAAGAAAGTTTTTTTTTCGCATCGAATTATGACATCTTGTATTCAAAATATCTAAGTATACTTATAATATAGGTATTTGTAATCAAATATTATCACGCCCAACATCGGAAGAAGCCAAATTAATCTATAATATGGTGGACGCCGGTATAAGGGCAAGAAAGTGATTGTAATATTCTGTTTTTCAATTTAGATTTATGATAATATTTTGTAAGAGATTATTATATTTATAAGTTATTATACCTCAACAACTCTTATATATATTTCGTATCGGATAATTTTCTAAACTATTTCAGTTTGATAAGGGAAAAATATAAAACCTCTCCACTTGCATGTGTAAGCGTGTATGCGTGCACGTGTGTGGAGGTGATATGTGTAATATTGTTGCAGTGATGTAAGACTTTTTAGCTAAAACCCTCGAGTAGAAAATTTCTTGCCAAGCTACTGGTGGGGTGTTAATTGCCACTCCTTTACTTTTAGCGTATATTCAGAGATCATGATCAAACGCTACGATATGTACGAGTATAGTTTAAGAAAGTTTTTTTTTCGCATCGAATTATGACATCTTGTATTCATAATATCTAAGTATTACCGTAAAGATTTTCACAGAAGACAAATATTTAAGTATACTTACAATATAGGGATTTGTAATCAAATATTGTCACGCCCAACATCGGAAGAAGCCAAATTAATCTATAATATGGTGGACGCCGGTATAAGGGCAAGAAAGTGATTGTAATATTCTGTTTTTCAATTTAGATTTATGATAATATTTTGAAAGTGATTATTATATTTATAAGTTATTTTGTAAGTTGTTTTTGCATGTAGTATGGACGAAGGTGGGATGTTCCCCTTGAACAAACAGAGAATAAAAAAAATAAAAAATCTAAGTATTAGTATTAAGTCTATGAATAAAAAAGGAGAGAAAAAATAAAATAAGATTTTTTAACTTAACTGAACAACTCATCCATTAACGTAACTAAATTTCAACGTTTTTTTATCTTACAAAATAAAGTCAAGGCTTACTTAAAGAACCTTATTCTGTTAAAGAATTCTCGTAAATGTATAGTGTTTTCCGAAAGTTAAGTTACTTTTTAACTAACATCAAATATGTGACGTAATGGATTACTTAACTCTTTAATTTAGTATTAGTTGGTTCAAAGAAAGCCTAACTTTTTTCAAAGATACCTGTAATAATTGAATATCCCATTATGCTTGCTATTTTTTTTTACATTGATATATACGTCTATTCCACATTATTAACTAACTGACACCTGCGACTTTGTGTCGTTCGTTATCATAACAATGTATTTTGTGTACAAAGGAAAATTCACATCACACCGCTTGCCCCACTTCTCTACGGCAAGAATATATCGCTGAATCTTTAGTGATCATAATAATAGTAGGTGCTTTAAATAAAACCTCCATATAGACCATAATCTTAACAAGAAAATTGAGTTACTAATATAGATTTATTTAATAGCTATTGTACATTTGAAAAAAAAAAACAATAATAAACTCGCTTGTGTATACGACTGTCGCGCCTGCGCACGTCTCATTTAACGGTTTTATTCCACGCACTTTTTCTTACGGTTTTACTATCACATTTTTTTCAGTTCGGTCGCGCAGCAAAATCCCTATCTCCTCCAAGCCTGCCGTAAGGAACTTCGTTCCAATAATAAGAAGAAAAAATACATTAACATTAACTAGTTTTAGAATAATATCTTGTTTTGCTGCCCTAGATTTAAATACAGAAATAAATAAACATTTCCATAATGATTACTAGTTATTGATAACACTAAAGGTAATCAACAGCTACTAAATAAAAAAATAATTTAAAAAATCGGTTGAAAATACAGAGTAAGGAGATGCTCTTGTTCGTTTGCCCACTGCCGATTTATATACTACAGATTTCAGAAATAGAGGTGCCGACCAATAGTGTGCGGGAAAGATGAATAAATTAAAAATAAACCGTTGAGAGAACATTTATTTCAATTTTATTTATATATCTACATTATATTGTAAAGACGATCACTGGTGTACAATATATTTAATAATATAGGTAAATTAAATACCCACTTTTTATAAATCTCTTACATAACTTTTTCATGTCTTAACAGAGCTACAAAATTTTATGAATCTTTTAGAATTGGCATTGCAATATCGAATACAGAATTTTCTAAATTCATTTGTTATTTCGGAACGGCTCGAGTGATCAGCGGATGGTACGCATTGTCGGCCCCGAGGCCATTGTGTGTGTTTTTTACGCTGACAGAGCGTTTTCCTGCTGGAGCGTTCTAAGGCTTTTGTGGGTGATACCCTAAGGGATATTGGATGCTGCGGAATGAATACTTGTGTATTAAATGATGTACGTTGGTGATATTCTATCTTTCCTTTACGTTATACACTTTCGTCGTTGGAATAAAAATTATAAAATTTGTATATTGTATCAGTTTTTTTCGGTAACAGTGTTAGGTTCTATAACAAAGTTCCAAGCACTTATAAGTACGCAATAGTAAGTTCAAGCAACATGTTAATATGTGAACAGGAGTGAGGTTTGGAGATTATATTCCTATCTGTTCATCCGCCATAATTAAATGTAACTATCGTTTAACTATATGTTTGTAAAAATATGTACGACGACAAGATAAATCAGATCGAGTTTTTTGCCGGTTCTTCTCTATGACTTCCTTTGGCGAACAGCTGGTAGTTTTGACGTACATTAGCAACCTTTCAGGACCTAAATTGAGTAAATTGTTTATAGTTTTGATTGAATTATCGTCATAACATAAATTATGATTCACACGAATACTACAAGTGCGAAAGTAATTCCGTATTTTTTTTTTCGAAACTTGTGATTTATGTAAATGTTACTATCACGAATAAGACGTTAAAAATGAAAATAGTGCGTGAAGTTCCTTAACGGAAGAAGGATTTTTAACCTTTGGCGAACAGCTGGTAGTTTTGACGTACATTAGCAACTTCTCAGGACCTAAATTGAATAAGTTGTTTATAGTTTTGATTGATTTATCAACATGATATAAATTATGATTCACACGAATACTACAAATGCGGAAGTAATTCCGTTTTTTTTTTCGAAACTTGAGATGTATCTGCATGTTACTTATCACGAATAAGACGTTAAAAAAATCTGTTTGTATGTTAGAATTAAACATAAAATTGAATGACATTACGAACACGGACCTTGTTGGAAGCCGCATTAGAAGTTTCACTATCAGTTCATATAAATCAGTTTGTATGTTCGAATGAAATGTATGAAATTAAGAACACGGTAAGTGTACGTCACTTTTGGTTACAACAAATAATAACGAACAACGTATTTATTAATGAAAATTTATAACCTCAAAATACAAAGACACTAAATTTATAAAACTTTTGACATTAAACAAACTTAATTGTGTTTCTATATAAATCGTATAGTAATAACAATAAATTGTAAGAACGCCAGCGGCAATATGAATATACAATACATTCTCTATTCTGTTGTAACATTGTTCAATGTACTTCAAGTGTAACGTCGCGTGGGTTTGGACGTATGTACCACATTCCGTATTATTATTATTACTCGTTGAATGTACGAGAATAGAAACAATATTTAATTAGGTAAGCTTGTTATTTTTTACTTTATTTTTGGCAACCAATCTTTTAGATTATTACTGCCATTGTCGAGTAGTTAATAGTATTACAAGTTCTTCTTCCATTCCATTTTCGTCATTGTCAAGTCAGTATCGATATTACAAGTTTCTTGATAGAATTTCAATGAACTAACAAGACGGTGGCCATCTTGTTAGAACTTTCCATGGAGTTTTTGTGGCATCTCAGAATTCAGGGTTCGTGGTATTATTTTCCATTCACGTCACTTATGCACAATAAACAAACTACATTACATAAAACACCACCAATTTTACACAATATAGAGTCAAGTAACACAAGATTATGAATAAAAAATAAAATCCACTACATGACAGACAAAAATCCCGCCAAAAACTCAATTAGGTAAGTTATGTGGTATTTTATTACGGTATATTATCTTCTATACATATAATACGAATGTAAAACTAAGGTATCAGTATTTTTTTATATTTAAGTGACAAAAAATTATTGTAGGTGTCTAGGAATCACTACATATTATAAAACAAAGTCCTCTGCAGTGTCTGTTCGTCTGTTCGCGATAAACTCAAAAACTACTGAACGGATTTTCATACCGTACCAATCGATAAAGTGATTCATGAGAAAGGTTTAAGGATATAATTTGTCAAGTTTTTTTTTATTATTAAGGCGGAACAACACTAGTTAGTAACATAAAACGCTTCAATCATTTTTTAGAAATGGCAGATTGTCAGTCGATTTTTTTGGACACGCATCACTGCTAAAGTACTATGTTGACGATAAAACATAACAAAGAAGATTATAAAGCATACCTTCGATTAACATTTAGCCTTTGTTTCATTAAAATCGGTTCATGTGTTGGCGATAAAACATAACAAAGAAGATTATAAAGCATACCTTCGATTAACATTTAGCCTCTGTTTCATTAAAATCGGTTCACTCTATCAAAAGTTATTGTAATTTTAATGACGACGCTACTTAAGTACGAGAGTAAAGTAGATATATAAACGGACTTAATACTTTCAAATGATTTTATTAATCACTGTGGTGTTACATAAAGTTTCACGCGAACGAAATCGCGGACACATCTAGTCTCTTGTATAATTATAAATTCATAATAACTCCAATCGAATAATGGTTACCTTTTCTAACCAACTTCGAAAAAGGAGGAGGTTACTACGTTCGGTTATATGTATTTTTTTATGTATGTTAATCGATATCTCCGTCAATTGTGAACCGATTTTAATGATTCGTTTTTGTTTGAATTGGTTATATTCAGAGGTGGTCCCATATTTAATTTAAAGAAAATATTCAATCCCTAAAGGCGTGAAATATTGTTTATTTGATTTTCACTTCGTCTCTACGTATTTTTGTATATATCAAGCAAAGTCTAAAAATTAAAATCACTTATAATGCTTTCGGAAAATAATTCTAAGTTTTTAATTATAACAGTTTGTCATATATTTAGAAGGACAGCAAGAACAAAGACAATTATCCTCTATTTGTTAGCGCAGTCGGTCTTTGCTTTCCGACGGTGTTCTAATTTATAGGTACCTAGATTAACTGTGCGGTTTAAGCGACTAACTTCATATCTATTTAGCTGGCACAAATAACACACAGATATTACTATAGAGTACTATAAAATAATCTCATAAAATTTTCAATTTCTATCAAGAATAATGTTTATGACATACTGGTAAAAGCTCAAGATATTCTTTATTTTTTTATAATACGATCGTTCGGTATCTGTCGATTTAACGTATTTTAGTAACTTTTGCTGAAATTACGGAGTTTAAAGACTTCGTTTTACACCCTAAATCATTTTTAAGTATCTTATAAATTTAGTAGTTAAAGCTATGTTGAATACAATTAGTGTAGATTTACATTGAGAGATGGCGCTGCCACAAATCTGTACTCACTATCCTTGTGTTTTGTACATTACACAGGTATTTTTAAATAATGATAAAAAGTTATGTTGTAGTCGTATTCTGTAGTCCGGTGAAGCTGTAGAGACCTTACGAGGACAATAGCATAGTTGGTTCAAGAAAAAAAATGTTGTAGTCCGGCGAAGCTGTTAAGACCTTGCTATGTAGGTCAATAGCGTAGTCAATTCGAAAAAAGTTGTTACGAGTTAAAAAATGTGTTTCCTCTGTCTCCCCGTTTGCAGTGAAGTGTATAACATAACGTTATAGTGAGTTGTGAACAAAAGCTACATGCAAAATCGTAGTCCGGTGAAGCTGTTAAGACCATGCTTGGTCAATAGCGTAGTCAGTCCGAAAAAAAAAAACTACATGCAAAAATCCGAATTTTAAATTCGACTATTCTTTAGAAGCCCACTTTATAACTTGGCAAATAAAAATCATACAAAAAATGAATATAATTCATACCTACTAGAACCAGGCCTAATATGAAAGAATTTCAGAACTTTAATTTTGATGTGCGTTTCATTTGAAATACCCTTCATGTTAAGTGATAACGTCATCTAAGATAAAAACAGTAAACTGAGTGGAAGACAATTTCCAATTGCAGTTGCTAAAAGTTACTTATAGGTCATTGGCAAGAGATTTTCGCCTGAGGTAATCTTTAGAAAATCAATAGATGACTGATGATAATAGAAGAGATAATGAATAAATGATGGCAATCACGTAATAGATTTATCCCGATGTTTAACTTAACCTAAAGCTAGTGCTTACTGCAGGAATCAAATGGACGTGAGCTATCAATGAATCTAGCAAACTATCATCGCTGTGAGCCGCATGTCTGAACACGGCTCCATTCAATATATAACAATCAAAAACTCTTTTAGTAGTCATTGTACTTTTCTTTAAATGATGTTCAAAAACAATACATAAGTAGAATTTCAAGATATCACATTACAGTATGAGAACTACAAATTACACATAGACGATTGAAGAATCCGTTAAAGGTAATGAGGAGTAACTACGTCTATTACATTTAAAGACCGGTCCACAACTACATACGTTATTGTACAGTACTGTTCGATTGCATGTAACAAGCGAAATTAGTTAGCTGGGCTTTCACCGCAACTTTGTTATAGGCAGTTCATTATTTCACCATTATACAGTAACTTGCAGGAAAGTCTTCGATTTTTTGGTAACTTTTAAGGGCTTATGATCTTCTGTTTACATTTTCTGATCTTAATAAATAATTATCGCTTGTAACCAGTGAAATCAGTTTGACCCTTGCGCAGGAATTGAAGTATTGTTAGGTTGATTTATTTTTAAAGAATCCGTTAAAGGTAATGAGGAGTAACTACGTCTATTACATTTAAAGACCGGTCCACAACTACATACGTTATTGTACAGTACTGTTCGATTGCATGTAACAAGCGAAATTAGTTAGCTGGGCTTTCACCGCAACTTTGTTATAGGCAGTTCATTATTTCACCATTATACAGTAACTTGCAGGAAAGTCTTCGATTTTTTGGTAACTTTTAAGGGCTTATGATCTTCTGTTTACATTTTCTGATCTTAATAAATAATTATCGCTTGTAACCAGTGAAATCAGTTTCACCCTTGCGCAGGAATTAACCGTGGAAGTATTGTTAGGTTGATTTATTTTTTTATAATACACTGCGCGACGCTTGACCTCAGTCACACCTGATGGAAATTAAGAACGAGAACTAGGATATAACACGTATGCCCAGTAACAACTTATTTGCTCTTCTTTTGCCGTAAATCGTCCCTTCTTATATTGCAGTATTTCAGTATAAAGGGTTATGAGTTACAATTTATGAAGGGTTATTGGTATATAACTACAATGAGTCTGAGCTTTCCTTCACGAACATCTTCACGAATATACAGCATGATCAAAGACTATAATGTTCATGTAGCTAGTTACCCCCTACAAATAGGAAATTGTAAATGTGTTTCGATTGCTTCACTTGAGCTGTACTTATCTAACGTCTGCATAATTATATATATTTTTGGCTAAATCGTCTTTAAGCAATAAGTGAATTTGTAGTCATACGATAAATCTATAATAAGAATAAAATCATCGCCTCCTAGCACATCGATAGCAAGTCAAATAATTAAGCCGTGAGCTTGGGAATTCGTTCGCTGCATATGATTGCCTTTTCGGCATTATTGTCAGTTCTGCGCCTGTATATCCAATGTATATGATACATTTCCCTTTTTTTTTATTGTTGCACGGCAAAATGACTGCACTATGCCTGATAGTAAGAATAGTTCAATCTAAAAACAATGGCGACCACCGAGTGACACACTATCCTGCGCGGGTCACCGCTATCATGCCGGCCTGTGAAAAAGCTGGAAGTGTACAGGCTGATCCCGAAACGCGACCCGCAGGAGCGAATCACTATGCCGGGCTTTTTCGCCATATACATGGTTGTTGCGACCCAGTCGGGCTGTAAACCCCTACCACCCCGCTTTCGCCATTGCCTCGTTCGTTATTCAGCAGGGTGCACCACGTGCAGGTGAGGTTGGATTGGGTGTCTCAAGTCTTATGATGTTATTCGGCACCCCTTACACCTCTGCTTAGTAACCATAAAAAAGCTATGTTTAATCATGCATGATAAAACTTAAATTTTGGATATATATATGCATATAGACTGCAGGGAAAGCTTAACAATGGAATGTAGATTATCACCGGATGCCAATAAAATAAATTAATAATATAGGGACGAATGAATAATCATTATAAAATTTCGTATCTTTATTATTTACATTAACATAATTATATAGAACTAGCTGATATCTGCGACTTCGTCTGAGTAATGTATTATCTTAACAATATATTTTGTCATGGTGGTAGACTGTAGAGCCACGCTAGAGTTATTACTGGTTTCAGTATGAATGGGTCGGTTCGTCTAAGGTACTAAGGGCTAAGGTACAGAAAACCAACGTGAAGTTACGCCAGATAACCCACCTCCCCTCCCCCAAACACAAGGTGGCAACGCACTTGCTACTCTTCTGGTGTTGCAAGTGTCTATGGACGGTGATGATCACTTAACATCACGTGACCCAACTGTTCGTTTACCTCCTATGATATAAAATATATATATATATATATATATATATATATATATATATATATATATATATATATATATATATATATATATATATAATATATATATATATATATATATGTATTGAAGAAAATGTAAGCTCCACACCACTTGCCCCAATTCTCCACAATAAGAAAACAAACAACGTTTACCGCATAGTGCTTTTTGAAATGCTTAAAACTTTTATAACTTTTTTATGAAATGAAACTAGTGATAATTCTTTAGCATAAGAACCAAGTGTATAAAAATATGGAAATCTGTCCATTCGTTTTTGCGTGATGAACGTACAACGACAGACTTTTTTTTTTTCGAACTGACTACGCTATTGGCCAAGCAAGGTCTTAATAGCTTCACCGGACTACAACAACGGCAGACCTCTATTATTATATTTATATGTAAGAAAGAGGTATAGGTATATTACGAAAGCAATCGGTCATCGATCAACCAATCTACATTACATCGAACACGACACAGAAACGTGTAATGTTTCAGGGAGCACCACACCATCTGAAATCAATTAGTATCACGTGTCAAAGGTCATCGACATCTATTCAACAACGGGTAGGTATTATTAACCCCACGGCGACGACGGGCCCCATGACTAAGTGCAGTTGCAATTGTCCTGTTAACTGAGAATACAAACAATGCGGGGTTAGCGGGGTACCAATCAAACGGGCCGGATGCCTGTAATTAAGATCTCTCAAGTAATTAGAGTGAAACAAACAGTCACAAACGTTCAGCGGTCTATTATGATACTACCAACCGATGTAAGGTAGTGGACGCAAATTGGTTTAATCCCGTTCATTCAGTCTGCACCGTGCGTTGGAATTTGACACATTGCGATTTAGCTTTCAGAACTAATACGTTTATTGGAACGTAAACGCGGCACTGGGAATAGTTGCACTGTAATACTGAATAAAGCATTAGGATTATAGTATAAAATATATAGCCATTATCAAGCTACAATTTTTCTCTTGAACTCAATTAAATGTCTCTCATCGTTAAGGCAGCGTTCGTAAGAAACGTTTTCGTTCGACTATTTTTACGACCCGCTTTTAAAACATTTTTCATCGTTGCTTCGCTCCTATTCGCCTTATTGTGATGATATATAGCCTATGACACTCACAAATAACGTGGTATTCCATTACTAAAGGATTGCTTAAAATCGGTTTAGTAGTTCCTGAGATTACAACATCACAACGTCACAAACCTACAAACTTTTACCTCTTTATAATATTAGTATAGATGAAGCATTAGGATTGTAGTATAAAACATAAAAAAAGGATTTACATCTCCCAATAAACACACTTTCTATTCAGTTATAGGCTAGCGTTGGATCACAAACGTACTTTATATTACGCACTAAACCAAGAAGAGCGTTCAGGTAATAACTGTGGGAATTGATAGTTATTTAGTTTAAATTTCCAAATGTAGGATAAGTAGTTAACCAGACGAATGCAATACCGTGCCACATTATACTATATTGTCATTGAATTTCTAAATACAAATTAAGTATTCTTGTAGAATTCAAGAAACCACTGTAGGGCGAGTATATGAACGCGCTAATAGTAAATCATTGTCGCTTCAAACCGCGACTGATATAGAGTGAAGAAACTTTCTATTTATTGAAAACTAGCTTTCAAACACGGCTTCGCTTGCGTTAATTTTAATGTAATAACGTTTAATATCCTCTATAGGAACAGTACTTCTTTCTGATTGAAAGATACCCGAATTTCCTGTATTCTTAACAATATTTAGGCCAAATTTATTATTATTTTTTTTATTTTTTTATTTCACAAAACTCGTTACAATAGATGATAATTTCTGTTGACGTCGATGCAGTGATGCTGTTACTAATGTAACCTACTGGATGGGAAACTAACATGCACAGTATATGAGAGCTAGAAATTTATGTAGAAATTAAATATTCAGACAAAATATGTAAAAAAACAAGTTGATAATCCAAATCTAAATACAATACAATTCTTTCCCTATTGTGATTTTATTTAGGCTAAAGAACAATGAAAAATGTCAAATTTAGCTTGTATATTGTTGTATTTGTGGCACATTCGGTAGAGGGGTGAGTGTTGCCCAACGTTTGTCGAGTACTTAGGTAGGAAGAATGTCTTGCGATTCACCAAACGACTGTTGTTACGTGGTACTGAGATACATATTTGTCCTAATAAAAATGAACTGTCAATATGGCTATTCAGAATCTTAAATAGGAAAGACAAATCCAATATGGTTCTACGGGATTGCAATGTTTGTAATTGCAATATTATGATTACTAAGTACTAAATAGATAAGACGTGGAAGCATAACAAACACACTCACATTCGTATTTATAGTTTTAGTTAACATGCTTGAGATTAACTAACCTAACTAAATACTTGTAATTGTTATTACATATTTGAAATACAAGTTTTTTTTTTATTGTAGTACGGCAAAATGACTGCACCGTGCCTGATGGTAAGCACAGTACAATCCAAAAACAATGGCGGACACACTATGCATCGCCGGTCGCCGCTGTCATGCCGGCTTGCGAAAAGCTGGATATGCACAGGCTGATCCCGAAACGCGACCCGCAGAAGCGAATCACTATGACGGGCTTTTTCGCCGCATACATGGTGGTTGCGACCCAGTCACGCTGTAAAACCCTACTACCCCGCTTTCGCCATTGCCTCGTTCGTTATTCAGCAGGATGCACCACATGCAGGTGAGGTTGGCTAGAGTGTCTCAAGTCTTATGATGTTATTCGACACCCCTTACACCCCAAAGTTGAAACAAGTTGGAAAAATGTTATATTATTTAATACTGCATTAAATATGTTTATTCGTGTTCTAATACCATTTTAAAAGAATAATTGAGTATTAAAAAATGACCATTCAATAGTTGTAATTTCGACAAAAAGAAAACTAACCAATTTATTTTATTAATTACAAAAAATCAGTTGAAGCAAATTAGGTAAAACCGTTCAATGAAAGTTACAAAATACTTTCACGAACGCAAACATAAGTTAAGCTCAACTTGTATACCTAATTACTGTTCGGGAAACCTTTCCGCGGGTTGAAAAACTTGTTGACACAACTTTTTCTCGAACTTAAGAATTTATCTAGGCCATATTTTTGGTAACAAGCGAACACGATATCCGAATTATAAAGGGAACCGCTTGAAAACAATTCCGTAAAGTTTTTCATCGTTTCCTTCCTCTCGGCTACAGCCCACAATTTATCAAGTAGATCATTTTGTTCATAACAATACAAAGTTAAAAGTATACTCTCAACAAAGAATATAAGACATTGTAAATGGAAACAATTTTAACCAGTATTATTCTGTTAATCCGAAGGCTTATATTATAATTCTTTTTACTTTATTTTTAGCAACCAATCTGCCATTGTCGAGTAATTAATAGTATTACAAGTGTCCTGCGATCATTTCAATGTCAATGTTAATGTTCCAACAAGATGGTGACTCCTTTGTTAGAACTTTCCAGATAATTTTTGTGGCATCTCAGAATTCATGCTCCAAGTATTATTTTCCCTTCATTTCACTTATGCACAATAAACAAGCTATATTACATAAAACACCGCCAATTTTAATAATAACAGAAGATTATGAATAAAATATAAAGACCACTACACGACACACTAAAATCCTGCGAAAAACCCTTATGTTACTTTATAGTTTGTGTCTTTTCGGAATGTATTAAATGTCGTGCTTACATACATTTGACAATTTATTATTATCTTATTTTTTTCCAATGTTTAAAGTTTCAGTGGTTTAAGGGGTGTCGAATAACATCATAAGACTTGAGACACCGAAGCCAACCTCACACCAGATTATGAATAAAATATAAAAACCACTACATGATACACTAAAATCTCGCCAAAAACCCCTTATGTTACTTTATAGTTTGTTTCTTTTCGGAATGTATTAAATGACGTGCTTACGTACATTTGGCAATTTATTTTTAAATTATTTTTTTCTAATGTTTAAAGTTTCAGTGGTTTAAGGGGTGTCGAATAACATCGTAAGATTTGAGACACCGAAGCCAACCTCACCTGCACGTGTTGCACCCAGCTGAATAACGAACGAGGCAATGGCGAAGCGGGGTGGTAGGGTTTTACTGCCTGACTGGGTCGCAACCACCATTTATATGGCGAAAAAGCCCGTCATAGTGATACACTTCTGCGGGTCGCGTTTCGGGATCAGTCTGTGCATATCCAGCTTTTCGCAGACCGACATGACAGCGGCGACCGGTGATGGATAGTTTCTCTCTCGGTGGTGGCCATTGTTTTTGGATTGTACTGTGCTTACCATCAGGCATGGTGCAGTCATTTTGTCGTACTACAATAAAAAAAGTTCGCTTTATTAATAAAAATGATCACTACATCTTTTCAAATTTCAAATAATTGATTACTAATAGAGGGAGTATCTCTAGCACAAGATTCAATAAACGGTTAGGGGCTAATGAAAAAATTAATATCACTTTTATCCGTTATAAGTAAAGCAATAATAAAGACAGCATGCGAACATCTGCGCGGAATGCCCAGACAAGAAACATTAGAGGAGCATGTGACCCAATAAAAAGAAACGTTACCAACTCCAACATATATCAACTTTCATGATGAATTCTCAAACTAAACACGATTCCAATCTGAAACTATCTTAAATATATAATGTGTTATTACACAAAAGTTAAATATGTATTGAATAATAGCTTTATAAAAGTTTGGGTACTTTCGTATTAAATGCACCGCGCTCGCCGAACGTTCGACATCTTGCTCTTTTATCTCTGTTTGGTCAGGTTAGGTTAGATTTGCGAAAAAGGATAACGCGAGCTTGCAGCGACAGCGGTCGGCGAGCGCGGTGCATTTAATTGTAATAACATGGATACTGATTAGGCTTTAATACACTTTTTTTTAATACGACAATATGACCATATTGTTATCCAATGGTAAGCACAGCGCAAATAAAAAGCTATTTTTAATAAGTTTGATTATAACTTATGGCTTATAGCGTATGACTACAGTATCACCTAATGTTTAGCGATGATATGGTAAATATACTAAACCTCTAATTTGTAGTTGCCGGAACGCATCTATAGATATAGATTTCTTGACAACAAATTTTCGACTTGGTAGTAGTAAGCTAGGCGGACTTAGAAAAAACCATGCTATGATTTCATTGTCGTTTTTTTTTCACCGAAAGCTCCGTACCCGAACTCATTTAGAAGGCATACGATCCTACTTAGATCGCCGAGGTATTAGAGCACGCTATATATGAGTATACCACCCCCGAATCTATTGCAAGACATCTGTCATTGTTCCGGTAATTATACTAAAGAAACGGATTGTTTTTGTGAACGATGTGGTCTAATATGGTATATAGCTTCGATCAACAATAATTAGATAACGGGTCGGCGCGAAAAATACGTTTCGGTAAATAAGAGCTCACTTGAAATGTGTGTCCTAATTTTGTTTAGTTTGTTTGAAACACAGCCAATGTAAACCCATTTCAAACGCCGCAGTGTATTCAAAAGATGCAAAAATAATACCCGAAAAAGCAATTTAACGGCCGAAGTATCTTACTTTCGCTAAATACATGTTGAATAAGTTATAGTTTAAGCTTTAAACTAACTAATAATATCAAATTTTGAACAAAATTACCGATTTTAAACCTGCGATAGAAATGTTTGGCCTCGCCAGACACAAACACGCACAATAACGGGAAAACGTACTTTATTCATTACGTGTTAAGGTTGAATTCACACTAAATGTTGTTTATGTTATCTTTTCATTTGTGAGGGGTAATTTATTACTTTGCTCGTTTTATCGTAAATATTAGATAATATTTTGAACATTTGTGACTTTATTACAAGGTGTTATGGTTGTAATTAGGTTGAACTTAAAACAGTTTTAACACTTTTTTTCTCCTTTTCTTAGTAAACAAATAGCTACACATATGTATATATTTACGCGGATGGCTTTTAGCTTCGATTTGTACGTGACCTTTTATCTAGTTATTGTTGATCGAAGGTATATGGTCTATAAACCTAGAGGACAACCGGCTTTCAAGTGTAATTGCCGGAACACGCCTATAGGTACTTGTCGACAGATTTTTAACTTGAGTGGACTAGCTTAGCTTCATTGCACCGGTCCTGCTGACGAGTGCTTACTGGGGTGTATCAAGCTGTTTCCTTCTTAGCACTGAGTGAGGTGGATTATACACCGTAGAGTTTAGTAAGTAGGGGTCTCACATAACCCTACAGCTTCCCCCCAGGCGGTATGACCCCCTTCCCCTACCCCCCTATGACGTGTTTCTTCACGTTAAAAAGATTGTAGCTAGCAGACGGCCTTAGAGAATGCTTTTACCAGGATGTTTTCCTTTACCAAAAGTTCCGGCTCATTCACAATGATGCGTATTGACACACGCTAACCACTCAACCACCATCGCTTCTTACGCATTATTCATTCATGCCTCTTGGCAGCTGGATATACACTCGAGTGATACGGAAACACGATAGACTTAAAGAGATTCATTGTGACGGCTTTATCACCGTGAGCATGGTGGTCCCAACGCAGTACGAGTACCATGAGTGTATTTAATCTGTACCCTTTAGTACTAATGATACGAGAATTTGTGTGGTATATAACAGTCGTGGGAATGTCTAGCGGATTCCCGGCCGTTTCGTTGGGCATTAAAAAATGGGAATAGGTCGATCAAATTCAAAAAATAAATAGACTAGAACCATCTACAAGAAATGTGGATCGAATAATCACATTCCTACGTTCAGTAGCTTTGGCGTGGATGAGCCTGAAATGAACTATATTACATTACATGTCTATAACATTTAGAGGGTAATGAAAGTCAATGTTATAATGATTAAAAAACTCTTACTTGTAAATGAGTAAAAATATTTGGAGCAGTGAATAAGAGAATAAAAGATTTCTTGCATCTGTTTTGTTATTTAGCGATTGTGAAATTATTTTGTACTGTGAAGTGATTTTAACTTAATTTTACGATCTTAATTTTATCAACACTATCTAGCAAGCAAATTGAAAGAACAAAACATAACATTATTAAACCTGGGACATATTTATAACTATTAATAATTTTCAAAATCAATTAATCCTTTTATTCTGTACTAGCTGTGCCCGCGACTTCGTCCGCGTTGAACCGTATGTAAAAACAGTCATTAATAACGTAATCCGAATGTATTAATTCTATTTACGTATCTACTATTCTTGCGTACGTGACCCGAGCCGTCATTTAAATTACAATAACTTTTCATAGAGTGGACCGATTTTAATGAAACAAAGACTAAGTTACTCTCGAGGATATGCTTTATGATTTTATTATGAACTCAGTACTTTAACAGTGACGCGTGTTCATACAAACAGACAGACAGACAGACAGACAGACATTTCTAAAAATGATTGAAATGTGTTTTCATACTTATTACTATATAGACACCTACCTACAACATTTTTTTTTCGAGAAAGTACAGACACGTTTGATGTACATTCCTATTATATGTATAGACAGACACAATTACATTTCGGTCGCATTTATGAATAAACCTTCCAAAGTACAAGATGAAGTAAAACGTCTGATCCTGTTTGAACTAAAAAAAACACATATAAATGTACTGTTATGTTATATATATTTAAATTATAATTAAAATCGAGCTTTGTTAAACCGTGTTTGCAATAGAAAAATAAAAAATACTTTATATTTCATTAATAGTCCTAAACAATTAATATTACGGTCCCAGGAATAAAACCTGATCGAATAATAACCTTTCGCGTTCGGTAATTAGGTATGAAATTGAATAAAAGGCTACCGATAAAAACCCAATTCCCACATGAATAATTGAAGTGAAGTGGGGTCAAAAGTTGGAGTTTGTAAAAAATCGGTTGGCGCAGCTGTTTGGCACATGACTAAGAGGGAGCGTTACCGTATACCGTTTAGTAAAACTAAAGAAAGAAGAACGAACAGTGCCTCGGAAAATATGAATATTAGACATTGCAAAAAAGATTTATGTAATACTCTTATATTTAATTTATCACCATCTTCAATGTCGCGGAAGATATTATAAAGATGATGAGATTATTTATTTGAACTGACTTGTGTAAGTCCAATGAGATTTTAAAAACGATTTTTACTTTTTATAGCGTACTTCATTCAGGCAGATTATAGGATATCGAACAATATATTTTTGTAGAGTACATGTTTCTCCATGTCATAAAACATACATCGCTAAACAAATACAAAAAATTTAAAAACGTATTGAATACTTGTTTTAATAAAGTAAATTTTCAAAAAAAAGTATTAACCGACTTCAATATCAATCAAAAACCCATAAGGCACTAAAAAGCGGAAAATAAATAGTTTATCAAATTAACCAAATTAAATAAAACATATGAATATATGTGCTACCTAGAGATGTACTGGAAGTCGGTACCAACCAAAATCTTTAAAAAGGTTTCGTATTAAATGCATCACGGTCGCTGAATGTTCGCGATCTGACTCTTTTGTCTCGCTTTGGTTACTTATGTTTTTTTCTCTGTACATAAATATATTGTTAAGATTATAAACGATGCAGACGAAGCCACGACTATCAGCTAGTATTATATATCATTGAACATAAACTAAACAGAATAACGAAAGCACGAATCGAACCCTGAAATAGTTTAGAATATTATCCGATACAAAATATATATAAGGGTTGTTGAGGTATGTATGCTTGGTACACATATATGTTTCAACAACTCATATATGTATGAATAGTTAGCTTAGCTTAGGTTAGCTCAGATAGGTCGCGAATCGCTTGTATCAGGCAACAGCCAAAGCCGAGGTGTGCCACGTACCCTTGAGCTAGTTGTCAAAATTACCTGCACCGGATCGCACGCAGGGAGCCGACCGCCGCCTGCCACGAGTGCGGCGCAGCCGAAGACACCGCGCAGCACACTCTGTCTGAGTGTGCTGCGTGGGAGGAGCAACGTCGCACTCTGGCTGCGGCGGTAGGGCAAGACCTCTCACTGCCGAGCGTGGTTGCGGCCATGCTCGGTAGTGAGGATAACTGGAGCGCAATGGCCTCCTTCTGTGAGGAAGTCATCTCGCAGAAGGAGGTGGCGGAGAGGGCCCGCGAGGCAGACCCTGAAAGCGGCCGTATCCGCCAAAGGAGGACAGGTAGGAGGAGAAGGCGCTTCGCCCAACTCCTCCTGCCACCGTAGCCGGACCTGAGGGGATGGGCCGGGGGGGCCATCTCCTCATTGCACAGGTCCGGCGGACGAGGGGGAGCAGCCGGTGTGTACCCGGTCTGTCCCTCTATAGGTAGGAGCCCGGCGGTCACCTTCCGCCGGGCGGACCGTGGGGGCGGCTCTACAAGGTTGATTAGCTTGAACGATCCCTTGCCGCCCCCACAAAACGGTCTGTCGGTACACCGTGGGACACAGAAAATGTATAGGGTGACATTCTAATCTGGTTAAATAATTTAACTATGACGTATATTAGGTATATCATTTTCTCTTTATAAGTATACAAGAATTGTTGCCAAACTTAAATCTTACTAGTGACCCAAAAATATTGCATAAGATAATAACGGTTAAGAATGCCAATAAGTTGTATATCGAACAGAATCGTTGTGTAAGATGGTTGTGGAAGAAAGTTGATGTTTCGTGTGGTGCATTCTGTAACGTAGCACCTTTCTAGATTTATGTAGATTTTATGTCTCAGTGGACTTTAACTTTAGAGTAAAAAAATGTGGTCACAATAACTTCTTGAATATTATTGTGGCCGAGTGGTTAGCGTGCTTGGACACCACATTGCTGGACATAGATTCAAATCCTTCGAAGGAGCCGATGATCTTTCTGTGAAGGAAAACAACATAACGAAACCATATTATGATGGTAGGAATTTCTCTAAACCAGTCTGGCTAACCGTCACCCTCTATTAAAAATATGTTGCTAAGCACCTATAAGTGTGTTTCGGTAGCAGAGCTAGTTTCCTCTCTAGGTATAGCGGGTTTGCCATCTTAGATCACAACGTGTTCCAACGTCAAATAAGATCGCAATTGTTTGTGTATTATGCTTTTACTAGGTAGGAGTAGTAGGAGAAATTTTTACCATGGTATTATAAAAAATCTTCAAGAATTATCTAAGATTTAAAGATCCTGTTTAAAAAGGTGACATAATATAGACAAATGATTATTATAATAAAAAATAATAGTGACTCTAAATAAATGTACATCAAAAACCTGTACCAGAACATCCTTGACCACTGTGAAGTACCTAAGTCTAAGATTGTTATAAACCTACCAATATTTTCATCACTATCCATTTTCTATTCGTTTCTGAGGAGTTCCCTGGTATATATTCGAAAACCTATGTCCAATAATATCAGGGTCATCTTGAAAATATTTTCGAACGAGTCTAAATTAATCGTTGTGCGTATTCACTTCCTAAACTAATAATAAAACAGTATGGAACTATATTTATTATGAGCTGGAACAACGGGTAGCGCTTATATAGTAGTATAAAGATTAAATTCGCTCAGCAGGCGTCAAAGTCTGCTAAAGGAGCCCGAGGGATGCCACCGCTCCTAAGCAATTACGTATGACATATGTCATAAAAAGCCACACTCGTAACGATATGAGATCGGGCGCAGACAATAACTTTAATAAAAGCGAAATATCAGCGGTTTCTGCTGTTTTTGTGCCTTGAACATGTTGCCAACATTAAATGAGAATGCACAAAACATTGTCCTCTATAAGAGTGGAAACTAAAAGGCTATAAACTAAGTAATATTATTGTGATATTATATACAAACTCATATTGCGAGTACTTACTAAATAAGTTTTGTTAGTATACAAATAAGTGTCACTTTAAAACATTTTTTTAGGAACTATCAATGTATAATTCCTTTACAATATACATATGTCGTAATATATAATCAACATATACATCTTTTCACATACAAGTGTTCCATAAAAATATAATATCAAGTAATATAAACATTGAAGTGTGTTTTTTTTGTTCTTCAGTAGCTTTAAAATGATTAAGTAGACAATGGATGAATCGACTCATTTATTTCGATGGAATATATATTGTGTGTGATTTTCTATAAATACTTTTAAATTACGAAATAGTATAACAACATACTTGATATTCTAAATTCCCATTTTTCAAACGTAACAGTGAATTTGTAAAATAACTTTGGTTAATATTGAAATAATTCGTCACGTTACTTATTTATTAAAATATTACTTTGAGAAGTATTAAATGGAAACGAGTTAGGGTTTCTTTAACTGTCCGTATTAATCAATTATATAATTTTATTATTATTAATCGATATAACTCGAGCTTTTCTGGTTTGTATGGTTTAATTTAGTATGCGAATTTTATTTTATTAATATATGATCCTAATTATATATAGGAATGCATATTATTTTTAAATTATAACTAGAAATAATATTATATTGTTAATTTCTATTTATTGAACATGCAGTTTAATAACTATTTTTTATTTTTAATGTATTGTTTGACCACGACATCGAATCATTTGTGTAGCGTAGTTGGGAGTGTTAGGGACAATTCCTACGAATGGAATTTGTTAGTGGTGGTTTTTGTATTCTGGATTCGAACTTTGAAGCATTCTATTTAACACGTTACCAATAAGCTATGAGTATTATGAATTATGTTAGGTAATATTTGTTATTACCAAAGTAATAAATTAAACGTGGTGTTCTGAGATATTATTTCTGGCAGCGGCGGGCGATCGCAGACAGTCCCAATATAGAATAATCGATAGTTGATGTTGGTATTCGGTTTAGCTGCATTCGTATTGCTATAAAATTCTTTTAAATATGTAACTAGTAACACGGCGTTAACGGTACGGTTAATTATTTACCATGAGAATTTATTAAGCAGTTGGGGTATCATTATATTATTGTCTGTTTATATTATTGGTTCAAATACGCTAAGTGAAATTAATTGTGTTAATTATGTATATTATTGTTATTAATTTTATATAATACTTGCTTCTGCCCGCGACTTCGTCTGCGTGGAATAGTTAGAGTTAGTTTTGTAGGTGGCAGAGCCACGCTGAAGCTATTATTGGTTTCAGTATGAATTGGTCGGCTCGTCCGAGGTAGTGCCACCCTCTCATAGAAAACCGACGTGAAGTAACAGTGCTTGCACTGTTGCGTTTCGTTCGGTCAGTGAGAGCGACGGATATCCACCTCCCCGCTCACTCCCTCAAACACAGGCTGGCAACGTTCTTGCGACTCCCCTGGCGTTACTAGTGTCTATGGACGGCGGTGATCACTTACCATCAGGTGACCCGACTGTTCGTTTGCCCCATATTATATGAATAAATACTTTTGACTAATACTAACACGCATCGGAAGCTCTCAAATAGAAAAAAAAGAATTGAGATGTTCTTTTTTTTGGTCTTTCTTTTTTTCATTGGTGCTCCGATCCTATTGGGCCTAGCATGATGATATATAGTCTATAGCCTTCCTCGATAAAAGAGCTATCCGACACTGAAATATTTTTTCAAATCGTACCAGTAGTTTCTGAAATTAGCGCGTTCAACCGAACAAACTAACAAACCCTCCAAGCTTTATAATATTAAAGTATAGATGTATCTACGTTTTCAAAGTATTTATTTTATACAAGCAATACCTGCGGGACCTTATGCGGTTGTTATTATCATTATATCTTGTAATTACTCATCGTTATAACAAAATATTAAGGTATTGCGAATGGGATATTTGATATAATGGTAAATATTTTCCGTTTTAAAATGTCTACATACACTTATTTTCATAAGGATATTTAAGCGTTGAAACGTATTCTCGGACACCACGTCAAACAACGTAGGTTCGAATTCTATGCAATTGAATAAACTATAGCACGGTGGTAAGGCTTTTTCTAAATGGACCAGGGTGGTTACTATCCTCAGGAAAGTTATTTTTTTCTAGAATATTAAAGCGCGTCGTAGAAGAAAATAAATTAAAAATAAAGAAAATCAACTGACAAACTGAAGAGGATGGTGTGTTTAATTGTTTTCCTTTTTTTTATGTCATAAATGTCATAAATGGCATGGATCACCTGCTGTTAAGTTATCACCACTGTCCATGGACACTAACAACACCAGAGGAGTCGCAAGTGCGTTGCCACCCTTTGGGGGAAGGGATTAGGGGTGGGAGAGGGAGAGGGAGAGGAGAAAAGGGGAGGGGAGGTGGTCCTCCGGTGCTCTCACTGACCGAACGAAACGCAACAATGCAAACACTGTTACTTCACGTCGGTTTTCTATGAGAGGGTGGTACTACCCCGGGCGAGCCGACCCATTCATGCTGAAACCAGTAATAGTTTCGGCGTAGCTCTACCACCATTAAACTCCTTCTGCCTATTTCTCTAAATCGCCAATACATCATGGCCTGGCGTAGTGATTATGCCGATATCTTCCTTCGGGAAGAAACCTATGGCCCTGCAGTGGGTCTCTTACAGGCTGCTGATGATGTTATATAGAAAAAGCGGATAATAGATTTTTCTACTTTCACTACTAAAGTAAATTCCTTATAACATTATACTCGCAAGTGTACGATTTAAAAACTAATGGCACGAACTAAAAAGTTCGCAACATCTTATCTTTGCCGTACCGTGAAGCTGTGGAACAAACTCCCGGCCAGTGTGTTTCCTCCTGCCTATGACATGGGGTCCTTCAAGTGCAACCTGAAGAGATGCTTACGCAGGCCGGCATGACAGCGGCGAGCGGCGATGGATAGTATGCCTCTCGGTGGTCGCCATTGTTTTTGGATTATACTGTGCTTACCATCAGGCACAGTACAGTCACTTTGCCGAGGTACAATAAAAAAAACTAATTTATTACAATTCATTTATTTAAAATTACTTCTATCCGGCATAGCACATATTATCCATAATTCTTATCGATAACGAAAAGTTGTAGAAGATATGGATGGATGGATGCTAAAAAGAAGGGTATACCTTTGAATATACGTGGTACATACTAAGATAACAGATGTAAAGATAATTATATAGGAAAACTTTTTCCGGCACTACATAGCATAGTATAGAGTCAAAAAGATGAAAATGAACAAATACCCAATATACAATACAATTTATAGTATTTTTAAAAGGAACGAATAAATACAAAGGCATATATGAGCAGGGACTAGTTTTAAAAAGTTAAAATAAATGCTAAACTGCCTTGATAAATGTATTTAATATAAACATCAACTTATCTTTTGATTTTACAATTATATAAATACAAGCCCCGTCAAACTTTTTGACCGCTCCGAATATAGCTGCGAAGAACAGAAATTTAAGTATAAATACGAATTATATATAACATCGAGAAAACTTAATATAAATAAATGCCAATCTTCGATTCCTGTAGTATAATATATTACCTTAATTTTGTATAAACTCTCGACTTCAATTTGCAAGTCTCGACTTATTTAGAGCGGGTTAAAAATAAACACAAGAATTGTAATTAAATTAAAGATCTGATAGACTAATTCACGGTAAATTTTAAGGGTAAATCTAATATATAAATTAACTTAAAACATGTTATATAAGGCGCGAGGAAGCCAGTTCGACGAGACTTGAGCACAGTTATCGCGGCCCATCCTCGGTCAGTGATCCCAAATCAAGTTCAAGTTTAGAAGGGCCAAGTGTTTTGTTATTTTTAGTTCATGTAATGCATTCGCCGTATGACTGATGTTTCCTGCAGTAGCTAGCTTTGAAGTGGTGTCGCGAAAATAGTTATGTTTATCACAATACATTTATAGAGAAATAAAATAAATGCGACTGTGTGGGATTCATTAATATGTAATGACTTATTTGGAGAATTACTGTCAATTAAAATAATTGAAAGTTACCTTTTTTTATGTCATAGCAGGCAAACGAACAGGTGGTCACGTGATGTTAAGGGATCACCACCGTCCATAGACACTAACAACACTAGGGTAGTCAAAAGTGCGTTGCCTGCCTGTGTTTTGGGGGAAATGGAGGGAGGGGAGAGGGGGAGGTACACCTCCAGCGCTCTCACTGACCGAACGAAACGCAACAATGCAAGCACTGTTACTTCACGTCGGTTTTCTATGAGAGGGTGGTACTACCCCGGGCAATCCGTCCCATTCACGTCGAACCCAATAATAGCTTTAGCGTGGCTCTACCACCTACTAGAAAATCTATGAAAAGTAAATAATATATCTCTTTTCTTATATTGTATCGTACAATATAAAGTTTATTTTTATACGGAGGTCAACCGAAATCTATACCAATAAAATGAAAACAAACAATTAATTAAGACTGAAGTAAGTATTTTATATATTTTTGTACATTATCATTACATATAAAACAAAGTCCCTTACCGCGTCTGTCTGTCTGTCTGCTCGCGATAAACTCAAAAACTACTGAACGAATTTTTATGCGGTTTTCACCAGTGGATAAAGTGATTCTTGAGGAAGGTTAGTGGTATATAGTATATATTTAGAATATAATTTGTCAAAGAGTTTTTTTATAATCAGGGTGGGAAAACGTCTGCCGGGCCCGCTAGTAAGAAATAATCTCTAAATTGAACGGATTATTAAAATGTATTGTTTTTTAGTAAAACTTGAAGTCCTATTCCTTAGTCACTATCAGCAGCGATAATGAGAATTATCAAAGAGAAGCCATTCTAAAAATGATATAATTCTTCGAACTATTCAAAATACAACTTCGAATATTAAAACATAAGATATACACGAAAGCACTGACGTTTTAAGAAATAGTGTCGTTTGCAAAAATAGTTTGGAGGTAAGCTTCTTACATACTGTTGAAATCCTTCCTATTATTATAAGCAAGAACGTTTGTAAGGATGGGTACCACAGTATAACCAAAACCAAAAATACTTTTTTTTTACCACGGGCCCATCATACGATACCAAACTAGCATGCACGCCGGTTGGTATTAAAGAGTCACCACGGCCTATGGACGCTTGCAAAACCGGTAGGTTCACACGCGCGTTGCCGACCCTATAATATCCTATTTACTTTTCCCTTGAAGAACTCCACACTGTAGTCCCC
>MU159297.1:30580-48037 GCA_015888305.1 Antheraea pernyi | reverse complement strand
CAGCAGGAAACTCAGTCATATTTAGTTTAACAAGCACCGGTGCAAAAAACAATCCAGTCATCGAGAACAACAAAGAATCTATTTATATATCTAATAGGTGTATCTAGTTATCTAGTTTGTAGGTGGTAGAGTCACGCTGAAGCTATTACTGGTTTTAGCATGAATAGGTCGGCTCGCCCGGGGTACTACCACCCTCTCGCAGAAAACCGACGTGAAGTAATAGTGCTTGCGTTTCGTGCGGTCAGTGAGAGCGCTGGAGGTGTACCCCCCACCTCTCTCCTCTCCCCCTCCCTCCATTTCCCCCAAACACGGGCTGGCAACGCACTTGCGACTCCCCTGATGTTGCTGGTGTCTATAGACGATGGTGCTCACTCAACATCAGGTGATTCACTGTTCGTTTGCCTCCCATGACATAAAAAAGTATACCTTAGTGATAATACAGTATCACTCTATTTTTAAAGTAGTCAGTTTACTCAGAATTACATAGCAGCAAGAGTACTCTTGCTTGGGCAATTCAATTGCTCATATCTTATGACTTCAGTGAAATCTGGCAATTATTTTAATTTTTAATACCTTACAATAAGTTATTAGTTCATTTTTGCGTCTAATAAGTTTGAATATCGTTTTTAGTGTGTTAACTATTTCATCTCATGTCATGTCTCATCTTATAGCAAACACATTAACCATAGAAAGGGACTGACGGACAACTTCAGAGCATAGCAGCAAGAGTACTCTTGCTTGGGCAATTCAATTGCTCATATCTTATGACTTCAGTGAAATCTGGCAATTATTTTAAATTTTAATACCTTACAATAAGTTATTAGTTCATTTTTGCGTCTAATAAGTTTGAATATCATTTTTAGTTTGTTAACTATTTCATCTCATGTTATGTCTCATCTCATAGCAAACATATTAACTGGGAATTAACATATTGAAGGGACTGACGGACAACTTCTGGGTGTTTGTTAGACAGGCTTCTAGCACGATGCTCTAATTTTGTCACGATATTTTTCTTCACCGAAAACTACCGTCTATTAGCAATGAGCCGAACCTACGTCGATCAACTCAATTGCAGTAAAAAAAGTGTGTGTGTACTTATGTACACGCGTTAGAAGTTATACTTCTTTGGCGTAACAAGATTAAAAATTATTTCAAAAATTTTATCTTTCGCCTTATGCTACGGCGCGCATCGTAATAACTTCAGGGTGTCGGTTTTTCGTGACGGTGTGCGCGCGCATCGTAATAACTTCAGGGTGTCGGTTTTTCGTGACGGTGTGCGCGCGCATCGTAATAACTTCAGGGTGTCGGTTTTTCGTGACGAAGTGCGCGCTCATCGTAATAATTTACTCTCATCATTTTTCCCTAACGCGCCAAAAGAAGTATAACTTCAAAAATCGATTCTTCTTATAAATACAAGCGTAATGGCTATACTGAATAAGTAAACAAAGGGTGCAGAATAATTTTATATCATTTAGAATTTTAAATATTTAAAACAAACGAAAATAGTACACTGAATTTTGTATCCATTTGAGGCGATGATAATAGGTTTAAAAATAATAAATTTAAATTAACAATTCCACATTCACGATACATGCGGGTGCTATCCACCCCCAGCCGCTACGTTCCCATTGTATCTGGAGCACATTGTGTAAGAACCACCTGCCTCATTAACGGAGCTTGGACAGCTACCAGTTTAAGAAGATCCACAACACAGCTTCATAACGGTAGCGTACCTCAAAATCATAACATATACAATTCTATAATATTTCGGTCACATATTTATATACTTCATTGAAATATTATACAATTCACATTTAAAACGGTACATTTGTTTGTCTATACACTAGCTTCTCCTCGCCTATTCACTTACGTCTCTGTAGATTTTCAAAACAGAATACACCTGATTACCCGCTGATATTATGACTTACTATAGATGAAAGAATTTTTTAAATCGCTTAAGAATTTTTTGAGGTCATCCATTATAAACAAAAAGGAATCTTTTGTTCTTGATCGGTGTAATAGGTGTAATAATAGTGTAGTTTAGAATCGTATGCGTTAACAAGAAGATAAAATTTTAGCATACAAAATTAGTAAATACAACATCCTGTTAATATATTATATAGTTAATAAATTAGTGTCACAAAATTATATATGTTAATTAAATGTAAATCGTAGTAAAACATACGATCTATTCGTACATAAAATGTAAACCGATTAATATATAACTTTCTCTTTACATTTTGAAATTTATGATTTAGTATAACAAAATACTATCCTATAAAATTGTGGAACAGAGAATCTTCAACAAAATACTCAGACCACCCAGAAAGACTTAAGGTGTCCTGATTTAATACCGCACGGAATTCTTAAGCTCCCAGGTGTCTTGATAAATTGGACGCCTAACACGTTTCACTTGCCTACTGCCTCATGTCACTGGCCCATTTCTTACGACCCATTGACTCCGGACCATTCATTGGTACCTTTTCAAATGAGAAGGGGTTTAAAACGCGTTTAACTGCAAATGAGGACGAATATGAGGATTTATTACTGATTGCCGCTATTGAAAATGAAATACATTGTTAAAATTTACGAAAACATTTTAAAAAGAAATCAAATTTTAATGACGTATAGAAAATATGATATAACCGTAATAAGGGTTTTAATATTATACGGGTAGCTGTTAAAGTATGAACACTCGAAAGTATTCATAAAACATCTTTATAATGTAATTCTTCTGTCCGTGTATTTGTGACTGAACTCCTCCGAAACGGTTAGACAGATTTTGATGATTTTGTACGTGTTTAATTGTATTCAAGAACGGTTAAGATTCATGATTTGACCCGGTAGGGGGCACTACCGTTAACTTTGAGGATTTTAGACAGACTATGTCTGCCGGGACCGCTAGTTTATGTAAAAACGTTAGGAAATGGTAAATATAGCATTACATGTACATTAGTTACACAGTTAGGGAATTTTGATGATCACGTGTGACAAAAATCATGTACACGTTAAAGAAATATAGCAATAGATACCGTTTGAATATACATATAAATAACAAGTATTTTATTAGTGTTTTTATTATTTTTATTTATGTATATTATGTGCGACTTCACACGAGTATAAAACCGTATTAAAATGATTTAGACCCATTTTAGGGGCTTTGATATATACAGTTCATTAAAGTCATAGAAGTTATCTAAGCATTTTCACACAAACAACTAGATATTTGTTCCGAGAGATTTTAATCTGTCATATGTTCTGGGACATTTATTGAAATGGTATTTTGTTCTGCACTAAATGTAGGTAATATACTTAATTGAATAAGGGCTAATACGTCGCAAATACCCAATTATTTTTAATAATATGTAAAAAATAAGAAAAATTATTTACAGAGTTATCCTTAATAGATAGACATATAGCATTGATTTTTTTTTTGTAAATATTTCAATGATGTACAATTCCATAATACACTGTTATGATATATCTCGTAAAATTTAGTTGAGACACGTGAACCTTCCAGAAGAAATTATCTAAGCAATAGTGGAAACTGTATGAAAATCCGTTACGTACGTTAGAATAACTAAAAACCCACACAAGTAGACACGAAAATTACTTTGTTCTATAACATTTATAGATATAGATGACGTGTGATTAGTGACGTTCATTTCATTGTGGAATTGGCATAAGGTACCTAATAATATAATATTTAAGATTGAGATTTCAGAAAAAGAGAGGTTATAAAACATAGCTTTTAGTTATTAAAGACTATCAAGTCATTTAGGCTACAAATCCTGCAAATAACATTGAGTAATAAATGAGTGAAATAAATAATATACCACCGATTGGTAAATAAGATATATGTATATAACTTCATATTTCCATTTATTTAATGCTTAATGAAATAATATTGCATCAACTTCATATTCATCTCTACTCGGGCCCATGATTAGCTACTTTTTAATCCCGGTTTAAAAACTACACAACCAGCGTAACAATAGACCCGTCACGCTCGCGGGGTCTATTTTGAAAAAAAAAGGCACGCTTCTTTTCTCCGCCGAGGATTTGGACAAATATTTTTATTACTAAACCAATGTTTGCGTTACCCTCAACAGCAAGGGTTGGATAAAACCACCATTCATCCGCCATCTTCCTTTGATTCCGATTCGAACCCATTTTTCATGCGAATATGAATTATGAATAGAACAGCTGGCGCTATCGATTGCGCTACTTTCTTTTTCTACTCAGCGAGAATATCTAACGACGTATATAAGAATATATATATCAATGTATATACCCATTAGTATGTGCAAAAATTTTAAGCAAACACTGTTGGTATTTGAAACATAATTATGATTCAATTAGCAACGAACTAGTGTTGCCCAAATGCAAGACCAAGACGAGACTTCTGAGATATAAATACATTTATTTGTTTTAAATTATTGGTTAAAACTGTTTGTGTGTTAGAAAGAAACGTGGCCTTGATACCGATACTATGAAACGTGTAACAGTATTGTCAATAAGGTTCAAATTCGATTTAATTGCAAGACCGCAAGAGTCTTGCAGGCCCAGTCTCGTTTTGCACTAGTCTAGCAGTGGTTAGTGTTGGTATTGGACTTGCTAAAATTCGGCGGTCTTAATCTTGCAAAAACGCAAGAACAAGACCAAGACTGCAACACTGTAAAAGGTTTTGGGCAACACTACAACGAACATAAAGGCAGACAGTAAAAAAGTTGGAACAGAAAAACGACTAGGTAATTTAGTCTTACCCTAGTATCTTAGTTAACTACTCATTACCTTCTTACCCTTATCCCACTTAAGTAGGGTCGGCACAACGTGTTTTCCTTTTCCACTCTCGCCTATCAGATGTCATCTCAGTATTCACGCCTTTTACACACATATCATTTTTCACACAGTCCATTAATTTTTCGGTCTTCCTTTACTCTTATATCCATCGACCATCATACTCAATGCTTTTCTAGTTACATGGTCTTCATCTCTCCTATTATTAGTTAACTACTAAGATAACTAATATTGTTTAATAATTCAGAAATCTTATCTCAAATGCTTTTGCCTAAGTAACCTGGTACTCCCTCAAAGGAAATGTATAATGAAGCGAAAGTCCTACACTTGTAGTTGCCTTATTTATAGACGGCTGTATCTTAGTCCAAGATATTAAGCCGGATAAAGAGGATTGCTCTTGATCAATTTGATTTCAACGAAGATACCACTTAAAAGTTTAATCAGCGTGTCTTATTTGATAAAAAAACATGCAGTAAATCCCACACTGTGTAGACAATGCGTGACGTCATCATAAAGTTGTTTCTCCCCCGCCGCGAGCCGAGAGGCGCCATTACTCGACCCCCCGCGCCCCGATTCAGTCGCAGCACCACACGCATGTGCGTGCTACTTGGCCAGATCATCTCGTTTACAATTTAAACAAAACACTACCTTACTGCTTTCTCTTAAAGTTTTATTTACTAAGTCTTATCCTTGATGATGCTGTACATTCTATTAGTCACCGTATCGCAACATCAATAAGCACATTTCGGTTTGCACCTGGTACGCATTCCTGTCGATTCACAACGATTGAACGACCAATGAATGTTTGAACTTTTGTACCTTTTTTGATTAGCGGTTACGTTGTTGCTATTATTTTTATTGAACGAGTTACCCTAGTAAATGATTTAAAATGATTGATCGTTTAACAGGGAACAATCGTCCTATAAAATGGTATATGCGAAATCGAGATTCATGCTACTAATAAATATTATATTTAACTAGCAATAGCGCCTGACTTTGTCTGCCTTAAATTATAATTTCAAACCTAATAACAACAAAGTATAACCCAGTGCCACCTATAACAAGGTGACGGTAAAAGACATAGCTTAAAGCCCGTTTCCTTTAAAAATACCTAGATATGCCGACTTTTATGATAAAGACTCCTGGAAATTACTTTCGTTTATATTTATATAAAGGAGTGCTCGTCCAGTGGTGGAACTTTGTCCATAGAGGAAAAAAACTTTTTCCATTTTTTATTGATAAAAACAATGCTCGTCGATAGCCACAAAATAAAAAATAAAAATAAGAAAATCGGCTGACAAATAGAGGAGGAAGATTTTATTAACCATTTCCCCACTGCCCATTTATATAGAGAGACATTAACATAGGTAAAAAGCTGGCTGGCTATGATATCATTGGGTAAAAAGTATTCTTGCTATAATTAAGTAATCGTCATTATTAAAGAACTACTATATAAACTAATCTAGCTAGAACCGTGACATTTATACGAGTAAATAAAATTTATATCTCTGTTTATATGTTAATAATGTCAAAATAACATTTACGAGCTTTTTGTCTGTCTGTTTGTTCCAGATAATCTCCGCAACCGATGTTATAAGGAATAACTATGTGTATTTTTATATTAGAGAAATAAATGGATTCCACGTAAAAATAACCCTTTAGTCGTAATAGCTAATACATAGCTGGCAAACGATCAGATTGGTCACCTGATGTTAAGTGACCATCACCGTTCATAGATACTTGCAACACTAGGGGAATCGCAAGTGCGTTGCCAGCCTATGTTTAGGAGAGGGGCAGAGAGGGAGGTGGGGCGGGGAGGGGAAGTGGGCGTCTGGCGCTCTCACTAACCGAACAAAACGCAACAATGCAAGCACTGTTACTTCAAGTCCGTTTTCTGTGAGAGGCTGGTACTACCCCGGGCGAGCCGACCCATTCATAGTGAAACCTAGCTTCAGCGTAGCTCTACCACCTACAAAAAGCAGATATGAAAAATGATAAAAACAGTCCAATAACTTTACTCCCAAGAGCTTTTATAAAAACTCAATACATTGCATTCCATAGACTCCAATCATAAACTGTCCCAAAGACACGGCCTTAGCAATATTATGCACCCCTAACCGCATAACAGTTCCCCAGTGTATCGGTTGCTGACGAATGACCCAATAAATACCCATAAGGTTAAAATGCGACACGTACAAAATATTTCCGGATATAAAAGCATTATCCTGGTAAGTAATTTATTTCTTAAGTCTGTAAACGGTCGGTTACTTCACTGGGAACCCTTAAATCGATCGGTACGGTATGCGTGACGGAGGGTTAACATTACGCACATGGCAAAACCATAAACGCTAAAGAATTGGGTGACACCTGTTCAGTTAAACTTGAGTCCATAAATCTTGCTTATTTGTTTATGGCAGTGGTCTGCAAACTCATTATTCAAAAGAGCCAAACATAAACAATACAGAATTGAAGCTTATTGAAAGAGCCCTTTTTTAAGCTTTAGCTTTGCTTTAGTAGTTATAAATATTTATAAAAATAATTGACATTAAAAGTGCAGTCTCAAGCTTGCCTTTGAAGTACTGTTAGGGCAGTGGTCGGCAAACCGCGGCTCGCGGGCAGACTGTGGCTATTTCCCTCCTTAGTTGCGGCTCTTCCAAAGTGTTTAGTGCAGACACTGAATATTATCTACTAGCCTCTGCCCACGACTTCGTTCGCGTGGAATAGTTACTTTTAGTTAGTTAGTTTAACGCTAACACGCAGCGGAAGCTCTAAAGAAAAAAACCGATTTTGAAACATTCTTCATTAGTGCTCCGCTTCTGTTGGTTTTAGCGTGATGATATATATCATATAACCTTTCTCGATAAATGAGCTATATAACACTGAAAGAATTTTCGAAATCAGACCAGTAGTTCCTGAGATTACCCCCTACAATGTTACAAACTCCCAAACTTTACCTCTTTATAATATTAGTATAGATTACCTTGCCTTGTAAGAGACGAGGAAACATTTTGGAAATGTGAGCCTACAGAAAAGAGACACATTTTTAAAAAGCAACAATAGGCTACTAACTCATAAAAAAACACACAACTCGGATAAATGCAAACTCAGGAGTGTAAGTACTTTTAATACTAATTATTTTGATACAAATACATCTACTAAAGCAAAGCTTAAATTAAAAATGTTTTTTGAATACACTTCAGTTTTATATTGTGTCTATATGTCGCTCTTTTGAATTACGAGTTTAACGAGCACTGGTCTAGGGAGTTTGCATTTAAAACTATAGTTATCCATCCATCCAAGTAAGTGATCATCGCCGTTCATAGACACTAACAACACCAGGGGAGTGCGTTGCCGGCCTGTATTTGAGGAAGAGGGAGTGGGGATGGCGGATGGGGCAGGGAGGGTATCCAGCGCTCACACTGACCGAACGAAACGTAACAATGCAAACACTGTTACTTCTGTAACTACTACTTCTGCACTACCCCGGACGAGTCGACCCATTCATGCTGAAACCAATATCTAACTTCAGCGTGACTCTACCACCTACAAAAAGTTGAAATCTTTAAGGAGAGTTGATGTAAAGTTTTGTTTTCGTTAGCTTATATGTATACAACATCAGATGTAATACGTGATAGTAAATCTTGAACATCGTGAGTCATTCGTCTGACTCATTGGAAATTTCTCCATTATCCTTGCTCAATATCTCATCGGCTTCCCACAAACCGGTCGAGACATAAACAATAAACTATACTTGCAAAGATTTCTCTTAAGCACCAGTTTATAAATATCTTATAGGATGAGCGTAAACTTTATTACGTACTATTATAATATTCCTTTACTTTGAAATTGAATAATTTTTGTTACATGTTTCAAAGAACAATTTCATTTTCTTGCCATAAATGCTGTATATCCTTGCGAATATATTCGTAATTGTTAATTTCTAGAAAGAAAGAAATACTTTATTGTTGGAACAACCATACAATTAAATTAAATTACACAAACTAATTAGACAGAAAAAAAAAACATTTTAAAAATGAAAAATATATGTCCAACAATTGGCGAGCCCATTCAGCAAAAATCTGCAATACTGATAAATGGACGTCAATGTTAATATAAAATTTGAAACGAACAAACAAATAACACAGACACACGTAACACGTCACGGATGGTCATACTAAAGAGATATAACTACTGTAACCATAAATTTCTACATTTAAAACGATGAAAAAACCATCATGAATTTGACTTATTATTGTATTCAAGAACATATTTCATATACTCCAGGTATTAATTACTAAATAAAACAAATACAGAATATGGTGTGGAATTTTAAATTATTTCAGAACCACAGATTTGTATTGTAAAAGAATTATCTAAATAAATTGGAAAATGACATTTCTGAAACACTAAAATCGTAAGACCTGGCAATTTAGAAAGATTTGCAAAAGAACTGAATACTTAGAACCTCCCATAAAGCGTGTACTTACTTCAAGATACATATATATGGGCACTACATTTCCTGTAAGTTCCAATTTTATTAACATACTTTGTTAGTTGTAATGATATGAGTCGTTAACGGACGAGAGTGCAGCAACATCGCCCACGATCTGGGTTATTGTGTTTCCACTTACTTATCTTAAAGTACAGCGTGTTTTACTTCACACTTGTATTTATTAATTGTACATATATTAGATTTAAATATATAATGTTTATGATTATATAAATGATTTAAACACTCGAAGTTTATCCGAGGTTAATTTTACCAAAACATAGAAATCATAAATTCTTATAAATATGGGAAAAATATAAATGCCTACACATCAGATGTGGCAAACGAACAGGTGGGTCGCCTGCTGTTAAGTGATCACCACCGTCCATGGATACTAACAACACCAGAGGAGTCGCAAGTGCGTTGCCATCTTTTGAAGGGAAGGATTAGGGGAGGGAAAGGGAGAGGAGAGAGGAGAGGGGAGGGGAGGTGGGTCTCCGGCGCTCTCACTGACCGAACGAAACGCAACAATGCAAGCACTGTTACTTCACGTCAGTTTTCTATGAGAGGTTGGTACTACCCCGGACGAGCCGACCCATTCATGCTGAAACCAATAATAGTTTCAGCGTGGCTCTACCACCATTATTCTGTGAAATAAGTTCAAATCTTAGATGCAAAATTTTAATCTATACTAATATTATAAAGAGGTAAAGTTTGTGACGTTGTAGAGGGTAATCTCAGGAACTACTGGTCCGATTTGAAAAATTCTTTCAGTGTTATCATCACGCTAAGACCAATAGGAGCGAAGCACCAATGAAGAATGTTTCAAAATCGGGTATTTTCCTCTTGAGAGCTTCCACTGCGTGTTAGCGTGAGCCCAAAGTAACTATTCCACGCGAACGAAGTCGCGGACAGAAGCTAGTAGCTATATAATTTAGAACTATAACTTATAAATAAGATTATGTATAGGTGACAGATAAAAAGTATATATTCTTAAGTCTGACTCCTACTTTCTAAATAAACTATAGTTCATAGAATCTAATTTCACTTTGGAAATGGAATTCCCGCAACACATATATAAAGTATACCATCCATCTACATGTAATGGTCTTTTTTGTTATAAAAAGATGCACTGAAAAGGTAGAAACAATACTTAATTCCACAAGTACATAAAGCTTAACTGTATTTAACCTAGAAATAACATGATTTCTATTTCAATTTTATTACCATACAAAATGACATTTCATACGTCCACGAGTCCCGGTGCCCCCAAATTGTATATTAAACCACGTTGTGTGGTCAGACTCACCCTCTCAATTCCGATTGGCGGATAAATAACGTCACTCAAGAGGTGTTGACTCTCGTACTACGAGTGCCTAAATCAAACACTATAGCTGTTGCATTCTAATTAACTCAGTTCATAAACTGTCTGTGAATCTGTTTACTCCATTACGGCATAGAAATTACATCGCGTTAAAGCACTGCGGTTGCACTTCTGCCATCAGTTATGACTAGAAATACATTCATTAAAACTTCATCGCACTAACGAAAAGCAATATGTTTTGAACAATAGCCGGATATGAGGCAGGATATGGGCTCGACACATTCGCGTCTCGGCGATACAGTGACGTCAGCGTTTCCATTTTGAGGCTGCACAATTGGAAACAGTTTCAGAGCCACATTTGTGTTATCATTGCATGGGCAAAGTTTCGTCTGCCACGTTAACTATAGTATTGTTTGCTATACCAAGCGTAACATTGCAAAACGCAGAACAAACTGCTTCGCTTTGTGTTGCATTAATGAGGGCCACGTGGCTGGCCCCCGCAATGCAGACTGCACAATAAAACAATAGCGTCAGTTGTACACTTTGGCTTTATTCCTGCTGGATTAACTGTCGCGTGACTATGACTCGTTATGGCTGTACCGCAAAGTTCACTTTTAGACTAATTTCTGTTTATTCCATTTCGAATGTCACAGTTGTTGATGAATCAAATTAATATTTCGTTTCGTTTGTTGCGAAAGTGGTATTGTTTGTTTCATAAATAAACACAGAAATTCTTGTACTTTATTAGAATAATGAACGAGATCTATAAAAATCAAGTGTAGTTGGAGTATCGACTTTCAAAGTAGGTATTAGATTTATTGGTTTTAATCAAAACTCACATGTTAATTTGACGGCAGCAATCGAAGCATACAAGAGTACTAAATTTCCTCCAAGATTTATAATAATAAATAATAGAAAATACGGTATGGTGAAGTAACATTCCTAGCCTTTAATAATGCGAGAATAACCTTTACGTTTACAAGTTCCGATTAAACTTTTATCATTCTATAAACAAACTTCAAAATGTCAAAGTCCTACCTATCACATTTCCCAGTGGGTAATTTAAAGTAGACTAATATAGCCTCTTTCAAAGGTAATAAACACCGTAGCTTCCTTAACGATCGTTATCAAACATTAACATCCGCTTTGAAAGCATGACACTTCTGACACAAACACGAGAACTTTTGAACGAAGTGTTTGTTCGCGCGTTGTCATCAAACAGAACAACAAAAACATCGTGCGAGTAACGGATAGTATTATTACTGTTCTCGTTGGCTTTCTCGCGTACATTTTGGAGGACTATTAAACGTATTGTTGCATCGAGTTCACTAACACTGGCACATTTCTGTCCGTTTTGACTCACCTAATTGCGCGAAGACTTTAGGCCTGACGTTCTCCTGCCAAGCAGCGGTGGCGGCGGCGAGGAGCGCCGCGAGCAGGGCACAACGCAGCACGATCATGGCACTAGGCACAAGTCGACATCACTTGGTGAGCACTCGCGACGTCCGTCTTAGTACGGCATAGGCGGGCGGGACGCTTCGCTGCCGGCGGCTGACTGGCGGGCCGTAATGAGCACTGTACAAAAAAAATTGAATACAACTTTGTCGTAACAAAAACTTTGCAAAGCAATGGGGTGCATTGGCATGGGCGGTGTACTGTATTCGGTGTTATTAGTTGGCAAAAGTTGCTCCCTCGTAGTTTTATTCGTTAAATTTGGAACTATGTCGAAGTAGCATCAGATCGCCAATATACCAGTGAGATGCATTGTAGTATGGCCGTGTGAAAATCAATAAAATAAACATTTATTGTGTATAACTCCTCTAACGGAAGTCCTGGGTGCATTCATGTGTATATGGAGCTTAATGTTTTGTACTGAATAAATATAGTTTCAAATACTTTGTAGAAACCCAGTTATACTTTTACCATATACAAATACGTACGTCTCATATATATATATATATATATATATTCTGATAATTATATCATTTATACTAATATTATAAAGAGGTAAAGTTTGTGAGTATGTCAGGTAGGGGGTAATCTCAGGAAGTACTAAACCGATTTAGAAAATTCTTTTACCAATAGAAAGCCACGTTAGCTGTGAGTGTCACAGACTATTAACCCAAAAAATGGAGAGACGTTTTTGGGGTAGTAGGCTTTTCAAAGTAATAATATTATAAAGTTGAAGAGTTTGTTTGCTTGGTCCGATTAGAAAAAATATTTCAGTGTTAGATAGCTCATTTATCGAGAAAGGCTAGATAAGATTAGAACCGGAGCACCAGTGAAGAATATTTCAAAATCCTTTCCTTTTCAGAGCTTCCGTTGCGTGGTAGTATTAGTTAGTATTAGCTCAAAGTAACTATTCCACGCGAACGAAGTCGCAGGCAGAGGCTAGTTTTTTATATATTTACTTGCTGTCGTTCCAAGCTTTGTTTACGTGAAAACAATTTCGTTTTCTTTTATCATAAATTTGTAGTTACTTATATACTTTAAATAAATTTTCATTAATAGAAATCAATATATAAAACTGTATATCTATCTGTAAACGGCTTTAAATGTGTGACAATTTAATTAAAATAACAACTTTTTTTATTAAATTCTACATAGACAAATCAAAAGGTAAGGTAAAGCTAGTGTATAATAGAATAGCCTAAGTTACTCTTTATAAAGTCAGCTATCTGCTAGTGAAAGTCTCGTGAAAATCGGTCTACGCATTTCAGATATAACACTGCAGATGAAGTCGCAGATGATAGCTAGTCTGAAGTAAAATAGTCTAAGTTACTCTTTATAAGATCAGCTATCACCCAATGAAAGTCTCATCAAAATCGCAACAACCGTTTTGGAGATTACGCTGCGAACGAAGCCGCGGGTAATAGTTAGTCTAAAATAATATAGCCTATGTCACCTTTTATCAAAATCGGTTCAGCCGTTCCGGCTGATAGCCCGAAACAAACAGACAGTCGACAATTAAAAAAAAAATATTTATGTGTTACAAGTAGCGTCTATACCTTCATATCCATTCACAAAAAAGTTGTTATGTTGAAAATACATACGGACTTTTCATTTTTATTATATGTATAGATTAATGATTGTCGTGCATTAGACTTAAAAAATTTGAAAAGTTAGACACTTACAAATTGAGTATATATCGCCACAATATAAGTATTTTAATAGTGTTTGTGAGCTGGATTTTGTAAGATAAAATGAACGTTTTGAATCCGCTTTTTCCCGCTTTGAATGAATCCGCGATTTTAATGAAACCCGGACTAAATGTTACTCGAGAATATACTTTATCGGTAGGTTTTATCGTGAACGCACTACGCGCATTTTAGCAGTGATGCGTCTTCATACAAACAAACAAACAAACAGACAGACAACAGATAGACATTTCTAAAAATGATTGAAATATATTTTATTACATATTCCAAGAAACCTACAACAATTTTTTTCACAAAAAAATGAAAAAGTAAAGAATCAGATTTATATTCTTACTATGTGTATAGATATCATATGTATGACATCGAGATAATGCCAATTTTAGTTTCATATAACGATATTTTACCTCTATTTTGTACTAAATTATTGATCATATTACGCGTCAGCCCGAATACCGAAGATGACTATATACAGAGCGCCCAAGAGGATTGACGAAGACTGCAATGTATGACGTACGCTTATCGATTCTTCTACAACGAATATCCAAAGTAATTTGTTTTTCCTTATATCTTATTGCTGTTATTAATTACACTTATCACTAAAAATGACCAATTTCGAAAATCGGATATGTTAACCTTTTTTGCACCTTTTATACTATTTATAAAATTAATTCGCTTCTGATGCCTGTTCCCATAGATCTTTATAACTGTTCAACGCATGTGAATACAGTTTTCAGCAATAAATAGAGCGATTCAAGAGGAAGGTTTATTTGTATAGTACAGAAAATCCGAAACATTCAAAGATTTGAAATGTGATGTCATAAGAAACATATTTTTGTGCGCTTAAATCGTAAACGCTGGCTAAACGAGATAGATCAAATTAATGTGCGGAATTCACGGAATTGTACATCTTAAAAAGTTCGATAAAAAAGTCCGCGATGGGTTATAAATATATAGATACTCTAAAGGATAACCCACAGTAACCATTTTTATCTTTTTACAAAGACAATGTGTTATTTACCAATCCATTTTATGCAATACAGTATTATTCTTTATCCAATTAAATACATTACATACGTTGTACATATCATGTAGATCAAAACTGCCCTTATCAGTATTTCATTAAAATGGATATCTACATTGCACCCGTGGGGCGGTGCGCTATTAAGTGGTAAAACAAACTGACCGCTACATCATATAAGTAGTCGTATTAATAAGACATTACAATAATTCTCAAATTCCCAGACACTATATAACGCGTCGTTGTATGACGATCCAATTAGAATGGAATTTGAAACGTGCTCGAAGAGTACCCCTGCTCAATGAACGATGATACTTGCGACTTAATTGTTTTGTGATAATGTTACTTTTCCTTTGCTCTCGTCATTAACGTGGATTTGTAACTTTTTGCTACAGAAGATTTGATTTACCAGTAATCTAAATTCGCCTATTGCAGAACATTTTGAATAAAGGATAGATCGACAGTTGCGTTTAGACTTAATTTCGGTAAAGGACAACATCGTCATCAAATCGTAACATGGTGGTAGGGTTTTTTGGCTACCTCTCTCTAAATTTTTTGGGGTGTAAGAGGTGTTGAATAACGTCTAAGACTTGAGACACCCAAGCCAACCTCACCTGCACGTGGTACACCCTGCTGAATAACGAACGAGGCAATGGCGAAAGCGGGGTGGTAGGGTTTTACAGCTTGACTGGGTCGCAACCACCATGTATATGGCGAAAAATCCCGTCATAGTGATTCGCATTTGCGGGTCGCGTTTCGGGATCAGCCTGTGCATATCCAGCTTTTCACAGGCCGGCATGACAGTGGCGACCGGTGATGGATAGTGTGTCACTCGGTGGTCGCCGTTGTTTTTGGATTGTACTGTGCTTACCATCAGGCACAGTGCAGTCATTTTGACGTGCTACAATAAAAAAAGTGCTGTGTTATGGAATGCTGTAATTAAGAAAGCCAGTCCCCCTTTCGATTTATCATCTTAGGACATATCGTAATTTAACCCCTCGACTGATCAAAGCAATAAAGTTTTAAGCTCCGTACAAATACATTCTGCATTGGGTTTACAGTCGGTCTACATTAGACCTCATTAGATGCAGGCCAACAAACTGTTAGCAGCATAAACTTAAAAATACATGATAATTGAAATCCCTTACGTTAGGTTAGACTTGTGAAAAAGGATAACGCGAACTAGCATCGGGTGAGCGCGGTGCATTTATTAGGAAACTTGTTAAACCAAGTATTTAATACGTATTTAACTTTTTTGTAATAACACTGTATATGTATAACCAACAATATAGCCAAAATACGTAAGCTCATCAACTTTATTCTTGTGTATTGTGTGTAATATTTTAGATATTATTGCTGCAGACAATAAATCAGAACTTCGAAGTTCGAGGACATAAGTACATAAAGCCATAATGGGCAGAGATCAGAATCCTAAGCAATAAAGAAATCATTCCAAAAGACGTGCTCGATAAAATGTTGGCACGGATACCCTGGCTCTTCTACTGTATCGATCAGACGATATTATATAAAACTGACTGTGGGAGAATCACTGTATATTTTGCAAACAAACCATAAATCACGCCGGCTTGTCATACAGACATCGCAATCTATGTAAATGTTTTTTTTTTCACCCAACAATAACGCAAAACATTCGCATATCATTTCGTTTCATTCGGAAATTGTTAAATGCGTACAATAAAGTAAATCTACTCTCACCAGAACTGCAGTGGACACATTTTATAGTCCTCGCGTAATAAAGTTTTTCGTTTATTTTCCTTTTTTTTTTGTTCATATTTTATGATAGTGGGTTGGTTGTTGATTTAGTCTTATGTTTTTAGGACACAGAAATATAATACGCTGAAATTAAATAACATTTTACGCGAAAGATTTAATTCATTGAGATTTCCTATACTTATGTATTTATTAATGGGGCACGTATGGGGCCATTCCGGTATGACGTAAGTACTGAATAGGGATGGGGGGTCCTTGATTTGCTTATTTTTGATGACATAGGGAAAGGGGGTCTGGTTGTTGATTATGTCAGCAATATTTATTTATTTAACCAGAACCTATTTTAAAATACTTATATAAATGTTTACGTAAGCATGGGGGGTGGAGGGTTGCTTATTTTTGCTGACGAGGGGGAGGGGGCGGTCCGAAATTACAAATATTCTGCTTATGTAATACTCAAATGGCCCCATACGTGTTCTAGCTATCAGAGTATATCTATTGTTAACGTCTACGTCCGGTACCGTGACACATCCGAGAGGCGAGACTACAACGCCACCCGGGGAACCACTATTGACCTGCGATACCGCGCTATTGACTCTATCGGGGTGTTACTACTGACCTCGAACGCTATTGGTGGAAGTTATCGGCTGTTCATTATTCATTCCGGTGTGAGACTACATCGGTGGCATATAAAGGGCAAGATGTCGCTGATCTGGACGCACTCCTACGTGGAAGTTATTGTAAGGCGAAGCTCTGGCCAAATAAATACAAGAATGTCGCTGATCTGGGCGCACTCCTATGTGGAAGTTATTGTAAGGCTTAGTGTATATTGACTAGGGAAAATTTATTTCTTCCCAAAAAATATAAACGGGAAATAGCTACATTGATAGCTTATAACATAAATAAATTAGATGACTCAGCAGTATCATGTAGTTTA